>JAQFVV010006514.1:121755-721755 GCA_028023455.1 Epiperipatus broadwayi | reverse complement strand
ATATATTGGTAGAAAAATTTAATGGTTGTTATCTAGAAGCAACTGTTACTCCAATAGCTCTTGAATACTCACATTATTAATTAAGAGTTTCAAGCTTGTATTATTGAGGCATGAAATTTTCTTATGCAATATAAATATATGAGCAAATCGATCTTTGGTTGCACTAAAAAGGTTCCAATTGTTTTTCCCTCAATGATTATATTGACTATCTTGATTGAAAGAAAACATGTAACATGGACTACTTTGCAGATTAATGAAATGAATGTGAAGTTTTATGAGAACTTAGAGATATAAAGCCAGACATTCAACAATTAATAGGACAATTTAAGAATGATTAATAGACTAAACAGCAAAAAAATATCATTATTCACTCATATCAAGATCACTCTAAATCTTTTTGACTGATTAAAAGTACTAAATAAATATGAAAAATGACATCCTAATCCTATTAAATCTATAGATGGCACCGTCTTATATAATTTGCAGATGAAAGAAATATTCTGATTAACATTTGAAATAATGAGGCAAAAAAATACAGTTAATGATACTTGTACAGTCTACTAACCAACTTATTTCCCAGAGATAATCACTTGATGAATTTAAAAGAATTCTTGGTAATCTTAAAAATGATTTGATGATATATTTGGAAACTTGTGTCACCTGATCTTAGTGGGTTTTATTGTTTAAATTATAAAAATAAAAAAGATAGAAAAGTCTAAACTAAATATTTTCTATCACAACAAAAGGTCATTCAAAGATTTTGTTGAATATATTGCTTCCAATCTTGAATGAGTGGTTACTAGAGATTTAGTATGGATATAGAAAATAAAAAAACTTTATATAACATTGTTTTTGTCTTCAGAAAAGTGTAAAAAACACTGTTATAATCAAAGCAAATGTACTTGGCTCAGTTAACTGAAAAGACTTCTGGCGATGTTAGAAATTATCTGATTGACTATCAAATATTTCCAATTTATACAACTTCTACTTTATAATGTGAAAAGTATTATTACTAATAATAGAAAATCAGATCAACTGAAGAAGGAAGGTTTGAGGAAAAGAGTGAATAAGAATATCAAGGAGGAAGATGTGAAATATATGAGAAGAGAAGCAGCCAACATCAATGTATTTCTTTTCCATTTCTATGACTCTCTTATTGAAATAATTTATAGCTAATTTTATGAAATAGGTATTAAATTGTGATATAGACTTTATGATAGAGTTTTTAATTTGACTTGATTAAAAACAAAACCACACCACATTCTCTCCCAATCTAGATTTAGAATTTGCTAATATTTATGATGTTCTTTGCAATCCAAAGAATGCTCTAACAGAACATTTTTAATATAGTCTCTAAAAAATTTTCTTTAGGAATTATATTTAAAAACTTAGAACATTTATCAGTCAATAATAATAAAAAATCTTTTATATATTTTAGTTTAGATTGTTATCACTTTGAGAATATGAATTAATTTAAATATTTTGATTCCTTGACAGGAAGAGCTTATTGAATTATGAAAAGTAACACAAAATTTATTGTGCTGCAGTCTTCAATAAGTTAAAAGACTAACGCATTTTATCATAATACTTTAGCTTTTTTTCTCATACGTCATAGCATCGGCCGGGACGCGAACCCACACCTGTCTGCAACAAACTACTTGCTTGCAAGGCGGGTGCGATGACCTCTCGGCTAACAACGCTTGACTACTTTAGCTTTTTTAGCCAAATAAAGTGTACATTGGACATTAGTATTTCACATTTATCAAATAGAAATAAAACTTGAAATTACCAAAGCTAACATTAAATTGCTACATTTTAGTAATAGAAAATCTACTATTATAAGAATTTGTCTTTTAATGAAATAGTAAATAAATATTAAAAGATTAGCTAAAGATCATTTTATGATGAATCTGCGTATGACATTCAGAAGAGAGGCAAATTCTAATTTATAAAAAGTATATCAAAGACTTCCTAAAAAAATACGATATTAATTTATTTTATTGAAAAGATATAACTAAGGAAGGAACATGATGGAGAGCATCAGTCATGAAAGATATTGAAGAATTTCAGAAAGATTTGCTGAAGAAAGACAGAAACTCAAAATATCAAAGTAATTGACATTGGAATGAGCATGAATTATTTTTAAATGTATTTGGTTTATCGATTTGGTTTGTATATAGGCATATAGCTTATCTATAACTTTTTTGTATATGTCTTTCTATCTCTTTCTTTCTTTTTTTTTTTTTTGAGGTTAGAATAGCTATACTCATTTTTCTAGTGATTCTTAATGATAACCTTGATTAAAAGTTTACATAAAAATATATTTTATATAAAAAAAACGAGTGTTGACAATAAAAAATATTCGAAGTATTATTAGTCTATCTATAGATAATAACCCCCATTTATTAACTGTATATATATTTCCCATGTTTTATATCTAGCTAGATCTATTTTATTTTTACTGGTTTTTTGAAAAATTATTTTTAACTTCTTTACATATGTATGGATTAATTCTTCTTCTTTTTTTTTTTTTACGAAAGGAAACTATTGATTTGAATTATTTTAACGAAGAGTTACGGACAATAAAGTCGTATCACGATCTTATGAAAATATTTTATGGAGAGGATAAGTCTTATCAAGACATCGATCGTATGTTATCAATGGCATTCCGTATGGGGATACATAGAGGCCGAAGTGCTTTTCATTCAACGTTTGCACCAAAATCTGATCATGATATGTTTAGAGGTAATATTTTATCTGAATTAAATTTGTTTACAAACAATAATTATCAATATACAAACACAGCTAATTAATTTATTTCACAAAAACATAATCTTATTTGTTTTATGTTTAGTTATTAAATCTACATTATAAAGGGGGAATAAAATCTAGACGCAGAAAAAAATAATTTATATTGACACTTGTTTATTTATTGTGTATACATGGGTAATTTTATTTACATGTATAGTATATGAAACTTCAATAAATTTGAAGAGGAAAAACAAGCAAATTGTACTTCTCTTTTTAAACGGTTTATTCATAAACAAGAAAAGACAACGATTAGGTTTTAATCGTAAAATATACTATTCAAATATCAATTTTAAATTAATAATATTTATTAATAAAAGACACAAAACTTGGTACTAAGAGTTTCTATATAAATTTACTTATTTAGAATTAAAATAAATTAATTAGTTCTCGATTTTTTTATATTATATTTTTTTTTAGGCTTTCATTTTATTACACCATTATTTTCAATCGCTTAGCTTATAAATCTCTTTTGCTACAATTAATTGTTGAAATATTGATATATGTTTATAAAATCATATTTTTATTTTTAAATTACTCAACAGCAATTCTAATTCACATCTTTATATATATATTCTTTTTTCTTTTGTTCTTTTGTTTTTTAAAATTCGAATAATCATATTCGTATATGAATTCCTGCTAATAATAGTTATGATTATCGATTTTTAAAAATATTAGGAAATTGTATCACTTTTTTTATAAAATACTTTTTAATAATAAGATTTATATATTGTAATTTATATGTAAAGAAATTATTCTATATCTAAAGGGTTATTGTATAACATTTATATCACTTATAGCATTGTGATTGTTCATTATTTTTATTTTATTTTTACAAAAAGAAAATTTTTTTAACCTATATTTTAATATTTTATTAAGTTGCAAAAAAGACTCACTCCCCATCAATTCTTGAGAGATCACACAACTACTTAACTCATATTTAGACTTTTGAAATTTTCTTTTTTTACCGAATGTTAGTTCTGGAACTAAATGATACTTAACACTTAAAATACTTTCATCAGTAGTTTTTTTTTTTTTTTGGGGTTATATTATATTTTATCACATTCATGTTGTACCTGGGTCCTTTCAGATTAAAATGTTGCATCCAGTCTTCGAATCAATAATTATGGGTTTCTAAAATTAATTTAAGAATAGATATGTAAAAAAATGAAAACAAGTGAATAAAATCTAATTGTTTATACTTTTTCTATAGTAGCAATTTCTATGATAGTTGCCACAATATATGCTTTAATTATTGCCAGTGTTAAATATGCAGAGTAGATTTTACTATGTAACAGCAAAATACATTTTTAAATGATGCTCAATAGTTTAAGAATTCAGTTGTAATGGCTTTTAATAAATTCATGTTTATATATTTGATAGTTATTTATTTGCTAACTTATCCAAACAATTATGATGAAAGGTTATAAATACTTTAATGAAAGTGCTGAGCAGTACTGATCTATAAGGTATGAGGAAGTCAAGCAGTATAGTGAAAGAAATATTTAACACTATTTGTAAATTTTATGGATTACTATTTAAACATCATTTATTAGCACATTGTAAAAATATAACATTATCGGCGTCATTCATTCATAAGTTATATATAGTAATTCAAAGTGACTGTTCTATAGTCACACCTTCTGTGCCAGTACTTCAGATTTGCTCATATATAAATATTTGAGTCGTAGTAATAAGAGGATTCCTTTTATTGCTGCATAAATTCTATATCTTGTATGGGTCAGAGGGTATTCATTTATTATTTAACACTCGCAAAAAGCGTTTGCACAATTTGGTTTGAAAAAGCCGATATGAATGTGATTACAATTGTATACAGATGCTATAAAAAATAAATGCTGATTAATATTAGTTATTATATAAATAGCTAACTTCTCAAATAATAACTATGATAATATAAGTTATAACACCAGTTTGTACCAAGCCTCAAACATGATTAACTTAAATCTTATTTATATTAAACAAAAAATATTTGATTTGAAGTAGGAAAAATGAAATATATTCTGTAAATATGATGCTGTTGAATGAAATATGTTTTTAAAATAAGCAATTATATAATTTAATACATTAAAGAGGTGTGAATTATAATATTATGAATTACAACATTTAAGTACTCCTATATTATTGGGAAAATAATTAATCAAATCTTAGTCGAATGCATATCATTCAAAAGCATTAATTATATAGCTTTTGAAAATGTATATATAAGTTCAATTATTAAATCTCATAAACTAGCAATGCAACATGCATTTGTAATTATTAAGATAGCTAATTGCTCTTACATTATTTCTTCAACATGTTTTTCTTTAAAAGTTTTTTTTTTAATCTATTAATTAGTAAAGTAAAAACTGAATCCCACTAAAGTATATCACTTTAAGAATATCACTTCATCGTGACTTAAATATGATCATGTTGAAGTAAGAGTTAAAAAGATATTTCACTGGTTGTTGTTTTTTCTTTTAAATTTTGCTTGAAGTAATGTATTAAACATAAATAAACATAGACCAAGATTAAAATGATAATTATATTAAAAATAGGTTGTATTTCAAACATACTTGTATAAAATTTTTATATGTTCTTTGAAAGTATCAGCTACTAGTGCTAAATTTTGAAAGCTATTGATTATTTTCATGACTGACATGTTATGGACTTTTCTTAAGGAGTTGTTTGAGCCTAGAAGTAAATCTGTTTTGGGATTTTGTAAAAAAAGATAATCTTGATTAATTCTCTGATGATTCAATTATTAAAAGTTGATTTAAATAAACATTATTTTCTACTTGGCAGAATAATAATTTGAATATAAATCTTCATAAACAATGTAGGATTTAAAGTAGTTTATCAACAAACATAAAAACTTAAAAATAATTTGTGGATTAAAACATCTAAGAATACAACAATTATTTTTCCTGGTTATAAAGATATTAGATCTTTGATGCATTGAAAATGATTTATGGGACTGAAAATGATGTCATAGTTTTACCAAACTCATGAATGGTATTTTTTAAATGATGATGATATGTTGAAAAGTTTGAAAAAATATTTTGATTATATTTTTAATAACAATACAAAAAGTAAAATGATAGATTTTTAATGATATACATATTCTATTTATTTATTTAAAAATTGGACAAGTTAACATTGTATTCCTAAAATGGAAAAGCTATAGATTCTAATGTATATGAGGAAATTTTAAAATATGATAGTGATATATTAATTTTAAAACTAGTGAACGCTTTTGAAATAATGGACCCATGAAGTTATGTTACCTGGTCTTAAGAAAGCTTTTATTACTTTAATTTATAAAAGTAAAGAAGATCGAAAAACTGCAATAATTTTCATGATATAGATATATTAAACAACCTCTATACTTCCCCATTTTTTAAAAATTCCTATAAATAAAGATACAATAAAAGACAAATGACCCCCAAGATGTATTATGCTGAACCTACACACATCAGTTGGCCCAGGTCACCATTTCCCATATATATCTCTATTACATGAGTATTTATCTATAGTAAATTGTTACATTTTTATTTACAACTATAAAATTAACTCCATTCACAACTTTGACCCCATCCACCTCAGATAAATACAATAATGATTATTACTACTCATTTACTAAACTAGAAATTATCTGTAGCACAGATATAAACTTTACACCTCAGTTAAAGATTAATATATCTTATTTTTTTAATTTTTAAACATACAAACACATGGAGTTATTCACCTTTTCTCTTTCCCATGTGTGATATCTTTATAGATATATTAAACAGCCTCCATACTTCCCCATTCTTTTTAAATTCATATAAATAAAGATACAGTAAAAGACAAAGGATCCTCGAGATGCATTTCATGCTTAATTAGCACTCATCAGTTGGGCCAGGTCACAATCTCCCATATATATCTCTATTGCATGAATATATATTATGACTACAGTAAACGTATATTTTAAAAACTTTCTTGAATTGAGTATTTCCATCATAAATAATTAGTTATCAGATCCTCAGGGAATTTTAAAATTATAAGAAGCACAATAGAAATAGGTTTTACTGATGGCTAAATGCTAGAAAAGTGTCAACAACAATGAAGTGAATTTTATATTGCTTTTATTGAAATGTTCAAGATATTTTATTCAGTATATCAACAAGTTTAATGGCAGTATTTGAAATCAACTGTTTGTTCCTGAAGTTATTTATATTACAAAATTTCTAAATAATGTAATGAGAAGAGAAAAATTATTATTGGTAATGATAGAAAATCTAAGGCATTGGAAATAAAAACAAGTATCAAACAAGGATGTATACTAACTCGAACTTTGTTTTTCATTTACACAACAGAAGCCCTTGGAATATTTTATAGGTAACTTCATGAAGGTAACACCAAGATGTAATACACATTTGATGGTGGAGGTTTTTTTGAACTACTTAAAAATAAAAGCAAAAACATTTTGTTTCCAATGCCAAAAATTTCAATAAAAAAAAAAAAAATAGAAAAGGAAGCTTGTAAGCCTCTTTTATTAATACTTTTTACATATATACAATTTCTTTTTAACATAAAAATTTTTTCAATAAGGCTTCAGTTTATAACAGTTGTTTATAAAATGTTTTTAATATTCTGAATTAAACTCATAAAATTTTTGTTTAAGAACTAATGTTCAAAAAAATTCAATTTCTTTATCAACCAGTGATGGGAAAAAATATTATTAAAATGTGTTATTTTAAATATCCAATATTAATTAATCCAGATGTGATACCCTGTGTGAAAACATCACTCAAATTAAAGAAACAGGAAAAATTCAGAATAATGTAAACATACAACTATAAATATAAGCAAGCCATGATGTTACAACCCATAAACAAACAACTTTTCATCTTATGTTTACAAAGAAAAGTTAAGTAATAATCCTTTTTAAAATCTTAAAACTTTCTAAAGCCAAGCACTTAAGAAGTCAATGTATATTTTTTATTTTATACTTGATCTCCATTATAGTGTTAACAACTAGTTAAAATTCCTTTTACAGTTGGTGTTGGATGATTTCAAGGTTTAAAAATAATTTATTATTTAATCTGTCTATGCAACTGGAAAACTGTTTTTTATGAATTGTTAAAATCTTGGTTCATTTATATTTGAATCTAATTGTTTACATTATTCTGGATGCTAACTATTTAAGATCTTAGTAATGGTAAGAAAGAGTTTTAGCTTTTTTCAGATGCTTAATGCAATTAATGTTTTCACACAGATAGCACTGCTGAAAAAATTAGATGACCACATATTTTCTATATTTGATTTCCAGCATATTGTTAGCAATTAATTAATTTTATATGATATATATAGAGCTCACAAAATAGGCTCTTAACAAGCTTGAGAATATTCCCAACCCCAGACTGGTTTCTGCTATTGGTATCGTCAGTGAGGTGTTAGGATACAAGCTTATTAAATTATATCATGTGACGACTGACTCGATTTTTTTTTGTAATTTTATATAATTTCTGACCACATATTGGTGCACATTAAAATTTGTCATGGAATGAGTGAAAGGTTGTGATTGAAAAATATAAATAATTACATATGGAAGCAACAAATTATATATTAGAAAGATGATTGACTCAATCTTCATTTTATTTCTAAACCTTTTAAACAAATTATTTTAGGTGTAATTTTTGATTCTGAGAATTTTTAAAATCTTCTAATTAATCATATAGTGCAGGGCATCTTTACCAATGACTCTTTTTGCATAATTTTATTTTCTCTTTTGATATTTTCTTTCAGAAATGTGATTTATTTAGGGCTTTTTTCAAGAATTATTTTTCTTTTTGCATAATCTTTTATTTCACTTTTCATTGTTTTTATTCTTAGATAGAAGTTAATTTATTACTTATTACTTTCTAAATGGTTTAGATAATTATCTTTTATTTCTTTACTTTTATTACCTCTAAATGGTTTGGATAATTATCTTTTATTTCTTCACTTTTATTACCTCTTCTAGCATTTTTTATTACTGTCGTTTTTTTTTTATATATATATAAATATGATTAAGCTCTTACTTTTTTTAATTTTTTCTGCATATAAAAGTAATTGATTGCCTTTTCTCAATATTTTATTGCTATTCATCTCGTGCATATTTCATTTTTAGTCCCCCACACCACAATTTGTCTGTGCTTTATTATATAAGATAACATTTATAATAAATCAAAAATACATGACTATTAATGAAAATATCTACAGAAAAGATGGCTTTTTTAAATATTCAGCTTTATTACTGCCTAGAATGCTTTTGGTATAACATATATATCATAATACATTAGCTCACGAAAGCAGGAAATTATTCATGGTTAAATCAAAAATAATAATAGAAGTTACCAGACATGGATTTTAATAGGTGGATATATAGTTCTGGCAAATATTATTTGAATAACTGAAGATAAAATCAACCTGAAGTAAATGCAGAAAATAAAAAGTAAAAAGAAAGCTATTTACCAAATGTTACTTAATATTGAATAAACATGCATTTTTCAAAAATACCCCCCCCCATATTTTTATACTTGGGGAGTGTCTTGTAAAGTTTGAAAAAGTGATAAAGTTGTGGATTAAGGATGTAAAAGTTTTTGAATTAGTTCTCAGATGAATAAAGTAAAAATTAATCATAGAGGTTCAATTAAATGCAATTCTTGTGCTCAACCTGACAATTATTAACTCATGATCTCTAAATAATCAACTAATAATAGGATTATTTTTATTTAGATGTAGAAATGATTTAAATTTGCTTTAATTGTCTTATTAATTACAAGACATTGTAAGTAATATTTGATAAATTTTACAAGTGCTGTGTTTGAGATGGTAACAAACTATAGAAAGGAATCACCCTTTCCTCACAAATGCCATCAAAAATGGTTTTCAATTGGCAAGGATATTCTTGCTCCAGCTACAAGATAGAATTTCATTGCAAATTGGACACCACTGTTTAACAGTGTCTGTGATGAAAGGATGATTACTTTATATGGTTTGTTATAATTTAAAACAAAGTCCTTGTAAAACTCGTCAAATATTACATAATTTAACATTGTTTAATACTGGCTCAAAGTCAATTTAAAATTTCAGAAGTGCTAATAAAAATATCAAAAAATAAGAAATAGATTTAAAGTAAATAATTTATAAATTCATGCTCTCGCTTCTAGACACTTAAGATTGGCTCATACAATTACATTTGAGTTCTGAAATAAATCAGATGCTCTTATTTTCTTAAAGTGTCAATCTTGTAGTTGGGATAAGAGTATCCTTGCAGATTGAACACCACTGTTTAACAGCACTTGTGAGGGAAGAATGGAAACATTATAACATAATCACATATCAACTTGCATATTTGCCCTATAATTTTACTTTTTATCTGCTTGTCATTTTCTTTTTATAATTTTCAATTTTTTTAAAAATAAATTTGTTTTAAATATTACTAACACAAAAACTATTGGATTTTCCAAGATTATATAATATCAAGATTATTTCTTTCTCAACTCTAGCACTACTTATTGTAAGCTTGAATTAATAGTGCTTATAAGATGGTGAAGGA
Source organism: Epiperipatus broadwayi (assembly GCA_028023455.1). Classification (NCBI taxonomy): domain Eukaryota; kingdom Metazoa; phylum Onychophora; class Udeonychophora; order Euonychophora; family Peripatidae; genus Epiperipatus; species Epiperipatus broadwayi. The sequence goes on along the minus strand of JAQFVV010006514.1, from coordinate 711,365 downwards.
AAAATTATTGATGAAAGCAAAATTTAGAAACCATTCTGAGAATGGAATTTTATTATTTATTAACTGATAATTCGTTAATAATTTAAGCTGGTTCGAGATTACAGGAAAAACACTTTTTGTGAATATTACCAGTAGTCTACAGCAACAAACTTCTAATATTAATTTGAAAATTATTATTTGCTTTAGCTATAATGCTGTTTATATTAGCTTTTTTATGTTTAAATGTATATGAAAAAACTTTATCAGATTACTACTAATATTAACAAAGTGTTCTTTTTATTTCCAGCTGCTCATTTGATGTATATTGCAAAAAGAACAAGTTTAGAATTTCTTTGAACGCCCTATGTGAATTAATACTCATACAAGCACGTAATTATCCTCCTATGCGCTCACATATGTATTAAATTTTTAAATGTAACATAAATCCTGTTATCAACTCTTATTAAAAAAATATTTGCAATTAATTTTAAAAAGTTATTTTTAGATCTAATCTTCGGTTTAATATTTTCTCTTGAAATGGTCTTCATAACTAACTTAAAGATCAAATTTGATATAAAAAATAATAATTTAAATTTCTTATGTGCTCTATATTGAGCAATCAACAGCTACTTAGATACTTAGTATTAAATCTTTAGTCAAAAAGAAATAAGTACTTACTGTTTTACAATAACAATATATATATAAAAGATTGTATTCATTACATTATTTTTTATGTTAGTTATCTTTTTTTTTTCCTAACCAAATACAAATTTGCCTGTAGCAATTTAATTTTCCATTCCACATTTAATTGTATTTTACTTTCGTTTATCTATTCACCATTACATATATATAATGTAATCATTAAAAAATAGTCAACACTTTGACAGTCCCAATATCATTAACAATCAACAATTTCAAACGGTTGTCAAGACATCCTCCTTTTAACAATAATATAATGTGTATCTATATGTTAAATGCTAGTTTTAAAAAAAATGTTGACTTTATACATTCCATTAATTCTAGGCAGAACTTATATACATGAATTTATACATATACAAAACATTGAAAAAATCAAAATCTTAGGTCAAAATTTTCAAGGCTACCAAGTAATGCAGGTTGTGCATGACACAAAGGCATACTTTATCATTGGGGGTATGATTTTGCCATGATAATTAATAAAATTTATCTATAAATAAAAATGTTTACATTTCCAAATTACTTCATTGTTATCTGATTGTACATATTTTTTATTTAGTTATAAGAGGATTAATTTTTTACTTAATCTTATAACAAATGCTCAAAATATATACAATAGTATATACATATTATACACCCACTCTACTATTGCCATGATAATGAATAAAATTAATATGTAAATGAACAGATTTGTGAATCATTTTCATTGTTAGAAACATTTTTGGATTGTAAATATTTTTTTAAATATGGAAAAAAATTTTTTTACTTAGTCTTGTGACAATTTCTTGAAATATACATCAGAACATATTATTTATTCTACCATTCTGATAAGCTGAACAGACATGTCACCAAATAGTTAACAAAATTTATAAGTAAATAAAAGTGTTTATATTTGGAATCACTTAATAATTTATTTAAAATCAAACTTGCTTAAAAATATTGATTCATAATAATTACAATAATTCTGCAGTACACTTGTATAGTGGTTTATTACATTAATCTGTTATATTTTATAAAGCTCTGTATGAATATTTGAAAACCAGGCATTCCCCACAAACCCAGGAGCTCAACTGTAAGTCTAGGTTTAGCATAGCACAGTGATAAAGTATCTGACTCTGAAATATGTGATTATGGCATTAATTCTGATGCTGTCACAATTTTTTTAAATTTAAATATTATATATATATTTAACACTGATATTAATTTGTTGCATACTTTATTAATCTTCTTATCCTTGGCAAAAACTATGAACATAAAAATTAGTTGAAAATTCTATTAACCAGGTAGTTAATAAAGATTTTCCTAAAAACAAGTCTGGTCACAAGTTTTTTAAATCATATTAACATTATTTACCACATGGAGAGAAAATTCTTAAATGCTATTTTGTGGTTGTTGCAACTAGTAGAGTTAATATGTAAATAAAAGGGCAAAAGTGTAAATAATTATAATTTTTTAATATTGTACTGTTTCAGTAACTTTTATTAAATAAAATTTTATAGAATTCATTTTGTTCTAATTTATATGAGAAAAAACTTCATCACAGAAATGTAAACACAAGGAATATTAATTCTAAAAAATATGGAAGTAAACAGCTGTTAATGAAATATCCAACCTAAATCCATTTTTGATGCTGAGTATCTTTGTCAAAGATAACTTATAAAATTTTAAAAAAAGATCATTACATACTTTATTAACTGGCGATTAGCTCTATATTTTTTTGAAAATATCTTCTTTGTAATTACATTTCTGTGGTGGAGGGTTTTTCAACAAGTTTTTATTATTTTCCTGAAGGTTTGGCAGGATGGCTCAGTTGATTAGAGGGTTACTTTAAAATTCAGAACTCAAGAATCTAAGGACCCAGATTTGAATCCCATACTAGTGCTGTCACTGGTCAGGCCAGCAACAACTGAAGAAGAGGAGAGACTAATACCTCTGAAAATGTTGTGCATATACTAACCTGTTTGATGTGCTATTACTAACAGTTGAATGTATTTGGAATATTTAAATAAAATTAAATTTTTCTAAAGATATTCCATACGTATATTAGATGATGGAAATAGTCCAATATAAAAATACAAGTTTTCATTATCCTTATTTAACTACTTTTTGATGATTTTCTGTATGTAATGTTGTTGTTTTTTTAAATTTTGTGACTGCTAGTTTTGATAAGGGTTCTCAGCACTGAAAAAAATATTTAAGTTATATACTTCATTAACTCCTATTAATTCAGTAATTTTGTTTTTAGTTTACAAGTTTTATTTCATAGAATTCATAGTGCTGGAATATAACTTGCACAAAAGTGCATCCAACCCACAAGGCAGCCCTGATAATTTGTGACTGTTTTCATAGCTAATTTTCTTCATAATTTTTCTCACAAAGTGTATGTTAAAAATTAATTATGGCACAATAAATTTTTTTCCAGTCATTGTAAGTAATACCATTAAAAATCCTAATAAGTATATAAAGTATAACAATAAAGTATAAATATATTATTATTGAATTGGCTAAACAATAGTTTGGCAGAAGTGAATTCAAAACAATGCAGTAGTTACCCAAACCATGATTTCAATATCATAATTACAGTTATTTATAATTTTAAAAAATGTATACAAATCAATTAAAAAAAATTAAATTTTTAAATTTTATTTTTATAAGACTATTGTGAAAACATTGAGAATTACAATCATAAAGGGATTCAAACAAATAGCAACACTACATTTTATTTCCTTTGATAATAAAAATTCTAATTTGTAAACATTCAAATTCTAGTTAAAATTAATTTTATTATAAATAGAAACATAAAGGTTGGAATTAATTATAGAATTAAATTTATTTGGAGTGGTTTTGTTAAAAATAACTTGAAAAAGGTGATTTTTTATAAATGTGTTTTACTATTTCTTGCTTATAGATCTGAGACTTAGCACTTAACAGAAGAGCAATGCAGAGACTTCAGACTATGATAATACAAAATTGAGAATGACACAGACTGTGAATATGGAAGCAAATATGCCCTGAAAGCACTAAGCCAGAATAAAACATAATTAAAATATAGTTTCACTGGTGTGCATTGGAAGTGCAATATAATAATTATGGAGAGATGCATGTTAGAATAACAAGAATATATCAAAACCAAACTATATAGGTGAGAGAACAAACCAGGTATTACTGACATGATTGAAGTTAAATTGGGCTGGACATATTGCTAGAAGAGATGATAATAGATGGACATTGGAAATCTTAAACTGGATTTCAAGGATGTAAAAGAACTAAAAAGAGATGACATGTGAGATGGGTGAATGAAATATAGTAGTATGATGAGATAATGTAGAGAAGAGAGGGTAGAGGTTGGAGAAGATTGATTGAACTTTAAGAAATCTTTATTCTGCAGTGTACTGATAATAATTGAAAATGATAATGATATATATATATAATTTATTTTTGTATACTTATAAATTTATTTTATTAATAAAAACATAACTCTTAAAAATATTTTATATATTTTTATGTAAATATTAAATTTAAAAAAATAGAATTAAAATAATAATTTAAAACAATAATTTATTTTTATTAAAATATTTATAAAAGTTATTTCATATTCAAATGCACTAATAAAAATAATAAAATGTTACAAGTTAATTTGGTATTTTGTGAGCTCCAGTTTTAATAACATATCTAAAAACAACCTACAAACAAATTCTTCATTCATTATAAACAAAAAAAAACTTTCTTTATTCATAATTTAAAAATTATAAATTTGTTCTTCTTCAGGGATTTCAAATGAAATAATTGCAGTAAAATGTTTGAAAACTGGAAGTAGCAGTTCAAACCACTATCCATAAACATGAGCTTTGCAATCTGCCATTCTATCATGCTATTAAACTCCAGAAGACAAATGTGGCAATAATCATGAATTAAATAGAGCTATTTTGATCTAAGATCTAAATATATAAATCAGGCAGTTTAACACAGTTTAGCTTCTTAAATTGTAGATATTTACCGAATTTACTTTTTTACTTTATTTTTAAATGCATTTGCATATATATAAATATTATATTACAATAACAGTAAATAATAACAATAATATATATTAAGCAGAAGTACTTTCCAATTGCATTATAACATTATCAACTGAAGTCATATATCCAAAAAAAAAAAAAACATATCACATGATTTTCTAAGAACTGTGTATCTTGATATTAACTGATTTTTTTAATTTATTATACAATCTTTAAATTGTCTCTTTTTTTTCTTTTTATGGCATCTTTTTTCATTTAACAATCTTGTATGATCAAGGTTAAAGATAAATTTAAAATTGCAAGATTTTTCATTATCAAAGATATTAGACTGATTATTTACAGCATTTTTTATACAATTGTATAATAATTGTTTTCTTAAACTTTTTTCTAAAATACATCTCAATTCCCCAATATATAATCTTTTTTTGATCATGATTACAATATAATCAAAAATACTTTTGCTTAATTAATATATTATTATTATTATTATTATTATTTGCCATTATTATAATTTAAAATTTATGTATAGTATTTTTATTGGGGGTCTTATTATATATATTACATGACTTCAACCAATGCTTAAAATTAACCAATAGAAAATCAGCAATGTGTTGATAGGACAGCAGTCAGATAACAAATGAAAATCCACTTATTATCTGCACATAAGATCTTAAATAGACTTTGAGTGATAGCAATTAACTTAAATGAACTGAGATTAAAATTACCTAGAAGTTTTAAATAAACTTCATTTAAGCGTTGGTAGCTGAGTGGTTAGCACAGCTGCCTTCAAACAGTTGTCCCAGGCTTCGCTTTCCAGCCAAAGTTTTGACACATTAAAAAAAACTTCATTTAACAGGCCAAGAGAGACTATTTAAGGCAAATTAATAAATATTTATAACCTTCTAAATCAATTACTACCCAATGCTTTAAATGTAATAATCCATAAGAGTGTCTAGCTACTTGGTTATTATATTTAAAGCATCTCATCTAATACTTTGAAAAACTGTTTAAAGGCAGATTAATAAATAATCATTTTTATAATCATTCAAACAAACTATTACTCAATGCTTTAAATATAATATTGATTGGGATGATGTGATTTACATAAAATAAACAATTGGTTATGTGTACTTATATTTTATAATATATATGTATGTGTTCATTATTATCCACAAAAATTTTGCATATGTAATGAGCTTTTGAACTAAATGTTGTGAATACTGTTGGACTACTGTATTTTATTTGCTAAGCTTGCATTAACAACATATATAAATACATGCATTGAAGGACAAATTAATCAGATTTTAGCAAAAATAAAGTCCTCAATATCGGTTATGTTATAAAATAAAATTGTTCGTGATAATTATTAATTGAGATCCTCTATTTATGTATTCCATATTATTTCTTTCAGCAGAGATATAATTATTTGGGTGCAGTAGGCTAATGATTATATTTCATGACATATTACATAAAATTACTAGTTATAAAAGTATAACAATATATATATATTTCCTCATTGTTTTTTAGACAATAGATATATTTTAATTTTTAAGGCAAATTTAACATATTACTATAAATATTACTCTTAATAAAGTAAAAAGCTTATTAATGCTTATAATATTGTGTTAAAATTAATGTATTATTGTGTTCAGGTAGTGACAAGCATTGGCAAACTTTCATATATGATGGTTAAATATTATCACTTGAATTGTCGTAATATTCTTTTGCATAAAAACTACAACATGCTTTCTGATAGAAAACTTTACATACTTTTATAGAAAGAATCTAAATGGTGAAAATTATATTTACAAATTATATTTCTCATTTTAATTATTTCAAATTCTTTAATTTAAAGAAATATGATTTTTTTCTACAGTACAGGCTTTTTTTATACTTGCACTCCAATAGGTAATATATAAGGGGTTTGAAATTAGACTTTCATATGACCTTCAACTATCCATGCTATCAGATTTTCAATGAAATGGAGGGCTGATGAGTTGTGGGGTGGAATGGATTGAAGCCCGTCCATTAAAGTATGAAGCTTGGCTATCTTAATATAAGCTGGGCATTGATTGCATATATGTGTGGAGATGATAATCTGGACCAACTGACGAGTGCTGGTTTAGCACAAAATACATATATTGATGATTATTGATCTTTTTGACATGTGTGCAATTAAGAGTATCAGCAGTATGAGATAGTGTGGATAATTGAGGGTCATATGAAAGTCTGAGTTCAAACTCCCTATATATTAATTTAAAGAAGCAAATTCTATTGAATTAATGATATTTAAAAAAGCAGCTAACAGATTCGTCAGAAGTTATGTATGTCATACAATATTTTATACATAATAAACTATAGCATCAATTTTCATTAAAAAATTAATAATTTATAATATGTTGTATCTTCATAATATAATAAGTGTTGTAACTATAAACAAAACAAAATAGTTAAAAGCCATTTATAAAAATTATTTTTATAAGCTGTATCTAACTAACCTTTTTTTATGACTGAAGTATTTATTATAAACAGGATGCATATAATATTTCTAAATATTAAATGATGTAACTGAATAAAGCCTTTGAAGCATATAAGTTGAAAATAATTAGATTTTAAATATTTATTAAAATGAATATTATATAATAAAAAAATACTTTTGTTAGATATTAAAAATAAATGCTAAAAATCATTGCATATGTGTATACATTACTATATGTTTGTGACCTGAACAATATATATTCCTAATATAAATTTTTAGGCAATTATGTCTGAGTTCATTGTGAACCAGTGTTACTACATTATATTATTTTTATTATATTTTACCCCAAATTTGATCTTGAACTAAAATATCCAAAGAAGAAAAGTCTTCTTTAGAAGTTACAAAAATCTATTTTAGAGTAGTAATTAATTTATAGAGTGCACAGAGAGCTTATGTAAATAGTCTGAACAGGCACTAACCTGTATTCAATGCACTTTAAAAATTGCAATAGTCAAGCATATTTTTCCAATAGAGGGATCTTCCAAACCATGGCACAAGATGGCAACTTTTATAAAGATAAGAGCAGCCATCTTATCTTTAACCTAAATGTCCATTTATATAGGCAAATTTGAAGCATCTTGATTTGGAAGCATGAAAATTTGTTATGATGGTCTTTTAATAGTAATTATCTGTTGAACTATTTATATCATCTAATATTAATACTTAAATACAAGTATACTGTCTATACGGAACCAATGTAATTATAAGAGATTTGAACTCAGACTTTCAAACTCTCTACAGCTATTTACTCCATATTATACAATCAATATACATGACCACATACATGTAAAAATGATTATTAAAATATAAAATTAAAAAAAGATAAACGATTTTCATTATACATATTTCATGCTGAATTAGCACCCATCATTTTGTCTTTAGAAAAATTTCAAACTTTATTTAAATTTTCCAAATATATTAAACTGTTAGTAATAGTAGACAGGTTAGTATACAACACAAAATTTCAAATGGTATTATTCTCCTCTCTTTTCCAGTTATTGCTGGTTTAACTAGTAAGAGTACTAGCATGATAATTAAACATGGACCTTTATATTCATGGACTCTCTTTTTGATAGAATAGTTTAGTTGATTAAAGCTTTATCTTAATTTCAATATTCATAGATCTAGAAGTGTAGGTTTGATTCCTTTCCTAGATGACACTGGTCAGACCGCAATACCTGAAGAAAAAAAATAATACTCAAAATGTTGTGTTATATATTAACCCATGCATTATTACTAACAAGTGAATGTATTTGGAAAGTTTTAAAAAATTTTGAATTTTTCTATAGGCATTTAATATTTATATTAGATGATAGAAATAGCCCAACATAACTACTATCAATTTTAATGACTCAATTTTAGGATTTATGAAATTGTTACCTAATTTAGTATAATACACCACATAAAGTCAATTATTATAAAAAAGAAAATCACAGTGGTTTACCAAATACAAGCAAGAATATATTCAGTGTTTTCCTAAAGGTTTGTGATAATGGTGTTATAGTTGTCTTTATTGTTTGGACTATTTCCATAATCTAATATGAGTATTGACTGTCTTTAGAAAAATTTAATTTTATTTAAATATTCCAAATACATTCAACTACTTTATTTAAATATTCCATATGTTCAACTGTTAGTAATAGCCAATTACTAACAGTTGAAAGACATTCAATACTCATATTAGATGGTGGAAATAGTCCAAACAATAAAAAACAAGGATACATTCAATATTATTAATTAGCTATTGAGCACAAATTTTTAAAAATATGTAACTATACTGATGCAGGTTTTCTTTAATGAAAAATCTGCCTATGCCATATGATTTGCATTATCTGGGTTAAATTGTTTTGGTGGTATTATGCTACAGTAATATACAATTTGAAAATATTTTGGCATCAATTGTATCAATTGTAGATTTAGTAAGAATTAAAGCTAAAAATATGATAATTTAACTTACCATGCATTGTATATATTATCTAACCATATTGTGAATTTAATTTGATAGTAATAAAAGTCACACTAGAAGGTTTTTAGTACCAATTTAAAATATCCTTTACACCATTTTGGTTTCTAAGAGGAATCACAAATCATCACTGAGACAATCAATCAATAAAGAATTGCGAATAATACCCTGTGTCACCAATAATACCCTATGTTCTAGTTATTTTGTCCAATACAGTTAAAACATCACAATTCCCATCAAAAATTAAAAAATAAATATGCCAATTTCATAGAACTTAGTACAACCAAAATAAAATCAAATTCATCTAGAAATCAAAAGATTAAGCATATTAGAAATTAGAAATGACAAAAAATTAGCTAAAATCAAAATTTCAAAAATAATATTTAGCAAATATTAATACATAGCAAATATATCAATAAAAAAAGAAATCTGACAGCATACTCACATGATCAGATGATCAAATTACTACAGCAATCAAATATAAAAACCCAATATTTAACAACTATTATTAGTAAATGACCACAGAAATGTTACTATAATTCCATGACCAAAGTAAATAAAAAATTAACACATCTAAAAATCATAATTAGAAGTGTATTAGTAATTAGAGAATGACTAAAAAACTTGCAAATATATCAATAAAAAAAATTATCAGTGTAAAAAAATTAATGAACTAATTTACAATGGAATGAAACGTACTTATGACTATAAGAATAGAATTTACTCAAACAGTATATAATTTATGATGTTCTTCAATAAATAGATATGTTATCTGTAATTCTCACATATTAAAATAAAAGCATTATAAATATTTTGTTAAATGTAAAAAGAAAAGTGCAGGGGGTTGAAAATTTTAAAAACAATAGTTTAGCAAATATGTGACCAAAAAAATGCAAATTATTATTATTATCTACTAATGAAATGTAATTTACACAAAAATAAAGCCATGAAAACATATTACAACCTCGAACTGTGCAAAATCATGTCCCATGACTAAACATGGGGAGAATAGTAAAATGGAGATAAAATATTCAAAGGAGTCAACCTTACATATTCAGGTGTTCACCTTTGACCTCAATAATTTAATCCAATATTTTATTTTAAGATGGTAATAAAAAAAAATTGATATAATACTATCCATTTACTTAAGTGCCTTGTCATTCATGCAATTATTAGCTATCTTTAAACCTCATAATTATCTATTGATCAATTTTGTTTTCTATTTATGTATTTATTAAACTATCTTTCAACTGTTTATTTAGTTGTTTATTGAAATACCCATTTATTTATCTTTCACTAATCTCTCTATATGCTTATTTATTCACTGTCTCCCTATATGTTTAGTTATCTATCTATCTATCTGCCTATCTCTCTTCATGTTTATCTATATATCTGTCTATTTATTTATCTGTCTTCTATCTATCTATTTATTCATTTGATTAACTAGCCAATTAACCATATATTATCTATATGTTTATTTGTTTACCTTTCTATCTACTATATAGCCAACTATCAATTTGTCTTTATCTATTTATCTATCTCTCTGTTTATCCCCATCTATTTATCTATCCCATTTTCTACCTATTTAGCTTATGGTTTTCTATCTATTTATTTATGCATCCAGCCATCTATTTAATTATCTAGCCAACTACCCTTTCACTATCTACCTATGTGTCTACTACATGCTTATCTGTCTGTCTTTATCTATTTATATGTTTGTATATCTGATTTTCTACCTAACTATCTATCTTTCTGTTTGGTTTTCTATCATTTTTATTTATGCAACCAATAATTCATTTAACTGTCTAGATAACCATCCATTCATTATCTAATGCCATCTGTCTGTCTACTTATTTACCTATATGCATATCTATTTAAACCTCTGTCTATTTACCTATAGTTTTTTATCTATTTATTTATGCATTCAACCATCATTTTATTTATCTAACCACCCAACCCTCTGTCTATCTATCCACAAATATATCTATTTGTTTATTTACTTATCTGGCCATATATTTACTTATGTCTATCCATTTATCTATGAAACTATCATTTATCTATCTATCTATCTAGATACTGTCTATCTATTTATTTGTGTCCATCTGTTTTCTATCAGTTCATTCATGCAGTCATTTATCTATCTATCTATCTACTTATCCATCCCTTCATCTCTTTTTCCTACATATGTATCTACCTGTTGATTTATCTCTTCAACTATCTATCTGACTCTATATATATTATCTGTCTCTCTGTCAACTCAACCATTTATTTCACTACATATTTACATCTCTATCTTTATCTATTTACCTGTTACTTTATCCACATATCCATTTATCTATTTATCTATATATTCATTTATCTGTCTATCTATTTTTTATTTATCTTTCAACCAATTCTTCTATTTAACTCTCTATCAATGTATTCATTCATCACTATTTCTATTCATCTTTATCTATCCATTATCCCATCAATCAATTTACCCATGTAACCATCTCTGAACTTATTTACTCATCTTTTCATCTATCTCTCAGTTTTTTACCTATCTGTTCATTTATCTATCCAACCATCCATTTACATAAATAAATAAAAGTTGATAAGACACAGTTAAATAGATAGACAAATAAGGAATAGATAGACAGTTGCTTATGTAGATATGGAGGTAGGTAGAGAGATGCTAAATGATTAAATAGATGAATGGTTTAATGATAAGTACATAGACAAGCATATATAGATAGATAGCAAGAAAGTTATATACAAAGGCAAATAATGATAACTGATGGATTAATTAATACATAAATAGTAGATAAGTAAATGAGTAAATGGAAAGATGGATCAATGAATTGATTAATGAATAATAGTTAGATAGATAGATAGATAGATAGATAGATAGATAGATAGATAGATAGATAGATAGATAGATAGATAGATAGATAGATAGATAGATAGATAGATAGATAGATAGATAGATAGATAAGTAGGTAGGTGGACGCATGGATGGATGGTCAGACAGATGGATGGATGGACAGACAAACAGATAGATAGATAGATAGATAGATAGATACATAGATAGATAGATAGATAGATAAATAGATAGATAGATAGATAGATAGATAGATAGATAGATAGATAGATAGATAGATAGATAGATAGATAGATAGATAGATAGATAGATAGATAGATAGATAGATAGATAGATAGATAGATAGATAGATAGATAGATAGATAGATAGATAGATAGATAAATAGATAGATAGATAGATAGAAAACCTAAATAAATAAACAGATTGAAAGACTGATAAAAGAGATCTAGATGGATATCTTGATAAACAGATAAAGAGTCAGGTGGAAAATAAATAGATTGATAGTTACTTAAATAGAAGGACAAATATGTAGGTGACAAGGCAGTTAAATAATAAATGGTGTTATTTTTTATACTTATCACATAAAATAAAGTTTGTCTGCCATTGAGGTTAAAGATGAATCCCTGAGAATGTAAGGTTGTTCCTTGCATGCTTTGAGGCAATAAAAGATATATTTAAATATGTTTATACAGCTTTAGTTTTTATGCATGACTTATACTTCATTAATAGATAATAATAATAATTTATTGTTGCTTTTGGTCCAATATTTGCTAGACTATTATTTTTGAAATTTTCCATCCCTTGCATTTTTTTTATTTCTGAAAAAAATATTTCTTTTTTTACATTTAATAAATTATACATAATGTGAGAATTACAAATGACATATATATATATTTATTGATAAACATCATCAAATATATACTGATTGAGGAAATGTTTTTGATGAATTACACATTCTATTCTACAGCCATAAGCACATTTTATGTTGGTGATTTTTTTTTCATTCGTGTATTTGCTAAATATTTTTTTAAAAATTTGTTTTCATTAATTTTTGTTTGGTCATTTGCTAATTATTAATATGCTTGATATTTTAATTTGTAGAGCTATTTAGTTTTTTCTGTTTTGGTCAAGTAATTATGCTAACATTTTTGTGAGCATTCACTAACAATAGTTGTTAAATATTGTTTTTTATATTTGATTGCCATAGCAATTTGATCTTTTGGTTATGTGATTACACCAGATTTTTTTCACTGATATATTTGCTATTTACTAATATTTGCTAAATATTATTTTGAAATTTTGATTTTATGTTAATTCTTTTCTTTTGGTCATTTCCTAATATTCTTTTTGGCCATGTAATTATGCTAGCATTTTTAAATCATTTAATAATAATAGTTGCTAAATATTGTGATTTCATATTTGATTACCATAGTAATTTGACCTTTTGTTCATGTGATTATACCAGTGAATTTTTTTCATTGATATTTTGGTTATTTATTAATATTTGCTAAATATTGCTTTTGAAATTTTAATTTTTGTCATTTTTTTGGTCATTTCCTAATTACTAATATGCTTGATGTTTTGATTTCTAGTTGTATTTTATTTTTCTTTATTGTGCTTAATTCTATGAAATCTGCATGTTTATTTTTTAATGGAAATGGCAATGTTTTAACTATACTGTACAAAATAACTGAAACACTTGGTATCACTACCACTCTTTATCACTTGTTTGTCTCAGCAGTGATTTTGAGTCTCTTTTAAAAACCAAAATCGCAGGGAGCACATTCTAAATTGATATCCACTTTTCAATCAAATATTATGCTTAATATAACAGTTATTATTTTATAAAGTGTATTATAAAAAATGGGATTTTTATTTAATTATGTATGTTTTAAAGAATAGAACGTCTGTATATGTATTTGTGTATCTGTATTTATTTTCTAATAAACTAATTTTATGCCATTACTCATAACTATTTTGTAAACAACATTGTTCTGCAAAAAGATGTTAAACAGCTATATATTCTGTTTAGAATGTATTGACATTTTTTTTTTTTCATATGTCATAGCATCGGCCGGGACGCGAACCCACAACCGTCTGCAACCAACTACTTGCTTGCATGGCGGTTGCGATACCTCTCGGCTAACAACGCAAGATTATTGACATATTTTTCTGGGTGATTTAAACATATGCAATATCTATCACCGTTGGAATGCTTTATAGATATATATGCAGTTTTTTTTTAATTAATATAAAACAATATTAAATATATTTTAGTGATAAAAACATCCATTTATATGAATATGACGTGAAAGCTAGGAAAATATACTTTGTACAATAAATCTTTTTCAGTTTATATTTAAACTCTGTTTTAATATTTTTTACATTAATATTTAGAATGACAGAGTATCAAAATGTAATTGTATATTGTTTTATATATATATATTAGAGCTAATAAACAATATTTGAAAGTGTAGATGTCCTAAATAAAAGTGATTAAGGAAGTAAATTAAATTCCTAATTTAAACATTTCATTAAAGGATTTCTTCCGGAGCTCTAAAGAGCAAAATAAATTTTTATTAATATATCTATACATTAATTATACCGTACGTATATCTAAAAAAAAAAATTTTTTTTTCATATGTCATAGCATCGGCCGGGACGCGAACCTACAACCGTTTGCAACCAACTACCTGTTTGCAAAGCGGCTGCGATGACCTCTCGGTTAACAACGCTTGACATCTAAAATATTTTTATAGTATCTTTCTAGATTATGCTGAAAATAGTTCAAAACTTTATATTGAAAGAAAAATATCGCTTATACAATATTCAGAAAATGTAGAAAAACATAAAACTATGTTGGAATGTGCATTAAAATTGAAAGACCGAAAATTAAATCACTAGAAAAAGGTTTTGCTGGTCTTTAAAAATATTCTGATCTAATTCCATAGATAATTTTTTCAGTCAATATTTTATAAATTATTTTTATTTTTGTTAATCTGTCTATGAGAGCTGTTGTGACAATTTTTTTAAAAAAGTAACAGGTATGCGGATTTATAGACTTTTATAAATTGCTTTGCTATTATTATACTTTATTCAATCATAAATAAATAAAATTTACCGGCATTTTTGAAATGTCCTCGATAATTTCCTGGTCCATCAATTTATTAAAAATCATTTGAAAAATTAAATAACAATTTATTTACTACAATGCATTTATTATAAGCTACGATAAGTGGGTGAAATAAAGACAGGTTTAATATTTAGTATATAAATGACTGATTTGAAAATTATACATAAAAGTCTTGACAGACATGTTTTATGACATTTTAATCTGTCACACTACATAATTTCAAACCTAATTATTCTGCAGTTCTTAAAAATGGGGTTGTTTAGATAAAGTAAAAAAAACAGAAAAAAAAGCTTTATTTATTTAAATTAAGGAAAGTATTTTCTTGGGGTTATTGGCACAATGATCGATTTACAATAAATCACTTGTATATAAACACATTTTATATGTATAAATCAAAGTTTGTATCTCACACTTGTATGTATATTTTAAAAATGTAAATTTTTTTTTCTGTAGAATTTTGTGAATATGTGTTGGATAGGTCTATGTTTACATAGTAAGTATTTGGAAAATATGTATGCATAATTAATAAAGACTGCTTTTCAAATAACTAATAAAAAAACTAGTATTACCATGTTTTCAAACATTATTAATCTATTGAAAATCTAAAATGTCTTCAAATTTAATTTAGATTTTCCAATCCATAGCTTCTCCATATAAATTCAGAACCCTTTTTTTTTTTATTACAACCATCTCTATGTTGTTGTTTTTATAGATCTTTTACAATATTTTGGAATTCAATTTAAGATTTCAATTGTCCAATTATTATCATATTTGTTTAGTGATAGGTTTAGACCAATGTTTTTTTGTCTTTTTAATTCTTAATGCCAAGCATACACTCTTGTTTTCTTACTCTTGTATTCATTTTTGTTTTTTTGTTTTTATACCTTTTATAAATCTGTCCATTCTGCTCAGATAAATTTTGAATTTTTTTTTTTACATCTCAGTTAGGATTATGGACTTTTGTTTTGCTAATAAACTCACAGTCAATCTAGCTAAGTATTTAATATTAGTCTATAAATGAATACCTGGCTATATTTTTACTAAAAAAATAAAACAACAATAGCAATTACTTATATTCATTAACCTGTAATTGACCATACTGTTAAGTAAAGCATTTTTCTTCATTTTTTCCCTATAAAATATTATTGGAAAGGTTTTTACTCTGCAGTAGATTAATAAAACACTTTTAAATGTCTACATATATATATATATATGTGGGTGTGTGTGTGTGTGTGTGTGTAATTACATTTCCATACTCTGCCATTCTAGATATTAATGTGAAAGAATACTCATTCAGAGTTTAAATTTGAAATTTTTAATATTATTGTACTAATATACTTTCGATGTTCTCATGTCATATTCACAAACAGTTTGCTTGAAAATATTAATTTTTGCTGATTTGGATACTATGACTTTTTTGGTTCATTATACATTCATTTGGTGGTATGTGAAAAGAGAAACAATCGTAAACACAAAATAAAAGAGGTGTCATTCACTACACAAAATGAAAAGTAATGAATCAAAAAAATAATAGTATTCAAATCAGCAAAAAATTAATGTTCTCAACAGTCTGAATGTGAATGAATATGATGTGAAAACTTCAAAAGTATACTCGGTACAATAATATTATTATAAATTTTATATTTAAAGTCTGTAGGAGTATTATTTTACATTTATATATATATATATGTAGGAGTATTATTTTATATTTATATATATATATATGTTTAAGTAGATCTGAGTTGCATATGGGAAAAAAACCTGAAAGTGTATTGTATATTTAGTACATATTCTTATAAAATCAAAACTACCCCAAATCTAAAATTAAACCAGACCAGCATAAAAATAATATTAAAACACAACCTAAGGTTTCACTGCTACAAGCAGACTTCTCAAGTGTAAAGAACTACAAAAAAACCACACATTATATATACTATTAAAAACTACCCACAAATCCATTCACTTCCCATCCACCCTTAATATTAAAAGAACTCTTAAATAAGTTAATTGCTTCAGAATAATAAATTTTCAATAATAAAGACTCTTTAATTCTTCTTTTGATTTCATTTCTCTCAAAGAAGACAACCTTAGCTTCATCAAAATCAATAGTGTGGCCTGTATCTTTTTCATGGACATACAAAGCAGAACTAAGATATCTATTTTTAACTCTACTTTTATGAACCTTTATTCTTTCATTTAAACTCAAACTACTCTGACCTATGTAAACCTTCTTACAAAATAAACAAGGAATAAAATATACCACACCAGGAATAGTCTTTCTATCAAAAACTTCTTTTGTATTATTTAATAAATTATTCAATGTAACACCCCTTTTCCAAGCAATTTTCTTATTTCCAAACAATTTACTATTTCTACACACAATTTTATAAGAAGACAATTTAAATGGCAAAGAAATAAAATCATATTTTTCTTTAACCTTTACATCCTTACAAATATTACTATTAAATAAAATACTTTTAACAAATTTATCAGAGTATCCAACACTCAAATAATCTTTATAAAATTGATATTTCTGAAATAAAGCTACCCCACTAGAATTATTTAATTTAATATTCCTATGACAATAATTCCTTAAAGCAGCTACTTTATGAGATACAGACTGATAGCTATCAGGTTTAATTATAGATCTTAATTCTTTACTTTTAACTAAATGACTGCACAATAAACAATTAGTTTCTATATTTCTAATCACCAAAAGATCTAAAAATTTTAACTTACCAAAATCTAACCCCCCTCCTTCTAACACAAATTTTATAGAAGGATCAAAACAATTAAACTCATTTACAAATTCCTTCAATTTATCATTCTCAACTACAAATAAACAATCATCAACATATCTGACAAATAATTTTACATATAAACAATTCTTTTTAATAATAATTTCCTCTTCCATAAAACTAATATAAACTGAACATACTAAAGGAGAAATAATATAACCTATTATCCACCCTTCCTTAATCTTATAAAAATTACCTCTATAAGTAAAATACATAGAATCTTCCAATAACAAAAGCAAATCTTTAATTACCTTAATTTTATTTTTTGATAAAGAACTTTTCTTAATCAATACAGACAAAAGAACATCAATACTGCTTAACCTATTAACAGACTGATACATATTTTCAATATCTAAACTTCCAAATACCCAATTACTTTCCATTTTAAAATTATTAATCTTATCAAAAGCCTCAAAAGAAGAAGAAACTGTGTACTGACCAAAATCAACAAATTGTTTTAAAAAATTATTCAAGAATCTAGAAATACCCTCTACAACACTACCTGTAAAATCAAAAATAAATCTTAAAGGAAAACCATCTTTATGAGTTTTAATATTCACAAACATCTTAGCTGATGTAAAATCATTAGGATAGCATTTTAAATAATCTACTCTATTAGAAATTTTTGAGGCTTTTGATAAGATTAATAATTTTAAATGGAAAGTAATTGGGTATTTGGAAGTTTAGATATTGAAAATATGTATCAGTCTGTTAATAGGTTAAGCAGTATTGATGTTCTTTTGTCTGTATTGATTAAGAAAAGTACTTTATCAAAAAATAAAATTAAGGTAATTAAAGATTTGCTTTTGTTATTGGAAGATTCTATGTATTTTACTTATAGAGGTAATTTTTATAAGATTAAGGAAGGGTGGATAATAGGTTATATTATTTCTCCTTTAGTATGTTCAGTTTATATTAGTTTTATGGAAGAGGAAATTATTATTAAAAAGAATTGTTTATATGTAAAATTATTTGTCAGATATGTTGATGATTGTTTATTTGTAGTTGAGAATGATAAATTGAAGGAATTTGTAAATGAGTTTAATTGTTTTGATCCTTCTATAAAATTTGTGTTAGAAGGAGGGGGGTTAGATTTTGGTAAGTTAAAATTTTTAGATCTTTTGGTGATTAGAAATATAGAAACTAATTGTTTATTGTGCAGTCATTTAGTTAAAAGTAAAGAATTAAGATCTATAATTAAACCTGATAGCTATCAGTCTGTATCTCATAAAGTAGCTGCTTTAAATAATTCTAGTGGGGTAGCTTTGTTTCAGAAATATCAATTTTATAAAGATTATTTGAGTGTTGGATACTCTGATAAATTTGTTAAAAGTATTTTATTTAATAGTAATATTTGTAAGGATGTAAAGGTTAAAGAAAAATATGATTTTATTTCTTTGCCATTTAAATTGTCTTCTTATAAAATTGTGTGTAGAAATAGTAAATTATTTGGAAATAAGAAAATTGCTTGGAAAAGGGGTGTTACATTGAATAATTTATTAAATAATACAAAAGAAGTTTTTGATAGAAAGACTATTCCTGGTGTGGTATATTTTATTCCTTGTTTATTTTGTAAGAAGGTTTACATAGGTCAGAGTAGTTTGAGTTTAAATGAAAGAATAAAGGTTCATAAAAGTAGAGTTAAAAATAGATATCTTAGTTCTGCTTTGTATGTCCATGAAAAAGATACAGGCCACACTATTGATTTTGATGAAGCTAAGGTTGTCTTCTTTGAGAGAAATGAAATCAAAAGAAGAATTAAAGAGTCTTTATTATTGAAAATTTATTATTCTGAAGCAATTAACTTATTTAAGAGTTCTTTTAATATTAAGGGTGGATGGGAAGTGAATGGATTTGTGGGTAGTTTTTAATAGTATATATAATGTGTGGTTTTTTTGTAGTTCTTTACACTTGAGAAGTCTGCTTGTAGCAGTGAAACCTTAGGTTGTGTTTTAATATTATTTTTATGCTGGTCTGGTTTAATTTTAGATTTGGGGTAGTTTTGATTTTATATTGACTAGTTTAGCTTTATGCTTGTAATGTTTATATTCTTATAAAGATGATAAATATTTTTAATAGTCTATAATATATTCCAAGAGATTGTAAAAGATCCAGAAAGAGACCACATGTGAGATGGATTGATGAAATAAGAAAGTGTACAGGGGTGATATGGAGAAGAGATGCTAGAGATCAGAGAAAATGGATTGAATTTAAAGAGACCTTCATCCTGCAGAGGATTGATAATGGTTGTTGATGGTGATGAATATATTTAATTCTTAAATGACAATATAAATCACTAATACTAATAAATATTATTGATAATACATTAATATTTTTTTAATTAATTACACATCAATAATAGGGACTCATATTTTTTTGATATAATTAAATAATTAAAACTTTTAATTATTTAAAATATTATCTGTCTATTTTTTATTGATCTTTACATATATGTTATAAAGTTATGTAAAGAGCTTGCAAATAAGCTCTTAATAAGCTTTGCAGAATATTCCCAACCCCAGATCAGTTTCTGCTACTGGTTTCCCTCAGTGAAGTGCTTGTATATTCAAGCATTATATTAAAAATACCAGAACAAGCCCAGTACTTTATCTAATGGATAACTATTAAGTAGAAAATCTGAAAATTTCAGACATCCATATGTCTTTCAATCCAGCTATCTAACTTAAATAGCCATATGGGAATGAACCAAGTTCAGATATCCACTTAATAGTTATCCATTAGATAAAGTTCTGGGCTTGTTCTGGTATTTTTAATCTAATGCTTGAATATCCTAGCACCTCACTGAGGAAGCCAGTAGCAGAAATTGGTCTGGGGTTGGGGATATTCTGCAAAGCTTGTTAAGAGCTTATTTGTGAGCTCTTTATATAACATTTGTAATACAAGCTTATTAAATTAAGTTATATGACATATGACTTGATTTTTTTTTGTAATGTTATAAAGTTTATAACTTTTTATCAAAATTTATAGAAGAATCATCTAATGTTTGAAATATTTGAAAATAAGGTTAGATATATATTATTTTATTTTTATTTTTTAATATTTTATTTTAAAGTTTATTTTATTATATGGGCTTCTCTTGAATGCTTAACAGAAGAGCTATATAAAGACATTATACCACTCAGTAAAGTATGGAAAGATGTGATTAAAAATATCAAGAAAGATCAAAGGCAAAATTTATGGGTAAGAGCACTAATAAATATTATTAACATTCTTAAAAAATTAATCAAAATAAGGCTGTTTTGGCATAGTTCTATAAAAGATCATTATATATAAACAGTTGAAATCTTAAACTGGATTTCAGAAATGATCAAAGACCTAGAAAAGTCACCTTTGTCTAAAAATTTATGGTGATGACATTTTATTTGTAGTGATATTTTCATCTTCTAGTTGAATTATTAAATAATTTTAGAAAATTTTAAATTTTATTTATATCTTTTCAGAAACATTTAACTGTCAGTAACATCACATAGGTTAAGAGAGGACACAACAGATATATCTAAATAGCAAATCATGCATGTTCTTACAAGCATAAGATTGATTATCAATACACAAGAATCTTGAATAGAGAGGAAAAGGTAAAAATTAAAAAATTTAAATGAGCTGTTTTGATGTCCATGGCAAATAACTCCATAAGCCGATTTAGTGGAATAATTCATTTTCTTTAAAAAAAAAAAATCAAGAAAATTGTCAAATATAAATATATAAACTTTCTGCTGACTATATCTTTCACAGAATAAGCTAACTTGTTTCAAGTGTTATTTTAAGTTCAGTATTCATCTTATCTTGCATAATTTAGTGCAGTTACAGAGAGTCAGACTCTGGAGTGATGGTCTTGAAATCAATTCCAATTCTTACACTCTTAGTGTTTTACTTTTTATGAAGGTCTGAGTAGTAAAGTCCTTTGATTAATAATATTAGTATTAATCTAAAAAGCCATCAATTGAATTTTTATTTTAGTTGTCACTGATCAGGCCAGCAACACTTGAAGAAGACAGGAAAAAATACACTACACTTTACTTGCATGTTATTTCTAACAGTTAAAAGTATTTGGAAAGATGTAATCATAAATTGGACTTTTTCCCCTAAAATATTTAATAATTCCATGAAATGATAGAATAATCCAACATATAACTTGTTTTGTAAATAGAATGTATGATATAATGAAGTTGCTAAAACAATATGGAGAAGAAAAACTGTAGATTGGAGCAGCTAGATTATAAAATTGTAAAGATCTTCATCCCCCAGTGACTTTATGATGGTATGAATGAAGATATTCACTTTTCTTTATTTTAAATCTTATTATTCATACCATTTACACCTTTCTTAAACACTTTATCAATACTCTTTATTTATATCAAAACTAACAGTTTTGACTGTGCTGCAGTCATCATAAGAGCTTTTTACAATCTTATTTTTTAGATTGTAAAGAACTCTGATGATGACTGCAGGACAGTCGAAACTGTTAGTTTTGATATAAATAAAGAGTATTGATAAAGTGTTTAAGAAAAGTATAAATGGTATGATATGTTAAAGTAAAAATTAATACATAGGAAAATGAAGAAGAAGAAAATTATGAATCTTATTCTTCATCATTTTTAATCATTATAAATATAACACAGGGTGAAGTCTTTTAAGGATCTTTTCCTGACCATAACTTCTTCACTTTCTGCCTTTTATAATAACTTGAGATACAGTACATTTCAGTTGTCTGTCTATTGTCAACTTTTCTAATAACAAATAAGAGATGAAAAATATGTGTAGTTAAGAAGGTTTTCATGCTTTATAATTGCCTTTACATAATAGAACATTTTTAAAAGCAATTATTTTGTATGTTAACTGCTTTAAAGTCTAAAAAATTATGCAGCATATCTTGATAGTATTAATAAAACAAAAAAATTCATTTTGTTAATAAAATAAAATATTGAGAATAATTAAGAATTGTAGTTTAGAATGCCACTAAAAAAATATTTTCTGCTAGGTTAGGGGAAAACTTTAAATATATAAATAAAAAAATCCACATAAAATAATATTAATTGCATATATATGTATCATTTTTAATTTTTAGATAATGGTATCACATTTTTTACAATAACATTTGATAATCTATAACCAAACATTTGTATCTTAAGTAAAGATGGTTTAATTTAAAGATAAGGTTGAGAATAAGTTTAAATAAAACTAAAAGAATGTTATCTGCTTGGTTAGTGAAGAGGTATTTTACTGAATTAAAATAAACTGAAGTGAGTAGAAATGTTTACTATGCCAATTACCATAAGTTCAAACAAATAATCTATATAAAATAAACATAATAATTGAAATAGCTTGAAATAAATTTATTAGACTTTGTACTATCTTTAAAATAAATATGATTTGGCATTTAAAAAGGAATTTTTTAGCATTATATTATGGTTAAGTTATCATGTAAATTGTAAAACATACATTTAGAATGCTACTGTTGATAAACAAAATGTAAATTATATAAAAAATTTTGAATAAAAACTTGTTGACAATAATTTGAAAAAAAAAAATACAATCTCAAAAAAAACTACATATATTGAAAGAGATCATCCTTTGTATATTTATATTTAAACATACAAATATATGAGGATTTAATCTTATGGTTATTGGGTGTTAGATTGATAACACTGACTATCTTTGAACTTGATATTCTAACAAATGATGATCAAATTTGGTATCAAGCCATATTTTCTTACTATAATTTTCTTCAAACATATTTAAGTACAGAGAAGATCTATTGCTCACTGCTATAAATGCTGTTTAATTTATATCATATCTGTCAAACTACAGATTAGATCACCATCTCTAAATTAAGAAACATCTATATGTTGGATTAAATTTCCTCCAAACTTCCTAAACATTGGCTCTCAATACATCTATTACTAGCTCAGAAAACATGACAGTGTATTGCAGCATGTGTGTAATATCTATATTTAACAAAGTTTGGAATGACAGAAAAAAATTGGCTATTAGATTTAAAATAATATGAATATAATAAAAAAAATATTTACACATTTACAATATTTACACTTATTTATTATATTTAGGGATAAATCCAATGCATAAAAAACATATATTTATGGTGCATGTATTTTTATTTTAAAAAAAATCATTTAACTAGATTGAATTCAATGTATGAACTCTGATATGCTTACATCCAATAAAGAACAATCAAATGATTATTATTATTCAACTAATACTAATCTATAACCTTAATAATACAAATAAAGATTGGCAAAAATATAAATCTATCAATAAAATAAATATGTAAATTATAGTAAGTACTGAATACTAATTTTTAATAAATTATAATAAGAAAAACTTAAGTGTATATTTAAAAAAAGTGCTAAAAATTATTTAGAGAAAATTAATATTAATTTTAATTTCACTATAATTATTAATATTATTAATATTTAAATGATTTTTATTTTAAATAAAAATCAATCTTATCACATTATCAGAATTCCAATTTTATTTTTAATTGACTAAAAATAAGTTAGCACCTTTTGAAAATTGATCTGTAAAACAATCTCTATCAGGAAAGTTTATGGCTTTCATTTAGTATACATTTTTTGAGTTTTTTCCAAGATAGAATGATGGTATATCTGGATTATGCATTCATTATGGATAACTGGAAAAATTGGGTGATCAGCAGTTGGTGCAGACAGAAATGATAAACTTTTACAATTGGCATTGGCATGAACTACATAGTTCAAGGCTTAATCAACCAGTTTACTAATAAAGTAATTTACCTCAACATAGTGAGGTTTTTAACTATTGCATAGTTTTCAATATTAGCTGTGGTTAATAGTTTACATGTTAGCTATTTCTTAAAATAACTGAAAATGCTTTTCTTTCCAGCTTAACATTCTGGAATGCTGCTAAACAGAGCTGCAATGATGATACAACTTTTTTAAAACAAGGAAAATATTTTTCCGAAAAAAAAACAACAACCAAAAACTGGTATTTATCACAACTTTTTGTACTACTGCTATCCAAAATTATACATAAGAAATCTGGGTACCTTTATTACATTTTTTTTATCTTTCCAAAAAAATACTAAATAATATATAAGAATATTTTTCTTCTTTCTTATCTTTACTTTTTTCTAATTACATTTATTTTATTAGTAAATTTTCCAAATTTGATTTTCTCTTTTGTCTTTATATATAGAAATCTTCAATGAGACGTAAATTTTTAATTAATATTAGATAAACAATATTTTTTTATTATGTTAACTAATTAAATAGACTATCTTTTTTTTTATTAGCAAAGTATATAACTAAGATAATTTTTTTCTTTTTCTTTTTTTTTCTTATATATATCTTACTGGTATGAATGAAGAATGGAAGAAATAAATGACTTACAACTTCTATATAAAAAAAAAATTCCATCTTAGGTTCTTTTGCTCATAATTTGAACCTTTAAAAGGTTTTATTATTATAAATATGATAGATGTATTTACATATTAATTATATAATTCTGTCTTTTACCAAGGTCAGTTTTAGTAACAACCAAATGCTTTGAAGATCATGTATTAATATGGTATATGATATAACCTTTATATAACCTAAATTAATTCTATTATTTGTCTCTCTGTCTTTAATATACCAATTTTAGAATGTGAGAGGAAAGCTTATAAGGTTAGTTTTATTTTAAATGGGATGGGGCCTAAACTAATGCAATATAAATATTATTGAATAGCAAAAAAGAAAAAAATGAATATGGATGAATAGAATGCAAAAAAAGGACAACTGATATAGTAAAAAAAAAGATAAGTAAATTTGATAGATTTTTAGGAAAAATAAAGATTTTAATAAATTATTAAAATGTCATAATTAAAACCTAATTATGAGAATCAAAATTTAGTGATCCTAATGTGGGCTTTTTTTTTTTTTAAATTTCATTTTATTTTGTCTAAATTTTCAACATCTTTTCCACTTTTTTTTTGCATTTTTTATATCAAACCTTTTAAAAACTATACTCATGTATGCATTTTTTATAATGCTTTATTTAGTTGCTCTATATATATTTGCCTGCCTTGAAGCCTTTTTTGGTTCTCTTGAAGATCTGAAAAGGATTGCTAAGCAAGTGAAATTTAAGCTTAAAAGGGTTACTAAGCTGTCAAAATTGTTATAGGTGATTTAAATAAAGCATTGTAAAAAGTATCTATAAAAAATAGAGATTTTTTTCTATTTAATAAAATGCTTATATAAAAAAGTAAATAATACTAATTAATGAATTATATCTATTTAAACAACCAGAAAAAAGATTTATCTTAAATATTGCTAGAAATTCATGAATTACTAATTGATAGTCCCTAAGACTAAACAAATTTTCTAATAACCCATAATAGTTTTTTTGTTCTGAGTTTATTTAGAAGTAAAAGATTTATAAATAAATGTGTATGAATATATATATGGTAATTTTTTTTATAATAATACATAACTATTTCATCTATGATATAACCAAAATCACAATCAATTAAAACTGGAACAGCAAGCTGAAGCCAAATACTCTGACAAATAATGGAACGTAGTCTCTTTGCTTAATATAGCTCATGCAGATTCTATTGTTATATCTGAATCGCATGCTTTCACCTTACTTTTTCAGTTTTAATTGGTTATGGCTTGGTTTCCTCTTAGCTAAAATATTTGCTTAAACTATTATATGAAATTTTCATTTATATTTAATGTTTACAATTGTATGTTAAAGAACATCCTCTGAACTTATGGGTGTTTGTGATATGATTGAGTTAAAAATTACCCCGATATAAGAATAAAAGGTAAACAGCCTTAAAATACCTTACAATAAACTTAAACAATTCCATAAACTTTTAAAAAGAATATGAAAAGAAAAGCATTTTCCCATAACTCTCCAATTGCTACTTGAGTGACTATTTGAGAATTTTACTATCCTTATTTTACTCTCTATCTAAGACCATATATTAGAAGAGATTTGAACTCAAACTTTCAAACTCTTTACATCAACCACATATGTATGTGATCATGTGTATTGGTTGTTTAAAATAGTGAATAGATGTAAGAAGTTGAAAGTATAAGTTCAAATCCCTTCTAATTACATTAAATTTAGTATAGACAGTATACTTGTATTTAAATATATATATATATATATATATATATATATATATATATATATATATATATATATATTCATCTTTTACCCATGTATAATTAAAAGCAATATTAACACAGATGTTTTGGCTGGATAGCACACAGTAACAGTTTTTTTTTTTCATTACATAAACTAGGTAAATTAACAAGAATAAAAATATTGAGCTAAATAAAATTAAATGAATTAAAAGTAAATTAACATAAATTAAAAACAAAAATACTTCAATACTATTAATAATAGTAGCATCAATGTGTATAGGTTTGTGGTAATAGATTTTACTTCTAGTTATATGTTAAATTATTTTTTATTGTCCAAAATAAGAACCAACCAATCAGCATCTAAGAAAGCCTGCCTTTTCCCATTGTTGTAGCTTATTATGTCAATATTATTGATTTTTTACTTGTAAAATAATTGTAGAGAGGGAGGCATCTTACAGTACTTTTTAAGTTTTAAAATAAGCATAAAAACACTCCGTTAATGTAAAAACTGACAGTTTTCGAGTAACTTGAAACCATGAATGATAATCTGTGGTTGTTCCTTGGAAAAAGTGCAAAAAAATGGTAGTATAAATTCTAAGAAATTGTACTTAACTTAGTTCTTTTCTTCTGGGACTTTAAACTTTTCAACCTCTTGTTTTCTTGCTGAAAACAGTTTCTTTAAAAAAAATTAGGATAGTATAGGTGAAATTCTATTTTTTATATAATAAAAAAATTGTTTTTCTTTGTAAAAACAGAAATTAATTAATATTCCACTGATTTTTTTTCCTATCATCCATGGGTTTTTTTCTTTAGCCCTGGAATTAAATATTACCACAGTAAATATACATTGAAATGAATATAATTGTAGGTTTTTTATATACATTGAAATGATATAATCTATTCACATGATTATTGTGATTCATTGTTTAATAATAAACAAGAATAGGGGTGGAGTGTAAAATAGATGTTTACTTTTTAAGACAAATTAATAAAACATATATTTAGTAAATAATTAGCTCATAACACTAATTAGATAATTAATTGTTATATTATTTACATATATATATATGCATGTGTGCACAGTTATTATTGCTATTTATACATTATAAAAATATACATTTTAATAATTATTTAAAATATTTTATTAGTTACTGTTTAATATTGTTTAGGATAATTTAAATTGTTGATAAAAGTAATAATAATATTAATTAATATTTTAATTTTATAAAGCACTGAATGTAACTTTGTTAATTTGATATGCACATTGTTATTATTTTCAAACATAAATAACTTAGAAAATCAATTGAGAACTATATGGTCTGTGTATTGAAAAGTTGAAAGAAAAATCATCTGTAATTAGAAAATAAATATAGAATTGCTATGACTAAAATATTTAAGGTGGAGTTTGCTTTGATAGCATGATAAAATATAGAGGATTCCTGCCTACATCTGTAAACAAATCTTATTTGAAAATCTGTAGAATGAATTAAAATAAAATTTCAGGAATTATCATCCTTTATAGCAACTTAATGGATACGTTAATGATATTATCTGCAAAGCAATCAGCAGCAGTAAATGTCTTAAATGCAGTTCAAATATTTTGATATGGATTAAAAAGAATTCGTAGTTGATAAGTAAATAATCCCATAATATTTTTATTAATAAGTACAACATTGTTTTAATTAAAATTATACCTTCTATTAAAAACAACGCTATTGTATGTAAGTTTTGATAACTTAATATGTATAAATTTTACTGTAAACTGTCTTAAACTTAATATTTTGGTGTCATATTTGAGTTATTTATTGTTATTTATGTATATTAAAATGACTTATGATTAGTATATATACATTCTAGTTATTATTATTTACATACATTAAGTTTATATACTGTTTAAATTTTGTTTTGTTAATAATATAAAATTTTATGCAAATTTATTTATTATTAATAATTAGTTGAGTAAGATTTTTACCTATTCAAACAAATAAATTATTAGAGTTTTAAAGAAACATATAGAAACAATTTTGTGTAAATATTATACACTTGAATTTGTATAGATGAACTTAGTGATATTGATAAATTATTTGAGATTGTTAGATAATGTAAATGTTTTAAATTTGAATAATTATTTAAATTTTATTTTATATGTGTTAAATGAATAAATATCAAGTATTTGTAATAACTTATAACTTCTTACAAATAGTAATATAACTTAATTTAAATTTTATTTTATAGGTGTTAAATAAATGTTAAGTATTTGTAATAACTTATCATAACCTTCTTACAAATAATAATATAAATTAATTTAAATTCATTTATTTATCTGTCGTTTATTTATGAGGATGTTAAGTTTGGTGTGTGCATATATATATATATATTAAGTTAATATTATTAACAACAGTCTTATAGACTTCCACATTTAAAGTTATTTTTTTGTCTTGGAATATATAACAAATGCAGATATGAATTTTTTTTTCTTATTTATACTGCTATTATAATATGCGTGCTTGCAGGTGTGCATTCCTGCTTTATATTGATTAATGGCATTAGTGCCTTTTACTTACATATATTTTGACATTATATGCATTACAGTGACAACTCAAGCATATGATGATTATTTCACTGCTTCTCAATGTTTGATGATTAGTTCACTGCTTCTTAATGCATATTTGTATAAGAATGTTTATGAATGTATATATTGTATCAGTCACTCATGCCCTTTGATTATGGAGGGCGCCACCAGATTACTGTGTATCTGGAAAATTTGTTTACTGTGATTAAAAGTGGGTGGTGATGATGTTTTGTGCCGACTAGACTCAAGGAGAAATCAAGAGCTCATGAATATTGTTCAGACAATTGAGAAATAAAAGCACTAAGACAAACACCAGCAAATTAAGTTTAAATAATTTTAAAGTTTTATTAAAAGTAATATAGAATTTTCACTCATAGAGATTTATACACAATAAACATGGTTATATCATGCATGTACTAGCAAGAATAAAATGTCAATGCTCTGGCAGACAGACCAATTTTCTAATAGTGAATTATAAAAGGAGGCAATGATTTTCCTTCAGTTGACAATTCACCCAAGCAACTCTTGTTTCCTTATTCAAAAGTTCCAAAATGAAAAGCAAATGAAAGTTTCTTGCATGAATCACCAGTGTGAGTGAGCATCACTAGCATATTGACTAATGATGTGATAATGTCTGCAGAACTGCTGCATGGAAAAATCACATAATGCAAGAAACAAAAATGATAAATGAATACGACAGAGTATGCATTATAAAATGGGAGAAAATTTACATCTCCAATTTAACAAAATAATAAAAATTAGAAAATACTCCGGCATAAATGATTTAAAATTAATAAAACATTAAATATCTGATTTAGGGAAAACAGACATATAATATGGGTGAATCACCAACCAAATGACAGGCCAAAACTAAGCTGAGTTTAATAATTAAAAGTCTCAATAGGAAACAGGTAAGTAATTAGAAAACCAGTTATGTCTGCCCAAGCATTTATCAAGACAGTGAAATAATTAGAATTACAAATAACTCTACAAACTAAATTCCCAGTACATGCTCTGACAAATAAATTTAAAGCAAAAAAATTAAAAGATCAAATAATTTTAACAAACAAAATACTAAAGCTCAACCTAGATTTTATAAGCTAATTCATCAGAGAGGGTATATGAGCTGAAAAAAAATTAAAACATTAAATGCCTTAGCAGAAAGAAACATTCTATCACCTACAATTTAAAAGAGGATTAATTGTATCTTCCTGCTGGTGATTTATAAAGGAACAGTTCTAGCTTTCCAATACAGAGATATGAAAACAATACGGTCTTGTAGGAAATCAACGAAATGGCACTAATGAGCATTTCTTGCCCGGAATAATGGGCCAAGACATGAACATCATTTTGCTGGAAGGACAGCCCATGATTACAATGTTTAATGCAATTGATGGTAGATTTCACATACAAGACAAGAAAACTTATGGAATGATTATGATCTTATGTAATCTGGAAAAGAAGAAAGGAAATCTCCAACTACAGAAAAACTAGAATAACAAACACAATAATCTGCCAGCCAAAAGATTTGTAGTTTGCAAAAGCACAAACATAGTAAAGTGGTGGTCATATGATGTTTATTGGCACAAACATAGTAATTTTAATTAATTATTGGACAATAAAATAAAAATAGGTGAGCAAATTAAAATTATAAAAAACTGCTAAAGCATTTAGCACTAGTTAATAAAATAAAGGGAGACATATTAAGAATATAAACTATAATCTCACAATATACTCTTCAATAAACAAAATTGAAAGCAAACTTGGAATCCTTGGAATCCTAAACTAAGATTCCAAGTCACACTAGAAATACAAAAAAAAAGCAAATACATATAAAAAATTATGAGATTAAATAAATAGTAAAACTTTATACATCACACTTATTTTAGATTGAGCAGAGATTTAATTAAAAAAATATTTACCCTGGAAAGAACAAGAAATAATTTTACCTTATGGTAAAGCAGAGTTCACATAGTTTTAAGGAGTGTGCACTTTTATTTTAAGTTCATCTTTCAGATGTCTTCTTTTTATGATAGCAACAAGTGTAGAGGACATTTTGGGATCCTTTTTACTTCAGACTTTCATGGCGTGATGTGAGAACAGCGTGGAATTAGTGGTCCATCTTTAGGTAAGTTAGCAAGGCATATTGTAGGTCAGAATACACAAAGCAATAAATTTTGACATCTTGTGAAACAAAATCTTTTATTAACAGCAAATTTTAAGAAAAAAATATATCCAGCTGCCAATAATACAGTATGAATCTCAGCAGGCTAAAATCAAAGTGTGAAAATGAATATTGGAACTATTAGAAACTGAATCTATCACTTTGAAGCAGATTGTTCCAGCCAAGAATAATATAAAATGTCAAATTTTTGGGGTTATTTATACCCTCTTACTATCTCCCATGTAAACTTTCTTGTTTTTCAATCATAAGTCTTAGCCCAGGGCAAATCTTTATCTCCTGCTCAACCCTAATTAAGAATTCTAACCAGTGATTAACTTATAGGAAAAAACAACAACACAAAATTAAATCTCCATTTTTAAAATTAAACTAAAAATGGATTATAATTGAAATAAAAGGAACAGGAATGTAATTAAAAAGTTGACTTGATTTTAATCAATTTGACAAAAAAAAAGTAAAAACAAGTGATAAAAGAAAACTATTTTAGAAATCAAATTTATATAAAAAAATAAAATGACCTCTTTTAAGCATAACTGAGTATGTGTCTTAATACATGTACTCCCATATAAAACTTTTAAATAGTTTTAAACTTTTTAACTTTAGAAATTTAATGAAAATAAAAAGGGTTTTATTTTTGGCAATGAAACCATTGAATCGGATAAAGCATCCGGTTCAATATTTATGCATGCATTTGATGGAAGACAAATGTATTGTTCTAAGGGAATAATGATGTTAATTGTTTTCCTTCCATTTGCCTATAATTAAATATTGTGATTTGTATTGGTATATTATACATGAGGATCAAACTCTCCATACAATAGTGCCACCAATTGCAAGTCTTTGTAATCAATGAATGCAGGAAGATTTGTGCATAAAATCTCTATCTAGTGCCTACTCATCCAACATCCCCAGTCTAGTTTCTAGCTTGTGGCACTACTGTAAGGAGAGTTTGGGATTCTTGTTAACAGCATGTGTATGCATATGAAATAGTCATCATGTGATATATTATACATGCATATCTTGTATTTGCTTATTCATATTTAACTTAAAAGAATGATATAATAATAATAGTTTCTAATGTTATAATTGGTAATAAATTTACTTTATTACAATTACCATGTATAATGTGACAAAATACTTTTGTCATGGACTTTTAACATTGTCTAAAGGTTCATTTTCATGTTTAAATACCTCAATTAAATGATTTTGTGCACATTCATGTTTCATGATACTTTAAAATATAATAAATCACACTATAAAGTTCAAACAAGATTGAGTAATATTGCCATTATAGAAATTAAGTTACCTAATAGATGAGTGTCATTGTTAATTATAAAATTTGATTTTGTAGTTTGTATAATTTTTTGAGTTTATTGCTGTTAATCATTAATAAGTTATTGTAACTTTGGCACTACAGTATGATAATCAAACTATTTATTTTTAAATGCCAGTTTATTATTTTGATTATGTTATTTAATAAACATATATTATACAATTACTTTGTTGGTTTTGTAATTCATTATCAAGACAAATATATAGTGGTAGTGGTTTCACTTTTCATCACTCCCATATTTTTTCATTACATAGTATATTTTATAGTTTTTTTGGCTCTCCATTCAAGGGGCAACTACAAACTTATACTCCTGACATAATTAAAATAGTATTGATAATATTACATGTGGTGCTGATAGCAATAATCAATGCATAGTTTATTATAAAATCTATTAATTGCAATTGAATTAAAATATAGTAGAGGGAAGTTTATATGTGGATGATTTAAAATAAATGAAAGAGCATGGAGACCTACTGTAGAGTTTGGGACAGTCTATGTAAGAATCTTGTTATAAAATAAATATTAACATTCACTAGCAAAATGCAACACATTAAAGGGGAGATATAAGTGGGAAACTTGAATTTGATTAAGGAAAAAGGTTCCAGAAATGGCATTTAAAGAACAAAGTATGATAACAAAAGAATTAAAATCTAAATTGTCTTTGGAAGAGATGATGAAAATCATATTTAAAAAGTTTGAAGATATGCCAAAAGTTTGAAAAAAAGAGTATAGATATAAATTAAAAATTTATGAAAATGAAAGAAGAAATGGTAAAGAAAAGATGAAGGCTAAAAGTCAAGAGAAAATGGAAACAAGAATAGTAAAGAGTCAAGATAGAATGAATAAGTAAATGTAAAATAAATTATAGAAGATAAAAATAATTTAGACAAAAGCTTAGAGAAGACACAAACAAATTTGTGAGAGGAAATGCAAGCAAGTGAAGCATGTATAGGAAATTTAGAGAAGGACATCACTTTGGTTAATTAAGGTATAATTAAGAAATGTGAGTTTCATAACCTTGAAGTACAAGAAAACTACATAGATTTTAAAAAATTAAAGTTAGATAAACATTTTGATGATCAAATAGAAGTAATAAGTAAGAAAATTGATAATGTTAATGTTATGACAGAATTAGTAGAAAGGGAACAACAATTAGATACTAAAATAAAGCTAGTGCATAAAGAATTAAAGACACATCTTGAAGAAACACAATTGAACTCACAATTAATCTTCATGATTTTCATTATGAGATTGCATTTTGGGAATCATAGCATCATAGTAATTAAAACATAACTGCCAATAATTCAGGATGATATTGATATAGATCAGTATCAGAAAAATGTTTGAGTAATGTTGAAACATATAGTAGAACAATATCAGAATCAAGAATGTAAAGATTATGTCAATTTAATGTAGGAGATAGTGTACTAACACCTCACATTAGTAAACCTGCAAACCAATAGTATAAGAAATTTTTCATTTTGTATGAAGGTCCATATTTAATAAATAGCAAGTTAAATGTCAATGATTTTACATTGGAGGGATAGCCAGGATTAAAGAGATCCATTTAATAATAGCCATGGCGAGAGCTAAACTTAAATTAAGATTTATATTTTTAAAAGGAAAAGGAGAGGAATGTAGCTTCATTATAAGTAGTATGGAAAGCTGATAAAAAGGAGGATGTTGATGTGAATTTCCAAAATACATTAGTTAAAGTTCTTTGTAAAATTTTATTAGTTATGCTAGAGAAAAAGTTTGGTATAAAATATAAGGAAGAAAATAAAATAAATCTGCAAAATGAAAATAAAGTATATAGGAATATTGGTGATACTAGTCAAAATAGAATTAAAAGATTAACCTATGGATAATGATAATGTAAACATTAATTATATAGAGAACAATAGCACAAATATTTTTGTGGTAGATGATTATTTGGATGTAGGTGCAAGTCAAGAAAAGTTTGACTAGCAAAAGTTGAAAATTAATGTAAAAGTTGGCGATAAAGATGACTTGATTGTTGATATAAATATTAATGCAGATGCTATAAATATTCAAATAGATGCATATGAAAGTAAAGAATTTCCTTGCCAAGATATTATAGATATTCATGATACAACAGATCATAAGAAAAAAATTACATTTGGGGCAGGTTTTTTAAATAAGAAAGATATGCTAATATTTGAAAAAATTTCAAAAGAAATAGTTAATTCTTTAATACTCAGAGTAGAAAGATACAATGTTATAAATACTATGAAAGTATTAAAAGCATGATTAACAGATTTTAATAAAAGAACTAATAAATTTCAAATATTTATTTATCAGAAGGTGGCTAGATGTATATATCTTGTAAATAAAAACTGCTGCAATATTTAAAGACTAGATTTGAATGGATAATAAAGCATAGTAATAAAAAAGTAGAAAAAAATAGTGTTGCTCATATAAAATGATTGGTAAATTGGCATACTAGGCTATAATAAAACACGTTGTGTATAGTTTAAAATACATATAATGTTAGAGATGATTTTGTTGGGTTGTTCTTTCCAGCAAGACCTGAGAAAATGATATGAGAAACATGAAAATGCCCTAGTAAAGGATGATGGAATATGAATATATATTTTGTAAATATTATTGTTATAATTTTGTAAATAAATGCTAAAGAAAAATTATTTCAATTATTTCCTTAATTTGTAACCATGAGAATTTGAAATAATATAATCATTTCATATGATTATTGTCATTGTTTAATAGGAAACAGGAATAGTGGGTGTAGTGGAAGATAGATGTTTACGTTTGGAGACAAATTAAGTGAAACAAAAAAGGAACAGAGTCATTTAAACATAATAAAATAAAATATATATTTAGGAAATAATTGTCTTATAACACCAATTAGGTAAGCAGGTGTAATATTATTTAATGTATTTGTGTGCATGTCTATATGTAATCATTATTACTATTTATACATTATAAAATGTATTATACTGATTATTTAAATTACTGGCATAAGAATGTTAGTTAATATTTTAATTTTCTAAATCACTGAGTAAAAGTTTGTTAATGAGATATGCACATTCTTAATTATTTTCAAAAATAAATAACTTAGAAACTGTGCTTCAGAATTATAATTCTGTGAGTTAAAGTTGAAATGTTGATCGTCTGCAATTAGGAAGAAAAAATGAAATAACTATAATGAAAGTATTTAAGGTAGATTTTACTTCAATGGGAGATTAAAATATACAGTATTCCTGCCTAGATCTGTAAACACAACTTATTTGAATAACTGTTGAATGAATTAAAATTAAATACTAGGAATTCCCATCCTCTATAGAAATTTAATGGATATGGTAATAATATTATGTGCAAAGCAATCAGCAGCAATAAATGTTTTAAATGTAGTTCAAATATTTCAATAAAAATTAAAAAAGAATTTATAGTCAACAACCAAAAAATAATAGTTTTATAGTAAATAATCCAGTAATATTGTTATTAATAACTACAAGTTTGTTTAAATTAAAGTTAAACTTCACTGTTAAAGATATCTCTATTGTGTATAACTTTTGATAATTAAATATGTATAAATGTTAATAATGACTGTCTTAAACATAATAATATTTAAGTATGGAAATATCTTATTTGAATTATTAATTATGTATATTAAAGTGCCTTATGATTAGTACATATATATTGTAGTTATTATTACAATCTAAACATTAAGTTTACATACTGTTTAAATTTTGTTTTGATAATAATTTAAATTTTCATGTGGGTTTATTTATTATCAATAATTAGAGGACTAAATTCTTTACTATTCAACAAATGAATTATTAAATGTTTAAAGAATTATATACAAACAATTTTTCGTAAAAGTTATAGATTTGTATAAATGAACTTAAAGAAATATTGAATAAATTATTTGAGATTGTTAGATAAATAATATTTACTGAGGCTATAACCTCGATAATATGCGTATAAAATGCGATAGTAGTGTGCGTTTAATAAATTTATAATTGTTAGATAATGTAAATGATTTAACTTTGAATAATTATTCAAATTTTGTTTTATATATGTAAAATGAATAAATGTTAAATATTTGTAATAATTTATCATAATCTTCTTAGAAGTAATAATATAACTTAATCAATTTAAATTCATAAATTATGAGAATGTTGAGTTTGTGATATACATATATATAATATTAATATTATTAACAGGCATGTAGATATTAAATTATTTCAGGTTTGAAATTATATTACATGTATATTGTTCCGCCTTGAATATATAAAGAATGTAGATATGAAATTTTTGCTTATATATTCTGTTAATATGATATGCATTTTTCAGATATGTATTACTGCTTAACGTTGATATTTATGCACTTTATATATATATATATTGACATTCCATACATTGCATTGAAGATCTTTATGTCTGATGATTAGTTTGTTGTCTGTTAACATATATTTGTATAAAGAATGATTAAGGGCAAATATATGTATGCAACCATTTGAAGGTAGACAAATATATTGTTAAAGAATAATTGTTAAATAACTTACTTTCATCTGCCAGATTACATTTAAATATTACAATTTCTATGATGTATTCTACATATTTATCCTGTCTTTATTTCTTCATACTGAACCTGAGTGAATAATATAATAGGTTCTAATGTTACTTTTAATAATTAATTTACTTTATTAAAATTAACACTTGTAATATGATGAAATATTTTGGTCAAGGATTTTAAACTTTGTCTAAAGGTTTCATTTTCATGTTTAAATATATGAATGAAATAATTTTGTGCACATTCATGTTATGTAACACATTTAAACATAATAAACCATATTACAGAGTTCAAATAAAATTGAGTAATATTGCCATTATAGAAATAAATGATATAAATGAGTTATTTGTTTACATATGTTTGATTTCATTTAAGAATGACGTAGTGTAAATTCTAGTAAATTTCGCAGGCATCATTCATTTAGACATAGTAAAAGTAATTTAAAGTGATTGGTTAATATCTTCATGCTCTTATTTCCAGTACTTAAGATTTTCCCATACTTAAGCGTTTGGATTGAAAGAATAGGTGGATTCATTCTATTCTTTTACAAAGACTTTAATCTTCTGCTGGAAGTGAGAAGTATTCATTTATTATTAAGATTCATAAAGTGCATGTGCATTAGCTTGAAAAGTTGATCATTAGTTTATTAGAAATAAATTATACAAACATAATAATTACAAAATTTGATTTTGTATTTTGTATAATTTGCTGGATATATTTTTATTGATTTTTGCTTCCCATTATGGGCTGTATTGTTGTTAATCATTAATAAATTACTGCAATATTGGTGCTACAATGTGATAAACTATTTTTTAATTGTTAGTTTATTTTATTTATATGTTATTTAATAAACATATATTATATAGTTGCATTTTTGGTAGTAGTTTCATTTTTCATCAACCACTCAACATTTCTGATTATTAAAATATATATATTACTTAACATGATATTGTTGAGCTATTATAAAGTCAATGCAGTGTGTATATTAAAGTGAAAATCCTTTCTTTTTAATTATATATATATGTATTACTCAACAATAGATTTTTTCCATTGGGGCTTCTGTATATCTGTATGACTGGATATTTTTTTATCATTAGTAGATTTATCAGCACACTTCTATCTATGTAAACTAGTCAATTCATTTTCTTTATTACTCTGAATACACAAGCAGATTAGCTTCATTTATAACTTTTGTTCTGGTTAACTGATAGACAATATAATGCTGACAATATTAAACTCATTACTCAACTTATATGCAGTCTGAATTGCATGGACTATGGGAATCAGTAGAGAGCATTGATAGCATGTATTTTTTGAATTAATCTAAACTCAACTAGTATGAATACTTCTAAATATTTTTTTAAGCAGCCACTTGATAAATTAAATTACTCGATTATTTGTAGCACATATTAAAGAATGTACAGCATCTATAATCAAAGGATTAAAGTAAAATATTTTTCTTTCCTCTTCATAATAATTAAGATTATAATTGCATTACAACTGCTGTTTTAGCTAATTGTATAATCATAAGGCTAAATAAGATTAAAAGTAGTTTTCTAATTAAAATGTTGGCATAATCTACAAACATATTTACATTAATTAGTATAATTTAAATGTCCCTTTAAACAAACGCCTTTTTATACACAAATACTTTTTTTATTTATTAAATTAAAAATTTAAATTTTTATCAAAGCCAAAATATATTTATTTGTATGAAAGAAATCAAAATAATATATTTCTGTCCAACTGACTTTTTTGTTTAATTTTAAGTAATTTATTTCAAATCACAAAAATATTATTATTCAGTTAATTAATATTTATATAATTAACATTTCCCTGCATTTACTTCTTTGTTTTTTTTTTAACTTCAACATACACACACTACTCATTTACTATGTTATGGACTATGAGACTTTACGTTATCATATATATATATATTCACTTTATTCTGAATATTTTTGCTATGAGATAGTCTATCTCAATATTTATATAACTTCACCTTTAATCTGAATAACTTTTTGAGATACAGATAAAAAATACTGTCTAACAATACTGTTGAACACTTTACCTTACAAGTATCATATTAATTATAAAGAAGATCAATTGAGAGTCTAGTTTAGTCAAAATGAATCTTATAGATCATTTACATATTTATATTTTTTCAATATCTATAATCATATGTTTGAAAGTATAAGAAAAATAAGTTATATTTTAATAAATATTTATAAGACTTTATACATGAACAAAGAAAGTGAGAGCTAAAAAGATTTTAAAAAATAATGTTTATGAAAAAAGAATATATGGATCTTTAGTAAAAATTAAAATATAATAAAGAGATAAATATGTAATCATATTTAATATATTAAAATAGATACGGTAATTATTTATTTATTTATTAAATAATGGTCAATAAATATTGCTAGATGCTTTTAAGGTACTTTGAGGTAATACATAAGTTTGATAAATTGGAAACATTTGCATTTTATACATGTGGACACTTATAGCATAACTCTTTAATATATAGGTAAATATTTTATATTAATGTATTATACCTATTCCTATATATATTAATAATAATGGATTATATTTTACAATAAATTGTCCACAAGTATGTTTAACATAATAACATGTAGTTTTAATGATGAATTTTTTATTCATCAATGCACTTATTACATGGATTTCATTTATTACATACACTCATACAAACACACACATATATAGTTTTATTATAAACGTACATACAATTGTAAGTGTTTTATTGTATATTAATGTAATTTATGTACCTACATGTACATTAATAATTACACAGAGGCAAAATTATCCATACTGTAGCACCACTCAGTGCAAACCAGAGTAATCAATGGATGCACTGAGTGACACTACTATATGGAGAATTTTGCCTCAGTGTAACCAGTTTGTGTGAGCATAAAGAAATTGTGATCATGTGGACATTAATAATTATTTATGTACACACATGTACATTAATAGTTTAAAAAAAATTCCATCCATATAATTTTTTATATTGCTTTCATCTTTCCTTAACTAACCAATATTTCTTAATATCACTGAAATCCATTTAGTCAAAATACATGTAAATCAAATAAAAATATAAAACATTAAAATATTACTGATGATAATAAATTTTATAAATAATTATTATAAATCATAAATACTTTTAGATATTTTAATAACCATTTTCAACTAGAAATCTTAAATTTATTTGCTTTTATCATAATTGGATAAGTTTCCATAACAACAATAATAAATAAAATAAAATACTCCAAGGCTCTTATTATAAAACACATCTACTTAATTTACTCATCAATGAAACAAAATTAAATTATAAACTATTGCAAAATAATACTTATTCTATCCAACAAATTCAAAATATTTTCAATTTTATTATGCATTAAAGTTCTTATTCTTATTTGTTAAGAAATAAATATCAAATGTGGATATAATTATCATATCAAATAATTACACTTTTTTCCCAGAATTATAATCTTATAATCATACTGTATCTTTTATAAATCATGTGCAGTAATATAAATATATAATTAATTTTAATAATACATATGTGTTGTTATGAAGATCAATAATGACTTGGACATAACAAGGAAAGAAACTCTCAAGATATAATATAATTTTAAAACAACATTAACAAATGTTAATTAAATTTTACAAAATATAATATTTACACCATAAAAAAATGACAATAATCATCAACATAAATAGTTTCTAATTCATCTATTTATCATAAAGTAATAATAAAAAGAAAACATACTATAATTTGATGGTAATCCTGTTAATTTTTTTAAAATTATTATATTGATATGCATTATCATTATTATTATTATTATCATCCCAAAACATATTCATAGATAATTGTAAGTTCACTAAATAAAATGATTACTAGATAATGACAGATTTTTTATAACTATTTCCATAAAATCTTTACCTTCATTATCCAGGTAGCTTATTAATATAACTATACATTAATAAAGAAAAATATACTCTTTAATAAGAATAAATTCTCTACTCTATAATTTATAATACTATAAATTTATAATAACTATAATTTCACTATGCTTCAATTTACTTTATTCATTAAAATAAGCACATTATTTCTAATAATCTAAAATCAATTAGATATATAATATTTATCTATACTCGCTTGATGTTCATAACATTCAGATTTCACTTTCATTCATACTTTTATAATCAGAATATGTATATAATACTCTCTTAATCTGTTTTAAAATTAATAGGAATATCAAACCATTCCTTTTTTACTTCCCATTAAATAAACATCATTTGTGATAAATCTTATTCTTCTTACTTTCAACAAATTTTAAACATTTTATCATCTAGCCATTATTCTTCAACATTTAATAAACTATAACAATTACAATGTAGCATCCAGTGATAACAAAAAGTGATTAAAGTGAGGGACACAAAACTACAATAACTTGAAACAAGTAATAAAATCATGGGTGCAGTGCTTAAGGCCACATATATTTGTGTCTACCTTAAATTCCTATCATGGCTTCTACTTGAGCACTTACTGATTTGCAATAAAAAATGCTACTGACCATAAATCATAAATATACATCACTCTGTTAACTGTATTTAATTTAGCCATTCACAAAGCTATATTCAATAGATAATATTTCATATTCAAATATCTCTATCATACTGGATCTAAACATAAAATAATTTCTAAACTTCATCTTTAACATACACTATAATATCAAGAAGATTTAATATTATATCTACAAATGATTTTAAATATTTTACAATAATAAATACTTTCATTCAAATCCTTTCTTTATAAAATAATTCAGAGATCAAACATGAAAAATTGTATTTAAACAGATACTGTTTATAATATTATATTAATTATTCATGGTATTTTCAAAACACAATATATAATATGCATATTCTTATATTCACTTATTATCTAAATAAATTTTAGATACATAACAAGTATATTTATACCTTCATACGGTATTCAAAAATCAATTTGTATATCATAAATAACAAAATAAGCATACCATTTGGTTTTCCTTATTTAGCACTTTCATAATAAATAAATATAATAATTTTTTAAAACATATCAATAGTAGTTTATCTTAATCCTATCATTAGTATTAATAATATGAATCCATTGCTCTCTCATTGATGTCCTTGCATTTGAAAGCTATAGCCCTATTTATATTTTTATATTGGACTATTTCGGCCATCTAATATATGTATTTAATGTCTTTAGAAAAATTTAACTTTATTTAAATATTCCCAATGCTTTCAACTGTTAGTAATAGCACATCAAACAGGTTAGTATATGTACAATGTTTTGAGAGGTATTAGTCTCCCTTTTTCTTCAGGAGTTGCTGGCCTGCATGGGGTTTGAACCTGGGTCCTTAGATTCTTGATGTTTTGAATTTTAAGATAATGCTCTAACCAACTGAGCCATCCTGCCAAAGGCAATAGTCTAGTAATTTCATATACTTATTTATGAGGTACTTCCTGATTTCTCCACTTTTTTGTAAGAGCTAAGTTGCTTAGTGGTTTCCATACATTATGTATATTCACACTGGGTTGGCTTATGAGATTTTTTGCCATGGTTATGTGAGCAGCTTCTTTAAATTTTCTTCTATCCAATATTTTTGTATTTTCCCAATTGAACATATATTCATTGGCACATACATGTTACCTCTGCAGAAAATATTAAATTTTCTGTCACCATTTTATTTTTCTCTATTTCATAATATTAAATATTTAAATACACTTTATATAGCATGTCAATATTAAATTATATCTTATATCTAAAATAAATAATTATTAACTATTTCTTAATTAATATAATAAAACAAAAATAAACTACTAAAAAATGTTCTTGATTTCTTGCTTGCTCTTAAGCTTGAGAGAGAGAGAGAGAGAGAGAGAGAGAGACGGCATGTGGTTCCCATGACTCCCTGAAGTTCAATAATAAAGATTTTTTTTCCTTCCCCCCCCATCCTCTGCACACTGCTTCTCCAAACCCCATTCAGCAAAAGGCAAAACATTATAGAAAACAAAATCCAATTGAAATTTTGTCCATATTCTGGTGATAGCAGTACTTTTAAAATAAAGTTTTTTCCATTCAAGATGACAAAAATTTCACAATAAAAATTCATTCTTTAAATAAGGTAATTTCCATATTTTAAAATTCTCATTTATCCCAGTTTAATGAAACATTATAGAAATATTTTCTTTTAAAATGTTTGTTAAATTTTTACATAAAAGTATTATATATCACTAACTTTTTCAATAGATAATTCTTTTATTTCAAAATCATTTTTCCACATATAGGCAGCCAGTTAAGATTTTCATTATTTTAGGCACTGAAACAATATTCTCCGTTGGATTAATAAGCATTTAAAACAATAGTTATAGTCAACTGCTGATTGATAATTTATACTTTAGAATTTGAAGTTTATAGAGCTCTTCATCCAATAATTCATATTTACTTCATACCAAAATTTTCACAGAACTTGAAAAATATTTTATAACCATTCAGTCTCTTTAAGGTTAATAGATATATTATAAAAAGAAAACATTGGCAAATAATACATAGCAGACTAGTAAATATAAGTTCATTTTCACACATTTGTTAGCTTGCATTCATCCTTTTTTTAAATGGGAGGTAAATTTTAAAATAGTTTTTAATCACTTTCCTTGAGCAAAAATGAATATAATTATCCCATAACTGTCTATGCTTTTCAGGATTAATCATTAAAATAAAATAATATTGTCCTTTCATCACAACCATACAAATATTATTAAAAATAAATTTTTTAAATCTCCTAAATGTAACTCTCCAGTCAGTATGACATATCTTCAGCAAAGTTTCCTGACTATAGGTATCTCTGTTGGGTAACTCATATTATCTTGCTTAATTATTACAGTTTGAATTGGTTTTATATGAATCACTAATAGGGAATATTTTATTTCTCACTTCATAATAAAAATGAATTAAAATGACTTCTTAAATATTATTCATTATTTTAGAATATACTTTTAACACTTTACTAACCAG
The DNA here is from genome assembly GCA_028023455.1 of Epiperipatus broadwayi. NCBI lineage: Eukaryota > Metazoa > Onychophora > Udeonychophora > Euonychophora > Peripatidae > Epiperipatus > Epiperipatus broadwayi. The sequence continues at coordinate 666,505 of JAQFVV010006514.1, read as the reverse complement.
GGAAAAAATATTTAAAAAAATTATAATTAACTTTTTACTTAATTGGAAAGAAAAGTTTTTATAAATAATTATCAAATAAAGATTAAAGATACACACACTAACTGACTACTGAACATCTTTATTTACAGTTTTTATCCCTTGTAATTTGATTGGCTATTTTAGTTTCAGACAAGAAAAATTTACATATAATTAATTTGTTTTTTTTCTTCTTAAAATAATTTATTTAATTAATTTTTTTATATTAAATAACTTGTTTAACTTTTTACTTAAATATATTAAATACTTTTTAATAATAAAATTATTTTTATGCACCTAAATCTGAAATATAAAATATTTTTATGCAATTGTAACATTAATTTTGATACATGTTTTAAAGCTAAATATAAAACAAATTGCATTACTAAAATTGATACTTCAATTTTAGCAACATAATTTTAACACAATTAATAAATCAACTTTAGTAACAAGGAACTAAAAATGAGTTAATTCATCTAGAATATGCATGCACACAGAGTCACACACATATTGCAAATTTATGACATCACTGCCTAATAATTTAAAATAATTTAACTAAAGAATTATTTAAAATATATTATAAAAACTTACATAACATTAAATTTTATAACTAAAATTGTTATTTTAACATATTTTTAACTTGCATATTAAACTATAAATGTAATATTATATTATTAATTTTACTAATAAGTTGAACTAATATAGTTTTAAAATAATTTAGATAAGTTTTTCTGCCCATTAAACATATTTTAATTTGCTTTAAACATAAAAATAATAATGATAACTGTTAAATATTTTTTTATATCTAAAACTGACTATATTACATATTTTTAATGAACTGAGACAAATAGCATGATCACAATATATATATATATATGTGTGTGTGTTAATAGTAAAAAGTACAACTATGAATTTATGCATTTAGATATATTATATATTATGTATTTTGTGAATTATATCTCTAAAAAATTGCTAAATATTTAAAAAAGACATGAGAAAAAAGAGCTAAAATGTATAAAATTCACAAGAATTGATGCCAATGGAATGAATATTAAATTGAGTGCTTTATTATAAACATTACTGTAATGTTTCAACATTGATATGAATGTTAGTCTGTATGTTTTTAAAATTTTCAATAGAGCATATGAACATAGTTTATGGTTGTTTTTTTCTAATGTACTTTGGAATATTAATTGGCTATTGGAATTACTAAGATTTAACTGTTTTAAAGTAAAACATTAAAATAAAAAAATAATAATAAATAGAAAAATTAAGGCAGAATAGAAATTGAAACAAGGAAAAAAACAATACAGATTTTAAAAAAGATAGACTTTCATTCTGAAAGATTATTAGAATAGGGAATGTGAATATATTTCAATATGAGATATGTATAATCAATAAATAAAAAAATATAACCAGATATGATAAGTCCATATTCATAAATTATGAATCCATGAAAATCAAATTTTAAAAAAATGAATAGCAACAATTTTGAAAATTGTAATCATGCATTTATTTTATTGTACAATAAAAATTTTTTTTTATTATTTGCTTTATAAAATTCAGTCACATAATTTTTATGTAAATAGTTTTTATTTTTTAAACTCTAGCTATCAAGTAATCAAATTTATGATTTAAATATGTATAGATCTAAGCAGTTTTTAAAATAGCTGGTAAAGAATTAAAATTAACAACATATAATAATCAGTTTTATAATAAATGTTTTAAAAAATTGCTAAACCTTGCTTTAAATCTTTACTTTTGCACTTATTAACGTAATAATCAAAAGATTTTTTTTTTTACATACATAAATAATTTTTATTATTTGAGCTAGATATAATTATAAGGGTTTGAACCCAGACTTTCAAGCTCCCTTTTGTCATCCACTCCATCTTATGAAACCAATACATATGACCGCACACATGTTAAAAAATAAATGATCTCCAATATATGTATTTTGTGCTGAACCGGCACTCATCAGTTGGTCCAGATCTTCATCTCCCACACTCATATATAATGAGTGCTCAATTTATATTAAGATAGCAAATCTTCAAACTTTAATGGACAGCTTTAATCTTCTCCAACTCTGTTCAGCCTTTCATATCATTAAAAATCTGATGATGGTATATTCAAAAACCATGTTTTCCAATTTTGTTGTCATCCTCATGTGGACCATAAGTCATTCTGACCCCTCATATGCAGGATGTTAAACCCATTTAAATACACAGAAGAATTATGGGAAGAATAAAGGCTGAATGCCAAAAGGGGGCTTGAAAGTCTGGGTTCAAACTCTTATATTTACATCTAACTTAAAATTATAAATAATACACTTGTATTTAAATATTACATATTCAGCATATATTGTGCCTATCACTTTTCAGTGTATTTCATTAGGCTTAAAGTCCTGCATATGAAGGATCACAATGATTTATGATCAACATGGGTTGACACCAAAATTGGCAAACATTGACTTTGAACATGCCATCATCAGATTTTCAATGATATGGATGTATGAAGAGTTGAAGAGTGGAGAAGACTAAAACCTGTCCATTAATGTTTGAAGATTTGCTATCTTGATATAAACCAAGCACTGATTATATATGTGTGTGAGAGATGATGATCTGGACCAACTGGTTCACACTGAAATATGTATATTGGAAATCATTTATCTTTTTCACATATATGTGGTCATGTGTATTGGCTGTATAAGATGGAGTGGTGACAAAAGGAAGCTTGAAAGTCTGGGTTCAAACCTTATATTTTTTACTATTAAATATTTCCTATCATGATCTAGTAATTATACATAAAATAGAAAATCATATATCATTACAGTGCTAGCCAAAACAATAAAGTTTTACTAAAACTCTTCCACAACCAAATAGAACATTTGTTAATAGATGGAATTATGGTTGTGGAATAATTTTAGTATAATTTTGTTGTTTTGGCTAATACCATAATGATATACAATTTTTTATTTTATTTTATAATTTTTATTGAATGAAATTTTATGAATTTTTTCATATTTTTGTCTTTGTATATGTTATCTTTATTTTAAAATATATTAATTGATGTAACAATAAATGTCATGTTAGTATGATATTTTTTATTTTTATTATAATTTTAATTATTTCTAATTAATAAACATTATTCTCAGGTGATGTAACATGAGGCAGATAAGAAAATATTTAGATTTTTAAACTACTGTGAAAATTAGATGTAATTTTATATAAAACTTTCTAGATCTCTGGTAATAAAAAAATAGTAATAAAGAGAAGCTAACAAATTGAGAACTTTTGTGGCAAATTGCACTTAATATGGTTTCATTATTTTGTTTTTGTATTATTTTCTGAGTCAGCTGTGTTAGTTTAAGTTTATGACTAAATAATTCAATAAAAGAATTCTTCTTTACATATCTAATATATGATAAAAGTTTCCAAAAAGTGAAAATGGTTTAGATATGATTTCTAAAACTGCAATTAATTTTTTAAAAATGTATAGATAAATAAAAATTTTATTATTAAACCTATAATGATGGTTAAGATGTGATTAAGTAAAAGTAAATAGAATATTGACTCAAATGAAAAATTCCTTTCCAAAAGTTTTTAATATTCCTGAAATCCATATATACTTTTACCCCAGTTACAATGCATCTATATGTGATAATTTTCCATAATAATCATTATCAATTTGTATCCATTATTTTGATTTAGAATTGATTATTTACTACTATGATCTTTTTAAAAAAAATTGAAAGAATTTTTAAAAGACTACCACATTTTTTTTCAAAATGTTGTTCATTTCATAAGATTGGTGATATTATAGGACAATGACTTCATTAGAGGTAAGATCACCCAAAAATAGCAACATTCATCTTAAGGATGTACAGTACAAAATTCATCTATTTGGAGTTTACAATATTATGTTTTGATTGTAAAATTAAAATACAATTAATGTATTTTATTGAATTTTCATCTACCATCTTTGCAAGACAATAAGAGTTTTCAGTTATTGCATATCCAAAATAAAAAAGATTTTCATCATTAAAAATACAAAAGCAAAGCAATGCCTGTTTCATTTAGTACAATAAATAATGAAAAAACTTTGATCACATATAATAGCAAAGTGTAATAATATTAAATTTTAACATGTATATTAGCTAAAATATATTCCTTCAATTAATTTTACAGAATAAAATTCTTATGAACCATTTTATTTTGACTGCGGAAAAATTATGATCATTATAAATGTAAAATATAATCATTATAATTGTAAGATATTTTCAGGGGGAAATGATTTTCTTTGCATAATGCAGCTAATAATGGACTTGATGTGATCCAAGATTATTAAACATAAGTTTAAAATATTATTTATTTGCTCAGTTTTAAATTCACAAATTTTATAATTTGTTTTTGACATTAAAGATAATGGCAGCTTTTACTGTAAGTATAATAAAAATACAGTAATGGCAAAAAAAGATATAAAACTCAGAGGCAAAACTCTCCATACAGTAGTTGCCACTCATTGCAAGCCTGAATAATCAATGGATGCAGTAAGGTTTATGCTTAAAATCCCTGTCTAGTCCCTACTCATTCAATATCGTCAGACTAGTTTCTAGCTTGTAGCTTTCAGTGAGGAGCTTTAGATCTGAGACTGCACTTAGATTTTAGGATCTAATACAACTCTCCAGGATTCACCTTTTACCTTTTTGGTTAACTATAAAGCTTTGAGTCCAAAATATATGGAGTGTTTTGTCTCTGTGTTAACTGCTTGTGTAAAGATAAAGAATAGTGATCATGTGATGAATATTAAAGCTATCACAATCAATTGTAAATTATATTTCTTTATCTAATTTTTATTTAATAATATTTTCATTCCTGTAAAATAAATAAATTTTCAAAATTGTTTGATGCTTTAAAAAAAAATAACAGTGCTGCAAAAAAAATTCAGAGTTCTATTTGTTAGATATTACAAAATTAAAAAAACTTTGATATAAACTCCACCTAAAATAAATTTTAAAAGATATATTGTGTTAAATTTATTTCTTTAAAAAGTTTAAAATATGCATTATGATTAAATTTTTTTTTTCTATATGCTTTATTTTAATTCAATGAATCATGATTTAGGAAATATTACTGTTTGGCTTTATAAGAAGTAAAATGGCAGGCTGTCAATAAAAAAAAATTATATTTACTGAGATGTTTTATATAGTATATTTACCCACATGTTAGTAATTTTTTTAAAATATTAATATGCTTATATTTAATCATTAATTAATACTTTTTTCCAATTGAAGTCTTATTCTTTTTAATCAGGTTTTTATATATTTTGAATTTAAGATAGCATTAATTTTTTACTCTAGAACTCTTATTATAATTGCTTATTTTTTAAGTGAGATTTTGGTTTATGAGACGATTTGGGAAGCCAATTGTGCTCACAGTTTAGAGTTAAAGTACCATATATTATTGTTTAAAAATAAGCATAGTATAATCTTAAATCTTTATATATTTAATAAAATCATAAAAAATACTCAATAGCAATATAATAAAGTTGAAGTTGATCATATAAAACTTAATATACTAATATAAATGCAAAATGTTCATTAAATAATCAACTAATAACAAATTTTCCATTTCTAATATCATATATATTTTATTTTACAATATATATATATATGAATGTCTATGCTTATATGACTATATTTAGCATATTTAGTATTTTAATATGTTGTTTTTTTATTTTTAAAAAAATTAATTTTTATAATGTTTTAATAAACCATTTTTAAAACAATATCTACTAAATATATATAGTGTATTTTTGTATGAGGTTTATTAAGTTAGTAAAAAGTTTTTTTAACTCTTTTTCATTGGCACATTGCTCTTCAAAGGTTCACCACCCTTGATCTACAATAACATCTTTCTAAGTGTTGTTGAGTTTCTTGGCATTTGTTTTTTTTTATGTATGTAATTCACTTTTAAAAACTATGTTATGTGCCAAATAGGTCATATTTGAGATTGAAAACTTAATTAAAATATATAAATAAATCTAATAATTATGATAGTATTTTATTAGATCCTATACAGATGTCAAAATCAATTTCGAATAATATTTATGTATAAATTGCAGTACAAAGTTTTTGAAATTAAATACTGTATTACATTTTATTATATAAATGTGTCTGTTAATATAAAATATATATATAGCAAAGGAAATGAGATTGTTTTTACACGCACACGTACATATATATCAATATACTTCAGATCTAATTTTTTTCTTTCATGAATCTCCAATATTGGATGTTATGTTTCTAACATATATTTTGGCAAGATCATATTTATTTCATTAATATTTAATTTTGATTTAGAATAAAATGTTTTTATTTCCTCTTTTTATAGTTTCGTGTCTTGTGGAAGATCACTTTTTTATTATTATTAAACATTATCTTTATTAATTAAGATAAATAAAATAATGAATAAATTCATTTATCTTTTTTTTAATTTCTCTCATATTGTTTTTTTTTATTTTGTATTATTAGTCTATTTTCGTTGCGTTTAATATTAGATATGCATTATGATATTCTGTAGCTATAAAACTGCTAAGCATAGGTGATATAATAATATATAATTTATTGATTCTAAGTAGAAGTATTATTTAAATATAAAATAAGAAGAATTATAATTGAGTGACTGCAAACAGTTAAATCTGTTAATTATAGAAACAAACATCCACTATCCACTATTAGTAATACCTGGTCCTGAAATGCACTATTAATAAATGAAAATGTTATCTATATTCACTTCTATTAAAATTATAACATTAAAAGCAAATCGAATATATAAAATATATGCATTTTATTGCAGAAAAATATTAGTATTTTATTTTAAATATTATTTTCTGATAATATTAATTTATATAATATAATAATTACACTGAACATAACTGGGTGAGATTATAATGAGTTTTTAAATCTCTTGATCTATATATATAGAAATACAGTGATCTTCCTTATAATTATGTATAGAAATATTTCCATCTTCTAGAATTATATGTTACATGTCTTTAAAAAAATTTAAACTTTTTTTATATTTTAAATATATTCAGCTGTTATAATAACACCCAGGTTTCTAGGCAACACAACACTTCACATGGAACTATTTTCTTCTCTTCTTACAATGTTGCTGATCTGATTAGTGACAGCACTAGCATGAAAATTGTAACTGGAATCTTTATATTTTTAAATATTGGATTTAACATGATGCTCTAACCAAATATACTATTCTGTAAAAGGCAACAATCAATAGAAATTTGATACACTTATTTATGATGGCCTTCCTAATTACTCCATTTTTAAGGGTAAAGTTAATGAGTAGTTTCTAAACATTATGAAATGTGTCACACTTAATTGACTTATTGCAGCTATTTTTCATTATCATCTGTCCAATAATCTTGTCTTTTCCCAATTCATTTTATGTTCATTCACACATGGATTGTCTGCTACTTTAGAAACATATCTTTTAGCCTCTTTTATCACTACTTTGTGTTTTTAAATTGTTTTTCAATGATTCAGTTGATTTAATCAATACATATTCTTCATATTTATATTGTATTTCATAGATGCAATTTTTATTTATCAGCATTATCAGGCTCTTATAGAAATTAGAATTCCTCATAATGTATTGTGGCTTTGAAATTTTCTAATTTAAAGCCTAACTTAAAGTGCTGAAAAACAATAACTGCATCTATAAATACCCTGAAAATATTAAAATTTATATATCAGTGAAACCAGCTGGCCTATTGAAAATGATAAAAAGAACACAAAGTAATGATTAACTTTTTTATTATGAGCTCTTTTTGAAAGCCTCTAATGACTGCTTGAATTAAATTTTCAACTTTTTACAAGTTTGGAAATAAACACCAGTCTTAAAAATAATACTTCAGCTTTGCAAATATTAAAAAAAAGTAATAAACTGAAATTTGGAATCAGAACAATAATCTTTTGACATTTTGTTATTATTAATAAAAAATATTTTTAAAAAAACTTTATTTGAATTCCATTTTAAAAATCTGAATTTTTCTTCAGGCTTCATAAGTTACCAAAATTATGTTTTAAAATTTTAAATTTGACTTATAATTATTAGCAAATGACAAGAGGTTTTTTTCCAGCTAATTACAATTTCCTGTTTTATATCATTAAAATTTTATTGATTTGTATTCATACAAAATAACTACTTTAAAATAAAATATTAATCTAAACATATATTATCATCCCAACATAAATAAATCATAAATATTTTACAAAATAATCATAAAACAAATTATGAAAAATATATAATTTTTGAAATGTGAAAAAAAAAAGAATACTCTCAAAAGCTCTCACATGCACTATTGGGCCTAAAAACAAAGAAACTGTCAATAAGTGGCAGTTTTGATTCATTTGTATTAGGTTTTCTATATGATATTGATGTCTTTAGATTTTAAAAAACAACAACAATAAATCAATATTTATTTTAGTTCCAATTTTGCATATGAATATAAAATCAGTAAATAAACCCTATAGATAACCATAAGAAAGTGAATTTAAATCAAAGCAATCAAAATAATATCAGACTACATTGAAAAAATGCAGCTAAGACAAATGTTAAAAGCAAAGAACATGTGTATCTAAAATAGCAAACCATGTATGTACTGGAACATAATTTGAATTGGAAAATACAAGAATATTGGTTAGAAAGGAAAAAGAAAAAATAAGAAAATTTAAGATAGAAGCTCATGATAATGAAAAATGATTCCATAAATCAAGATAATGTGGCAATTATCCCTGATCGACAACTACTCATTAAACTTGACCTTAAGAAAAAATGAGAAATCAGGAATATTCCCATAAATAAGTATATCAAATTTCTACTGCTATTATCTTTGAATACCTGAGATTAATATTTTCAAATCTAAAAATTCCAGTGTTGATTTTTATGCTGGTATTGTCACTGATCAAGCCAGAAATGGCAACATTTGAAAAGAGAGGAGAATAATACTATTCAAAATGTTTTTATATACCAATTGGTAAACTATTACTAATAGTTGATTGTATATAAAAAGTTTAAATAGAATTTGAAATTTTCTGAAGTCATTTAACAAATAATTCTAGGTGATGAAGCCCACCCATCATTACAGTGAAATAAATACTAAATATTGATATTCTCTATATAAAATCTCCATGCATATACATCATAATAGTAATTGATACTTAATAGTAACATAATAAGGGTACTAAAAATATTCACAAAGTAGAGCATCTGTGTAATTTGAAATTAAATTATTTCATTTAAATTTATAGGATAGTGAACAATTGAATTTTTTTTACTATTAAAAAAAAAGAAAACTTAGTACACCTGGGTCTCATTTTATGTGGTAGATAGGTTCCTCAGAAAATGCGCACAAAGGAAATCGCACAAAAATAGACTTAACTCTTATAATGCATGACTCGTCTAAAAACAAGAAGATTTGACATCACTCTAAATCGGCTACTTTTTATCCCACGTATACATATGATACGTCATTAGAAAGAAAATCAAAAGTTCTGTAAGATGGTGCCCTCTTCAGAGTTATTTTACAAGTAAAAAATCAATAAAAATGACCATATATGTCAAACAAAACCAAAGCACCACCTCCTCACCAACTTTTCTTGAATCTTATTGGCTGTCCCACTTCTGTCAGAAAGAGTAATGGCTGCCAAAAAGTAAAAAGTTATGTTCGTTTTGATTTTTATTACGAAAATGATAAACGAATGTTTACAACATTTTAAACAGTATTTGAATTGAATTACAAATTATTATTGATAAAATAATACTAAAAATCAAATTATTTTAGAAAAATAGTTAAGATATTACCAAGAATTATTTATTTATTGCTACATATTGATCGTAACGTAAAGTGAAAAAAAAAAGATTGCGTCAGCAATCTTTTTTGGTTGGTTGAATAGCGGTTACTTTTATTTCACTGCAATTGAATATTTTTTAAATTATAAATCAAATTTTATTTTTGAAAAGATTTTCGTTTGCTTTCATAATCTTAAAATTCAGTAATATACTTTTTACAAACAAAACTAACGTATTTATATTATTAAAAGTGATCTATTTTAACAATAGATTTTGTTAAAGTTGTGAGTTGGCCAATTACAAATTTTGATTTTTAACTCATTTGGCCAATTATATAATCATCGTTCAAAAGGTTAACTTACCTTGAAAAATGAGGGATAGGTTCCAAAATTTTTAAAAATTGTATAAGAGTAAAGCAACAATGTAAAATTACTTTAAAATTCACATTAAAAAAAAATAAGAAAATAAAATATGACTAATAAAAATTTTCAAATTTGAGAAAAAATGATACAAGACAAACTTTTTTTATTAACTATGGCATTTACTTTTATTCAAAACAATATATTTTTATGATTCATTTACAGTATTTTACATTTTTTATACATGTATAGTATTTTAATCATTATCGCTATTTGATGATATGCAAGTTCATTTCCAAACTAGTAAAACATCAGATTCATTACAAGAGGAAATACAACTAGTGCCAACTTTTTTTAATTGCTCTTATAGTACACTTGCCCAAACTAAAATGTTTTCCAATCACTGTTGATTCTTATCATTTTACTAAGTGATCTAAAATTGAAATTTTTGTTTCCAAAGAAATTCATTTTCTTGGTGTTTTTTCCTCTCTATCAGGGTAAACTGAAAGTTTAAAATAAAAATAAGAACTTAGACTTATGATAATAAAAAGACACCTACTCACCACTGTTGGGCAAAATTTAATTAAAACTAACAATTAAAAATTAAATTCTTATTTTTGTCTTTAATTTTTTAATTTTCAATTCCATTTAAAAATCAAATTTCATTGTTATATATATTTTTCACAACACATTAATTTCAGATCACATTACATAATTTTTAAATTGTTAATTACAATTAAAAATCACATTTTAATTTTTAATTGTCAAATTTAATTGTGCCCACCACTGTTACTCACCTTTTAAAAATAAACTTGTGCACACTAAATGATTAATTGATTATGTACTTTTTTTTAAAAAAAAGCAAAAATAGAATGTGATTTAAAATGCAAAAACAACAATATGCATAGTATAGGCATCTATAATGTTTGAACAGATTTACATTATAATCTTGTAAAATTTAATGTGTATATATAAAATGGGGAAATCCTGATTTTAAGTGAATTATGAACTTCTTTATTGTATAAAATCTATTACAGTGCTATTATAAAGTGCTGAAAATATTGAAATTATTAGATGGAAGTCAAACTCTGATAATGCGCTATTACTTTAAATATGACATGTGAGTGTGTGAAATTTGTAATATTTAAAGTAATAGCACATTATTGGAGCTCGACTTCTGATCTAATAATTTTTATCACATAAAAGAAAACCGCATACAAAGATATTAAGAAGAAACATGAATAGCATAACTTCAAAATCACATTTAAAAAATTTGCATAAAATGAGACCCAGGTGTAGATCATTTTTAGGTATTATTACAATTATAAATGATTCTTAAACAAATAAACAAAAAAACATATACATAAAATATAGAAATATGATTTTTATTTTTAAACATCTTTAATTTAGATTAATGAACTACTTAACATATAATTATAAGAAAATTTCTGTAATTAATGTATTAGCAATCTATATATATGTAAATCATGTGAGAGGAAACCAACCAATAGCGCATGTCTGAAAGATTGTTTTTCTTACACATGATTTATAAAAAAAAAATATGTAACGTGATGTTTCTCATTACAAATTAACAGTTAATCATCTATCACTACTATATTTACCTGTAGGGAACTTGTATTGAATATTATAAAGCATTATAATATATTTTTATATAGAAATGTCTGTGCATATTCATAATAGACATCACATTTGTTCTTTTTTGAAGTTATAAAGTTATTAAAACTAACTTTTATCTTTTTTTGCAATTAAAATAATAATTATTTTGAATATTTTTTTCTATAAAAAAATTATATATACAATTTTGTTATATTTTCCAGCAATGTTAACTTTATAACTTATTATTTGACGAGAGGCAGATTTTATAAATCATCTCGGGTTATTTTTTCAACCTTCTACCTTTAATGCTGATTTTTTTAAAAATTATATATCTTTTTTTTAATCTTACTTTGTGTTACCTTTATGAATATGCTTTATTATTGTTGTTCATCTTAACTTTTTCATTATTTCCATTATTGTTTTGTGCAGTGTGATAATTTTGGAACCTATTTACTTTTTAGAATTGTAATTTATTAAATACTTTATTTTCCTTTGCTCCTCTCCTTTTTAAACATTAAATATATTTATTTGTGTATATCAACAACTTTTTAAAAGTCTGATAAATTTGTTTTAGCATTTTAGTAACAATAAAATTAACCTAAAAAATTATATTCTCATAGTAATATATTTAATACTATTAACTATCTAAAGATAACAAACAAATAAAATTGTATTTTTGTTATTTATTAATTTTACATTTTATCAACATGTAATTTGAGCGGTATGTTTGAAAATATTTATTTAAAAAAATATTTTTTTGTATTTTTTGTTCGTTTTAAGCAATAGATCTTTTGCACTGCATTATTATCAGGGTAAGATAGATCACATGATGATCATAAACCAATAATATTCAATTAGAATTGAAGTATTAGAGAGATAGTGAAAATTTGAAAAAAAGGAAGAGGGTTGCTAAAAAGTTAATTCTTCTTAAAATATTTTTTATTTGATAAAGTGATCAATATTGAAGCAGTCGGATCTGAGTTTGATCCTAGCTTCATGACCTCTAGCCATAAGCCCACTTCAAACCCTAGTACTAACCTTAAATTTCCGATGCAATGGGGCTTTATATGTTCAATCCACGCTAATTTCCATTAAAAATAACTTATTTCATAAATGTGTATTCAAATAACTAGTTTCAGATTTAAATTGATTAATTTTATTAATAAATTCATGATAGAATTATTCATGAATATATATATATATTATAACTGCGTGGATTGTGCGTATATATTTGTAAATATTTAAATATATATAATTGTTTGAAAGTTTCATTGCATCAGGAATGTTTGATTTTATTTTTAAATAATTTGTTAAAGTTTTATTGATTAAAAGCTACATTCTTTCGATAAGCTTTCAGATTTTCCCTTTCCAAAAACAACAGTTAAAGTTTTATTAATTAGAAAAAGGATAAGGATTTCCTAATTAAAATCATTTTCTGATTTTAAGAATTCATTTTCTAATTAGAAAATGAATTCAAGTTAATGAGTTTGAAAGCTTTATCGAGGGAATGTATCTAAAAACAACCAGTAAATCTAAAAACATTGATAATGAAAGAGGCGCTAGACTAAAGGCATCAGAGGACAGGATATATAGCTCTGAAAATTTGGAAAAAAGACGATCTTTGTTGTAGAGAAGTGCAGTAAACTCTGTGCATTTTAAATAGTGTTTCGATCATGGTAAGGGGCTAAACATCAGAAATCTGGCTATCAGTTCCTGAAGTCCCCTGAAAATCTTCAATGGAGTTGCTGAATCTTTTTTGGCACCAATCATGCTGCTAAAATAATGAAAATCAATAAAATGCTGTTCAAGTAGTCAATCAAATGGTGCCTATGTTTTCCTCACCTGGACATGTAACTTAAGGATCCAGCCCAAAAGAAATGGGTAATATATTTCCATAATGAACCTTAAACTTTCTGTCCGGTTCCGAACTTTACTTTACACTCCCTTTCAGAGCTCTTTTTATTCTATAAATGTCATAATCTCTGTGTAATAATCTCTGTGTAAACTTACTTTTATTTATGCTATTATATCGTAATTCTCTCAACTTCTAGTCTCTAACTTTCTTTTTTCTTACTTGGCGGTTCATTTATTATATTATATATATATATATATTTGTGTAATTTATTAATGTTGTTGCTTTAATTATATGCCAATAATCTTTCGACTCAATAAACTCCTTTGTTCTATTTGCCTTACGTAGAAAATATAATATTAATTCTAATAGTAGTTCTCACCCATTAGAACTAAATTTATAAGTTCTATCAATCATCGAGTTGAAAGAAATTATTACATGTTTACTATTTTTATCATTGGCTAATAATAAATTATTAGCTCCGTTTTTAATCTATGCCACCGCTATTTTCTCATTTCACTAATATTTATTTTTCAAATATAATCTTAAAATGTTTTTTGCAAAGGGCCGGTAAAGGAATCAAATAAATATATTCTAATTCAACTTTGTTATTTTCTATTAAGATTCAGGAAGGGCACGATGGTTGGGGCATAATTAATATGATTTACAAATACTTTAAAATAGTTTTACTTGAAAGCTCATTTGACTTTAATTCATTTGATCAAGTCATCACGTAGAGCATTCTATATGGATTTTATTTTTCAAATGATGACTGTCCAGTCATCATCTTCAACGTTGCTGGCGTAAGGCTATCATTCATTTCGCATGCTTGTCGGTAGTAATATCTCTGTTATTTCAAATAATTGAGGAAGAAAGCACCTCCTCCCCTGTTCATGTTATAATTGGAACACCAAGGGCTCATAGTTATGACTCGGCCTGGTTTCCCTCATGTTCCACATCTCAAAAGGGCAGTAAGACTTGTAAAAGACAAGCCGCCATGAGACTTAAACTACCAACCAGCGATTATCTTTCATTTTCTAGCTCATAATTCGTCAGCACCATTATCTCTCTGTTCCAGTAAAGCCCGCTTCGATGCTCGTAATTCATGATGAAGTGATTTCAATTAAAGTCGAACAAATTCTCAGTTATATTTAATTAAATAAGTTTTCCAATCAAGATTAAAGTTATGCCCTAAAATACGTATCTTGCTCTTCATGAATGGATTTGTGAATGTGAAAATTAGAGTAATAATTTCCTTTACTAATGAATACCTTTATCTGCCTTTATTTTCTTGTTGGGGGCATAGACATAGAATTCCAATATTGCATACTACTCATTGGCATATAATAAGGACCACCACTCTTATCATAATCAATAAACTTTGTTTAAGGACTAGAATTAATTAATATAATCATTATTTAAAATTCAAACAAAACAGACTATTATTATTAAATATTTTCTAAACACACTTGGTTTTTTTAAGTCTTTTTATTCATAATTATTTTAATGTTAATGCTCGCTGTCTGTGTTGGCAACCCGAACATATACATATGATTCGATTTAAAATTATTTTAGTTAGTTTATTATCAGATATTAATGTGAGTTCAGGGGTCTCTGATCCTCACCAACCATTGAGCTAGTTTCTTGGTGCATAGCACTGTGCCATCGATTTAGATTTCTACTAATCTGAGCTGTTGAGTTGGGTTTGAATTCAGTCTTGGTTCAGCTGAGTTTGGATCCGACTTGCAATTTAGGTGATGGGTTTTTCGACTGGTACAATATATTATAGAATATTTTAAAGAATAATAATGGTTTAATTATACTTCGTGGAGTGTAAAATACCTCAATGATGTTTTATTCTCAGGATATCTCTACTATTTTCTTTTGCCATGCCGAAGTTGAGCTATATCAAAGTTATTTAAAATGTCAGGTAACATGTTTTAATTAAATAAATTATGAAACAATTAGTTTAATGAAAATTTAATGAATACAATAAGAATCTATGCAGATATTTTATCATTATAAAAGTTTCAACTAGAAAAAAGAAAATTGTAATAGTTTTCAGAATTAAATAAAAAAAATACTAATTAATTAAATCATGATTTTTGCTGTTCAATTTTGAAAACATTTATTTTAAAAAATTATTTATACTGTAAAACTTAACGCTTTATAAATATCGTTTGCTCGTTTGAAATTTCCTGCAGATAACAGGGAAATGATGAATAAAGTCCTTTTTATAATATTTAAATCTAAAAAAAAATGTTATTGACTAAACTAAATATATATTATTGATTTATATATATATATTTTAAAGATGAAATATTTTACAATATATAATGCTAGTAACTAAATTTATAAACAAAGAAGTTATTAGCGAAGAAATTATTAAAAATATTATCAAAAACTCATCTATGAATTACTTAAATTGTATATTAGAACATTAATTATTATTTTATAAAATATTATACATGTGACCTAAATATCGAATTTGTAAAATTTATATTTTATATTGAAACGCAAACATGTTTACTAGTTGTAAATGCATTATTAATTTTAAAAAAAATATTATAAAATTAATTTGTAAATAATATTGCATTGATAGCAAATATCAAACTTTTAAAATTAAATTGGATATTTCAAAGAATAACTTACTATTTTTATAGCATCTTATGCTCTATAAATGATTGGGGAGATTAAAATTATCATTCTTCATAGTAAGAATTATTTGAAGTTTTTATTAATTGTCCAATCACTTTTATGGAATATCATTTTTTATTTTGCTGAATTTTAATAGCTTAAAATGCATTACATATTTGTAGGAAAGAGTCAATATTATATAATTTATCATGAGAAAAATTGTATATGAAAGGCCATTCAGAGTATTCTTTTTTATGAGTGACATTTATTATTACATAAGGTTTAAAGCAAAGTTGCTATTTCAAAACAATGTTTTCAATATAAAATTGTAAATATTATAGTTTTGCATATCAATATTTTAAAAGTATTAATAAAGTTACAAGATATAGTATTTTCTATTTAGTGCTTATTTAGAAGATGTGAAATTTTCATATAATAAACACTAATAAGGACTTTATCATCATAAGACTCTCTTCAAGTTTATTTTAGGATGATGCTTTATTATTATCATTATTTTATGGTCTAATGGTGTAAGAATAATTAAACCTCATCTTGATTACAATTGGTTTGATTAAACAAAATCTACAAATAAATGTTCCTCTCTTGCAATCTATATTTAAAAGATAATTAAATCTATCACTTGGTGGCATTTATTACATAGTGTTATTGAATAGATATAAAATTTTAGAATATTTTTATCATATTGTCATAAAGCAAAAAAAAAATTATGCTTATTATCATACGAAAACAAATTATTATTTAAAATATAATATAAATAAAATCATACTAAACATGGATCATAGATAATAATAAAAAAATAAAGAATCATAATTGTATTATATACTTGATAACATTTTAATAAAAATTAAATATAAAACATAGGTAACATGACTTATAATTATAAATAAATACTATATGATCAGTAAGCCTAAGGTATGTAGAAGGTATTTATTTTCTTTTTTGTTATTGTTATTAATAATAATTTAAGTTATAATATTAATTAATAATTATTATTTGATTATTAATTGACTATCTTGTGAGATTTTCATTACTTCGAGTAAATATATGAGTGAAAATGAGGTCATATTCATCTAGATTTATACTCAAACTGACTATTTCATCTAGGACTGTAAAAGGAATAGTGCAATTTCCATGATTGATATGGATGAATTATATGAATCTTCTATAAGCAAATAAGGTTGTTTATATTGTATTGTTACATCATTGTTAGATTCAAAAATAGAAAGATAAATATTTTGTGACTTCTAGTTAAATACTTTTATTCCAAAATTGAATTTTTGTTTAGTGGCTTCTAGAGTAGAATATTTAAAAATGTTTAATGCTTATGATAAATACATGCTTGTGATGCTCATTTCATATTTAATTAGTCAATAATGTATGCTTATATAGAAATAATGACAAATCGATCTGAGAAACTGTTGGATAAATGAAACAAGTGTCATTTACATATTATTGTACTTCTGTTTTCACCTTCTCTGTATGGCAATGTATGACTTATTTCTTCTTACTCATTACTTCATGTATTGGTGTATGACATAAACATAACAGTACAATATAAAAGGATAAAAGATAACTAATATACATAAATGCATTAATTTCAGCTTTAAATCCTAGTCCTCACTGATAATGTCAAAAACTACAAACTGATCTAGAGATCTACAGTATTATATCCTCTGATATCTGTTGATTACTCAAGCTTTGAGAAAATGACTCTAGGGAAAGGTAGAGGTAATTACTCTTAAAAATATTTTTAGCTTTTGACATTAACATTTTTTTAATTGTCACAACTATAATAATAAAAAGCAAAGTCTAACTGCTACTGATTTAATCAAAGGTTTATATTTCTTTCCTTCTATATTTATTACACTCATATTCTACTATTAGCAAGCAGGTTTTTTCACTAAAAGTATAGGACTCTTTTGCACACATATTCGTATATATATATATATGTGTGTGAAATATGAGAAATATATGTAATATAATTTAAAAAATCTTAGGTAAATTACAAATAAATACTTTAAAGAATAAAATTAAAAATGTAGGAATTTACTAAAAGTAAGAAAACATTATAGCTGTGCAGTTTTTTAGAAACGTTTTTTTTATATATAAAATAAAATATGACATTTAATTTTTAATTTCGTCCAATATATATATATATATATATAGTAAAATGGGTTATGGATTTTATATCCTCTGTTTACATTTATATTCAAATGTAGGAATACATGAGGATTTAACATCAGGGATTAATGGGTGTTATGAATAACAACACTAACTTTCATTGAACTTAATATCTTAACTAATAATGGTCAGACTGAGTATCCAGCCATATTTTCTGACCTTCACTCCATGTACAGAAAGGGTCTATCCCTTGCCACTATAGATGATAAATTATTTATAATATATCTGTCATATTACAGATTAGAATTCTATCTCTAAAATAAGAAACATTTATAGGTTGGGTTCCACCCCCACCTAACTAAATTCTTAGATGTTAACCCTCTATTCACATACTACTAGTCTAGAAAACATGATGTGTCACAAGGTATACTCAACTAGGTTTGAAATGAAGAGAAAAATAGTCAACTAGATTTAAAATAATATGAATATAATAAAAAAATATTTATGCATAATATTAGCATTCATTATATTATACTTCAGGATGTACTCAATGCATAGATATATTTAGGCAGATATATATTTATATTAAAGGAAAATCATTTAACTAGATTGAATTTAACTTATGAACTCTGATATGCTTACATCCAATAAAGAACAATCATTATAATTATTATTACTCAAATAATATTAATCTATAATCTTAATAAGATAAATAAAGAATGGGGAAAAATATTAATCAATCAATAAACAAAAATATGCAAATTATAATAAATATTAAATCCTGATCATTGAAAATAAATTAATTATAAACTCTAATTGCTCTAACTTTCAAACAAATTATGTTAAGAACATTTTTTAAAAAATTGTTAAAAATTATTCAGAAAAATTAATATTAATTTTAGTTTTTGCTATAATGATTATTATTTTTTATTGTACAGGTATTTTATTCTAAATAAATATTGATCTTATCACACCATCAGATTTCTGATTTATCCTTCATTTGATTAAAAATATTTGAACACTTTTGTAAAATTAATCTATAAGAGAGTCTCAATCAGAAAAACTTTCAAGCTTCATTAGATCTACTTTTTCCTGAGTTTTCCAAGTAATATGTGGCGTGGCCAGGTTATATGTTCATCATGGATAGAATAACAAAAATTGGGTGAAGTACAACAGATTCTGCTTGTTCTAGTTTATCAGTAGTTGGTAAAAGTGACATACTTTTAATATTAACTTCAGAAGTAGGCTACATAGCTCCAGGTTAATTGACACATAGGAAAGAGAACAGTGAATAACTCCATGTGTGTGTATGTTTAAAATAAAAAAATCAGATATATTAATCATTAACTGAGGTTTAAAGTTTATATCTGTGGTAAAAATAATCTTAGTTTAGTAAATGACTAGTAATAATCATTATTGTATTTATCTGAGGTGGATGGTGTCAAAGTTGTAAGTGGAGTGAGTTTGATAGTAGTAAATAAAAATTTAACAATTGACTAATGTACTAATAAAGTTTATCATCCCAGCATAGTGGGATTTTTAGTTATTGCATGGTTTCCCATATTAGCTGCAGTTAATAGTTCACAAATTAGCTCCTTAAGTAACTGGAAATGCTGTTCTAATTAGCTTAACTTCTGGAATGCTGTTAAACAGTTTTTGTGGTTGAAATGATCCAAAAGTTCTTGACTGTAATGATGTTTTTTATAACTTTTTTGAAACAAGAAAATTATCCAAAAACAAAAAAACTGATGTATATCACTACTTTTTATATCTACACAATACAGGTATATTTATTTATTTATTGTTACAAATTAGTTTTAACTATTTTTTCCCCCAATACCCCAAATGACATTTCATCATTTTTACAAAAAAAAATAGTAAATAAAATACAAGAAATAATTTATTTTTATCATATCTCCATTCTTTTTTGCTGATTATATGCATTTTTATTAGTAATTTTACTAGATTAAGACATAAATTCTTAATTAGTATTAGATAAAGTATAAAGATTGGATATCTTAATATAAGCTGAGCTTTGATTATATATATATATGTGTGTGGAGATGATAATCTGGACCAACTGGTGAGTGCTGTTTTAGCATGAAATATGGATATTGGTGATTATTTATCTTTTCAACATGCATGTGATCAAGTGTATCAGTGGTATGAGATAGCATGGATGGTTGAGGGTCATGTGAAAGTCTGAGTTCAAATCCCCTATATATTACATATAGAAGTGCAGGTATAAAAAACTTGTAGTGTAGAAAAAATTCATTTTTCAAAATATAGTGCTTTAAGATCTGCCCATCCCTCATATATGTATGTAAATGGATTATGTCCTGTACATGAGGGGTCAGAGTGATTTGTGGTCAACATGGATAGGATGAGAAAGTTGGCACTAAGGTGGGCTTTGAGCGTTCCATCATCAGATTTTCAATGAAATGGATGACTGAAGAGTTGTGGGGTGGAGAGGTTTGAAGTCTGTCCATTAAAGTATGAAGATTGGTTATCTTAATATAAGCTGAGCTTTGATTGTATATATGTGTGGTGATAATCTGAACCAACTGACAAGTGCTGGTTTGGCATGAAATACTTATAATAGATATTATTTATCTTTTCAACATGTATGTGATCAAGTGTATCAAAGGTATGAGATAGCATGGATGGTTGAGGGTCGTGTGAAAGTCTGAGTTCAAACCCCCTATATATTACATATAGAAGTGCAGGTATAAAAAGTCTGTATTGTAGAAACAATTCATTTTTCTAATTAAGTAGATTAACTTTTTTTTAGATTATCAAAGTACCTAACTTAAATAAGGTTTTCCTCTTTTTTATTATTATAAAAAAAAAAAAATTAATTTCAACCTGGGAACTTTTGCTCATAATTTGAATCCTTAAAAGGCTTTATTGTTATAAATAGAATAGATGCATTCTCCATTTTCTTTTTAAAATATATTAATTATACAATTTTGTCTTTTTTCCTAGGTCAATTTTAGTAACATAGATAAATGTATAGGGAGTCATTTATAAATCTGCTATATAACTGCATTGATCCCATTAACCTTTGTATAACAGGAATTAATTTTATTATCTCTTTCGTTCTCTTATAATTATATACTTATTTTAAGTGTGTGGCTGAAAAGAATGGAAGGTCAGATTAGTTTGTTTTAAATGAAACAGTGTCTAAAACAGTACTATATATATATAATCTAAGAAGCTAAATAATACAAAACAAAATGCATCTGATTCAGTTTGTTTTTATGAAGTAACTAAAAATTATACAATGATTAAATAATGGAGGGATTATATTATTGTTATTTTATATATCATTATCATTGTCACTCCATTCATTATCTACTCATTTCAGAATGTAAGTCTGTTTATTTCAGCTTTTTAAAATATAATTCTAGCAAACTTTCTTGTCTCGTCCATCCATTTTACGTGTAAACTTTAACTAGACCTATATTTTTTAGGATTTAGCTTGAAACTCCATTTGATTTACAATTTTTGAAATCCGTCCAGTAAAACTACATTTTAGTCTATTAATTTTTTATTGGCCCCAGTTATCCTTTTTTTGTTTTTTTAAATATATATTTTGTATTTAATCTTTGTTAACGAATTCTAAGATTTATCTTTCTATACTCTAATGAGATATGTGTTTTATGTATTGTTCTTTTATTAATTATCAAAATCACAGATATTTTAATAACTACTTCTCAAATATATTTTTTAATAAAATTTTTCTTTGATGCATATTGCCAAGTGCATTCATATCAAGTTTAATTTTATGATTAATTTCATTTATTATGTTTTCATGTGTTAATAATTTTTCACAGACATTTTCATTTGTTAAATTTTTAAATTCATTATTTTTTTTTTAAAAAAAACCTCATTAAATAATGCTTTAATATTTTTTATACTATTCATTAATATTCTAACAGCAAATTTTTTTCACCATTTATATGCTATTTGTTGTAAGCTTTAATAATTAATACATCCCTATTCTGTACTATTTTATTCAATATCTCCAAACTAGTCTCAAGCTTATGGTTTTCATCAGTGAGACTCAAAACAGTTTACCTGATCTAATGCAGTTTTACTCTAATAATTATCCTAAAGGTTCGGGTGTACTATTTTAAAATCTAATGCTTCTTACTAATGAAAGTGATAAGCATGTATTTACTCTGGTATTATTGTACCAGATAGTCAAGATAAAAAATTATTAAGCACTATCATCTGTCATATATTAGTTATTAAAACTTATAGTAAGTGACATAGAGATAATGAAACTAAAACAGCAATATGTAAGCTAAAATCATGTGAAAGAGTTGTGGTATTTTTTTATTCATTTATATTTCCTGATAAATTTTTCTGAAACTCTGAATCAATAAAAATAATACACACATTCAAGTTGTAAGTGATTTAAATCAATTTCATTTAATTTTTTTAACTTAATGTTCAAAATACTTCTAACATAATTGCTATTAAAAAATTTGAAGATATAGAATCACATTGTCATACACTCTTGAAAAATGTCATTATTTTTAATGTTATCATATAGTTTAATTACTGCTTTTGTATTTTGATAAATATTTTTTATAAATTTATAATATTGTGAACTTCTGTTATGATAACTTCAAAGCATTAATCAGAAAAAAATATTTATAAAGACAAATATCTTTCTACAACCCAGAAATTCAATATTAAATTGTAAATCATACTTATTGATCTTTTCCTGTAATTTTTCCTTATATCTTACTGTTGTTAATTGTACTATTTCAATTTTTAACTGCAATTTGAATTCTTAGTTGAACTGAATTCAAAATGTTTAGAAAATTATTTTGAATAATCTTAGCAAATATTTTATATAGAAATGATATTAATATAAGGTTGGTGCACTGGTAGTATGGCAGATTTTGAAGCTCATGAACCATAGACCACAAGGGATCACAACTCAACACTCACTTTCAGTGCTCAAACTTTTTGTGAACTTACAAACAATAATCATTTTATTATTTTTATAGAAGTAATAAAAGATTGTACTTTTGTAATTTCTATTTTTTTTACCTTTTCATAAAAAATAATATTAGCATAAAATTCTTTCACGTATTTGTAATTATATTATTATTAAAGCATTTCATGAGTTTTTTTTTTCATATGTCAAATGTGTTGACTGGGAAACAAACCTGTGCCTGCTGTTTGGACATTTTTTTCTATATTTTCATCTACTTCTTTTAAGATATCTATAGCAATTTGATCCATTTTTGGGACTTGAAATTTTAATTTTTTATAGATTTAATTTCAAAGATAATTTTTATATTTAGAATTTATGTTATTTTAATTACTTTATTGTTATTACTAAATAATGCACTATGACTCTTTTAACATACATTTAATTTACTAATGAATAAATGCATATTAACATCCACATTTATTAATTAATTAATGCATATTAACATCCACATCAATACATATTCTATCCCTGTCCATTGAGTTGCCTATTATGAATAATACCAATCAATCGATAACATATGATAGTTCAACCCAATGCCTAACTATTTTCTGGCTATTGACCTATGTCAATGAGAATCATTTAATGGCTTAATATGTAAATATTTAAAACCAGGCACTCTTCACAAACCTGGGAACTTAATTGTAAGTATAGAGGATTTGAACTCATTGATTATATATATATATGTGTGAGAGATGATAGTCTGGACCAACTGATGAGTGCTGGTTTAGCACGAAATACGTATATTGGTGATTATTAATCTTTTCTACATGTGTGTGGTCATGTGTATCAGTTGTATGAGATAGTGTGAATAGTTGAAGGGTGCTTGAAAATCTGAGTTCAAATCCTCTATACTTATTATGCATGTAAATAAAAATTTTATAAACTATGACTTTATTCTTAATTTAAATAAAGTTTTTTATTATTTTTAACAATATTTATAGAAAATATTTTCATAGGTAGCTTAATCAGCCAGGGATTAAGATAAAATATAGATTTGAGGGTGGAATTTTTAATTTGAATCAAAAACAAAAACAAAAATTTCATTATCTTGGATTCTGGATTTATAATATGCTGATTATTGTATTATTTTTTACCAGACCAAAAGACTATTTACAGAATATTCTTAATGTTGCAAATGCAACCTATAAAGATTTTGGTTTATTAATTAATGTTCAAAAAGTTAAAGTTTTTTATTAGCCAGCAATGAAAGTCAAATCCTCAGAAAAAATAACACAAATATCAGCAAACTGTAAATCCAGAATTCAAGAAGATGAAATACACATCCTTGTTTAACTTGAGTTTTTATTTCAAATGCCCTAGATTTTCTATCTGTAGTAATATTACTGTCTCTCATTCAATTAAGTAGAAGATGTATAATATGAGTAAATTTTGTTGGACAACCAACTAATTTTACACAATGCCTTAACTAAATCAAATACTCTGACTAAATCAATAAAAGCAATATGTGAATCATATTTTTGTCCCTGATACTTTTCTTGCATTTTCCAGAGAGCAAAAATCCTATCTATAGAGTTTCTTGAAAATATTTTTGTGATAATGGATAATAATGATATTCTATGATTACTAAAAAATTGGAACAATAAGAGCATCTTTAAGATTAGATAGCACAACTTCATGGGTTCAGATATTCCTAAAAAAATTCAATATTTTTAAAGCTAACACATTACCACCATGTTTTAAACTTTTCCATGTATTTCATCAAGACCTGATGCCTTTCCATTTTTAAGATTGCAAAGAGTTGTTTTGACTTCACTAATGTAAGTGAGCAAATAAAATGGATAGATATATCTTTAAAAGTCATCATCTTAATTCATATATCATTATTCAAATGGTTATCAAAATATTTTTTCCACCTGCGCAAAATATCATTATCACCATATAAGAGAGTGCCATTGCTGAATTTAATAAAATTGTGATACTATTTCTCAGGTCCACATATTGTTTTCAATGCATCAAAAAAAAAATCCAGAATGACCATGATTAGTGAATTTCTGTATATTTGTTGCAGTTTTAATATACCAATCATTTTAAGCTCTCATTTAATTTCGCCTTCAAATCTTCATGTTTATTATGTACTTTGACATTTAATATATTATTTTGCCAAACAGAAAATATAATATTCTATGCTTTTCAAAATACTAGATTAAATGTGGAACATCATAATAAATATAAAAATCTGAAGGCAGAAGTTTAATGGTTTGAACAAAAAGGCATAGAGCGATTGTACCATTAAATTCTAAAGAATATTTAACAAAATGTACTCATAATGATTATGTTACATGGAGACATGAAAATATATGATATCATATTTTTAAGATTTTTAAAACAGTTTTATAGGGAGTATTTTGTGGTTTACAATAGGAAACTAGACGCAAAAATATTAATGTAGTATTTGTGAGCTTTTTAAAAAAAAAGAAAGCTCAAATTTTTAGGAACAAATTAGTAAATCAATATTTAAATTAAATTACTAATATAGAGGAAAATATAATGAATACAATTAATTATTAGACAAACTTGTTATAAAGTGATTTTAGTAATAATAACTTTAATTTTAAAACAAAATATGCCTATATGTTTTAAAAGGAGAGTTTTTAATAAATAAGTTTTATCAGTATTTACATGTGAATCTGAAACAATATAGAGATGAATGACTATGTATTTTGGGAATGACCAATTGTGATTACAAGGAAAATACATGAAATCAAATATCACCAATATCATTGAAAGATAATACAAATAAATTCTAAAGTGATTCCCAAAAAACTGTAAAAGATTGTATGCGAAATGAATTGATGGGATTAAAAATTTTTAAAGTGGTGCACAAAAGAGAATCTGCAGATTGGAAAAACTGGGTTACACTTGAACTATTTTTATGTTGAATGGATTGATAATGGTTAAAAATGTTCCATGGAATTATGGCAAGTTCTAATATGTGAGTATGGCTATATTATAATGATTTAAAATATACAACTAACATGAAAATCACCCAAGGGTAAATCTATGAACTCCCCATTCTGATGTCACATGATCAAAAAAAATTCTTTTTCTGGTCCCCTAAATCAGCTAGATGCAAGAGACTCTGTCACATTTTAATTAACCTAATTGATTGCAAATAATGACAAATGCTAAAAATAATGAAAAATTACAATTTATTTACATACATGACATCCATGAGAAATGTTAGTCTATTAATTATTTTTTACTCGGGATTAAATCTGGAATAATACCATATTATTTTCTTTGTCTTATTTAGTTTGAATACAAATTAATATGCTTAGAGATCTGTTGATTCTATTATTATTTTTATGCACAGACAATATACACCCAAAACATTTTAATTGTCTGTGGAAAGATATAAATTTACTGCACGGACTAACTGTTATTAATAGTATTTATTAATACAACAGATTATAACACAGTTTTAAGACTTATTAAACTTTCAGTTTGAGGATATACTAACATCAGTAAGTTATACTTTTAATAGACTTGGGCTAACATACCTACTAATGCAAGTAAATAATGAAAACAATAATTGTGTCAGGAAATATTATCTGCCTTACACTCATTTATGAACAAAGAAAATGTATGAATGAAGCATGTGATATATGGTGGTAATATACATTTACTGCATACTACTGCTGAAAGGAAGTTGCTAAGTGTGAGAGGCCACAGACACAAATGGTATCACTTAAAGAAAATATATATAAAAAAGCATATGTTATATGGTAGAAATGTGCTTTTACCACATATTACTGCTTAAAGGAACTTTCTAAATATGAAAGTCTGGCAGACACTAATAGTATCACACAAAAAAATATTTATAAATGAAGCATATGATATATGGTATGAATGTGCATCTACTATATATTGCCACTTAAAGGAAGTTAATGACTGTGAGTGATCAGCAGACACAAATGGCGTCACACACATTTATGAATAAACAAAACTATCAGTTCAAGTAAATTTAATACACTCCATTATCCTTTCCATGCTTTATTATTCCTAAACCTGGAGGATATTTTGCTTAAAACTCTGAGCTATTAAAAAAAACAGTCTTACTTAATTTAATCTGGTTATGCAGCCTATTTTATACTATCCAAAGATCATTAATTTGCACTATTCATGCTGATGATTAACCTATTATTTTTACGATTTAATGCTAGTGGAAATGACAACCATTATTAGTTTTGATTTTTAATACTAAATTTTAAGATCATGGTGAGGGCTTGCAATAATAAGCTAACTACTTAATTAAAAATATTTTTCTTTTTTTAGATTTACATGCCAACTAAACTGTGGCATGATTAATAAAAAATAGCAATACTTTGTCAGACTTATTTATAAACAGGTCTACTTCTACATAAAATTAGTCATAATAATTTATAAAATATTTTCAGCATAAATTAAATGTAGAAGATCAAATACTTAATGTTAGTAATAGAAAGTAATAATAATATATTCAAAGTTCATACACGTTACTTCTTTATCACTAAAAGTGTAAGTTCTGAATTCAAGTATTGGTAGACTTTTAGCAGAGTCAGTCTGTACAAACATAGCTATGTCTTGTGAAGATTATATTACACTGCTCTTGAGGGCTGCAACTGACTCCATTAATATGCAATTATTTTCTTATTAAGTAGGCAGTATTGGACATTATTTTCCTAGTTGATTGATGAATAATTTCTCCACAAAGCAATAGACACTTTTGAAGTTTAGGTGGCATGTAGTTCACATATAAACTAGACACAATGCTCCTTATGATGATTCTACACTATCTGAAAGCTTTTCAGTAATTCTCAATGAACTTATGGCTTGCACCAGCCAGCTTGGTCAGAATGGAGCAGATGATGGCTTTTCTACTCTTCCATGATATTTTAAACCAAAGCACACTAATAATTACAATCACAGTATAATAATCAATCAAAGAAAAATAAGCATAAAACAATTAAAACAGACTTAGCAATAATCAACAATCTTCAGAGCATCCCTATTCATAGTTTACTGAGTTGTCTTATCAGAAAAATCAGTTTCTATCCTACGTTATTTTTATTGTTTATCTATTGATGGTAGGTAATTCCTAAACTTCATTATGATCCATGCCTTATTTCTCCAATTACACCCTTTATAAAATTTTAGCTTTTAAAGGGATTATATCAAAATAACAGACAATGTTTTGACTAAATTATATCAGATACTTATCTCCTTAATTAGCTTATCTGTTTATCTAGAATTTAATTACATTTTATAAAATAATGTCATTTCCTCCCACCTAATTATAAATTACTTTTACAAATGTTAGTAAAAGAAATATTTTGTTTTAAATTAATTTTAAATAAACTTTGAATTAATAATATCATATACATTTATTTGTGCACATACTTATATTTATAATTCCTACATTAAAAATTGTTAAAAACTTCTAATTTAAGAATTCCTTCAAATTTTTTTAACTTATATACATGAAGCATATATAAATAATGCTTTAATATATATATATATATATATATATATATATATATATATTAAAGCATATATTTATGTATATATAGTTAAAGACTAACCATTTATATATATATATATATATATATATATATATAATGGTAAATGGTTAGTATGGAAGTGGGAGTGGAAAACCTGGGGTATACATAACCATACACACATACCAAATTAAATATCTATCATAATTAATCATTTATTTTCAATGATAAAGTATCATGAGATGTGTTTAGATAATGAAGATGACATCTTCTAATTATGCCACTTGAATAAGAGCATCAGTCTTACAGAAAACTATTCATATAAACTAAATATCTCTTTGTCAATTGGAATTAAGAGCATGAATATTAGAAGTACTGTCATACTATGATGACATCAGTTCTTGTGGATTTATTCTGGAATAAAAGGGATATTTTATTGCCCTTCAAATAAACTTATATGAAACTCAAATATTTACATGTTTATATCTCAAGGAATATTGAATGAACACAAGTAACTGTTATTTAAGTGACCTTATATATTAACTTAACATGTAAAATCTTAAATTCAATTAAAAGACTAAGTCCAATTTAAAAAATAAACAATTTATTTTATCAAAATATTAAACATACTTCATACACAAAGTTTAATAATAAATATTTTTCTACCTTTTTTACAAAAAAAATGTCAAGATGTCTACATATATAGAAATCTTTTATTTCTGATGTTGCAATAAATGATTAATATGTAATAAATAATTTATAAATGAATTATTTCTTATGTATATATCTGTGTCTGAGTAATCGATTATTTTATTATTTCTTGATTCATATTAACTCAGTTTAGTATAACAACTCTTCAATCCTGATTTTCAAAATATTCTGCAAAGTGAACATATATATTTCAAAATTAAGATTTATTTATATCTCTTGTCTAATATAAACAACCTGGATATTCTTATGCTGAGAATAAATAAAATAAAATATCCACCTGCAATCTAGTATGTCTACAAGATAACATCTAAGTCATTGCTGCCATGTTTTAAATTATGTATCTTAACAATACACACATCTCAACATAAAAAAATCTAAATCTGTTCAACCAATCTTAGACACAGTTTACAAAAAAATATTTAGTGTTAACAATATAAATACAAATCTTAATTTCACTAATCCTTATTGTAATATGTTAAATGTGCACATACCAGTTACTCTAATTATATAAAATTCTAGATGTTTGTCACAAAAAATGTTAATTATAATAATAATAATAAATATAATTTCAATTACCTCATGAAGTTTGAGTTCTTTTAGTAATGTTGTAAAGAAAGAAAGTTATATATTAATTTACAATAAAATTACTATTTTTGAATGTGCATAAAAACATATTATATACCTGTATACATTTTTTTATTTTTTTAAAGCAAAGAAAATATAAAAGTCTTTAATAGATTCTTCTCCGTTCTTTCCTCTTCTTCAGATTTTCATTAATAACCAGCGGCTTAGAAGAATGATAAATTCCTAACTGATACAGTAAGATTTAGAGATGACCTAACCTTGATGAGTAGAAAAAAATAGCAATTTCACTTGTTGCCATCAGACTTTGTTTTGAGTTTTTCTTAAACTTCCTTTTGAATTTGCCTTGATAGAATGGAAATGGACAGCAAGTTGGATAGGCTCTGAAACCAAATTATCTTTCTACTTAGCCTCTCATTTCTTTGCTTAGCAGCAACTTAAATATTTTTTATTCTTTTAAATGAAGAGAGAAAAAATGACTGCTTTCTTGCCTAGTTGCTATAGGAGTAGCAAAAAAAGGCAATTGTTTTCCTTAACAACAGTTCTTTTGACAGCATGTAAAATGCAAACCTATTGTTTTAACTTTGAGATTTAGCATTGACCATTTTTTTAAAACAATAATAATAAAGATAATTTATAGTAAATATTATGAGACTATTTTTAAATTTAATTTAATACAGTAAATTTAATAAATACTTTTTTATATAAAAAAATAACAAGACATAGTAAATCATTTATTTTCTTGTAGATATTGTCTCTTTTTTTAAAAAAAATGGCTGATCTTTATTAATAGTCATGAGATCTATAATTTTTATTACCTTCACATCTAATCATTTCAAACATTAATAACATCAAAACATCATTTAGGCAAAGCATTTGCTTACTATTTTAAAAATAATAACTAATCGAGTTCAGATTCTATAGTCAATCTCTTAATAGAAGTTTATGTATTTTAAAAAACATAATGGAGGATTATTATATATATATATTGAAACAATAGATCTGTAAACCAGATCCACACTTCATGTCTTTCTAGATTGCTAAACTAGGATCAAACCAGATCCACGCGTGTTACAATGTTTATAAAACATTCCATCTGCCATTTTAGATACATTTAAATTTTAGTCCAGTAAATAAATGATTCAAAATATCAATTTTCTATTTAAAATGTTTTATTATAAATATTGGAGGGGCCCAGATATATATATATAGATGCGCAAATACGCATATATAATTGCAGACAGAAACTTTTAGAAAAATCGATAAATAAATTTTAATATGCTATTTTTTTTTAAGTATTTTATTCTGGAGATTTGCTTTCATGATAAACCCTACTAACATTCCATAGCATCAAACAAAAGAAAATCCATTAAAAAAATGATAATGTAATTTTCTAATTAAAGTAAAATTAAAATGGAAAAGATATTTGAAACTTAAATTCTTCAAATCTAAATTTAATTAAAAATAGATTTGAAATAATAAAATCATTGGGTTTATCAGGAGAGTGGATCTCAAGAATGCAATGGTCACTGGAATTTCAACATAGCCACTTAGCCTTGAGTGAATGAAACAGGAAATTTCCCAAAAATAATCAAAAAAGAGTATAAATAGCCCAGGAGAACAATAGAGGTCAGTCAGTCATAGTTTTTGTCAGTGAGTGCATGGCAAATCCATGTCAGTTAAATTTTAAAATAATTATAGAGATGTCTGGAAGCATGGTAGTTGAGTAGATGGCTTTTAACTTGCCTGTCTCCCCACTGTCACAAAGATGATTATCAAATACCATATGCTGGAAAACTTTGTCAAAATGTGTAATTGTGAACTGCTGAACTATTGAACTCTCATATATCAATACATAGCTAGCTATGCCTATGCGGAAATTCGTATTTCATCGTGGGATCCAAACTTCCACAAGGACTCAGAATAAATTAGGTAATATGTTCCCAATTTGTTTCTTTCTAACTGCCTAATTTATTCTTCAAAAACTCCAGTTGACCCGATAATGTAATTTTTGCTACTTTTAATGTCTTCTAAAATGAAATTCCCTTAATGTAATATAACTGTTTAACTAAAGTTCTGTAAATTTTACTTGCTATCACTTTAAATCTAATGTCTTTGCTCTCATTCTATCTGTCTTAAAGTTATACCTCTTAATGCTAAACTTTCTTTTAATGCGGTTTAGAAAATATTATTGTTTACTTAAGAATGTATTTGTTGAGACTGATAAATGTCTTAATTCAAATGAAATGAATATATGCCAATTTGTTTCATCTCGACAAAAAGTTTTATTTAATTAAATATTTTGCTTCCTATTTCCCAACCAACATTTGTCGATAAATAAAATGAATAACTCTCCAGCTCTGTATGATTAATACTTGGAGCAACCTTTGTTTTGTCGAGATGAAATCATTTTATATTATTATGTGTTTTTGAAATATTTCTGCATACATGGTTTAGAGTAGATGCTAGATTCAAGCATGAGATTTTATTTAGTTATATTCTTTCATTTTTAAAGAGTGAAAGGGAGGGGTTTAAAAAATATATTTGTGCTAAATAGTAAAAGAGAGTAATAAAATGTTAATTGAAATATTAGTGGGATTTTGTGTTGAAGGGAGAGACGTGTTGCTCATAAAATATTCGTAATAACAGTTAATGCTTATTTTATTCTTTGATCTGATCATGGTCAATCTGTATAACATTTGTGTAATCTTTATAGCTCAGTACAATTTTATATTTAAATTCTAAAAATATATTTTCCAGTACTCGTATTTTGCCTTGCCAGCATTTTGCTTGATTACTTGTCTTTTGTTCTTTATGATCACTAAATCAGAATTAGACCACATGATAATTTCACTGGCCATGAATTTTCTTATCAGGATATGAAAAACAAAATGGGAAGAACCGGGGCAAGCTGAGCTTAGATAGCCTTGGTGATTCTCATAATTTCAACTGAAATATTTTAGGTTTGCTAATGGTGCAGACCATTCATTTTATTTCTTGGTATCACTGGAACAGGCAGGTGAATTAAGTCTATACTGGTAATGTAATGTCAAATGCTGGGTTTGTCCACTTTCTTTTGTTCTGGGCACTTCATGGCAGATTGACCATGGTCTGATTAATTTCTTTGTTTTACAATCTTAAAATATTTATTTGCGACTATTGCGATCCATTTATATTTTAAAAGTGTCACTCTCTTCAAGACCAATTCCTAAAATATGATTTAATTATTTCTCTCTTAAAAATAATTTCACTTGTCATCAAGTTGGGTTTAAAATAGGGTATTCAAAATATTGTTTCGTATATCTCAGACTTGAGTGGGTGTCTTTCAAATCGTTTACATTTGTTAAATTGGCATATGAAATATACCACTCCCTTACTTGAGGCATAATTAATGACAGAATAGAAATTTATGTTAACTAATTTATGAAATAAAAACAGAGAGACATTAGATGAGTTATAAAAATGTTTTATTAAATATATATGTAAATTCAAGCTACCTGTGGTTTGTCTCTATTCATTTCATTCTGAAATTAGTTTTTCTAATTAATTATTGTGCTGCTATCTGATGACTTAAGGTCACATATATACCTTTTCTATATTTAAGTACTGGATATGTCTAATTAAAGTTAATAATTAGAGTTAGACATCAGAATTAGTTGAGGCTCATGTTCCACCATTAATGCTAGTGGGACAGAGTGTGGAAAAGATTAATTGCTTGCCTCGAAAATGTTGTTAATTAGATGGCAGATTTAGAGAGTGGGTAAACAGGGCAGAATCCATAAGTCTTCTTTATCTTGGATCTTGCATATGGTTGGATTCGAGGTACTTTTACCCAGGCTGTGAATTGTGTTGAGTTAACATACAATTTTGACCGGGACAATATATATCCCAAAACAATGAATATAAAGCTAAATGAGTTTTGTGATGATAATACAAATTAATTTGTGCATGATAACTACATCACAAATCATAAATTGTTCATTTATTCTGTTTATTGAACCCATCTTAAGGTGTCCAGTAAACAGACTAAATGACCAACATATGATTCACTTCATATCTCACATCTAAAGAAAATATGCCTTTACTATAGTATATTTTTATAGTACCATATCCTGTAAACAGAAGACATACTGATTAATTTTAAGATAATTTACTTTTTAATAATTATTGCTTTCCTAAAAATAACTGCATATCAATTTCAAAGGAAGGAAGATTACATGGATTGGAAAAACAATAAATCATTGCTGGACTTTGTAAAGTTAGAAAAAAGGTTGAAGTGATAATTAATTTAAAAAATGGACAAGAATTTTCATACAAACGAATCAATATTAAAAGAACAAATAGATTAGGATTAATTATAAATAAAAAAATGGAAGGATTACATTATGGAGATTGGTGTATATTGGAGAGAATTGGAAGATATTAAATGCAGATAATTCAGGTGTATAATCTAAGAAAGTTCTTATTGTGATAAAGTAGAGAATTTTTATATAAATGTACAAAATGCTTTTGATCAGATTAAACAACATAATGGAAAACATTAATGTTAGAAGTGATAAATGATTGAAAAATGAAAGTGAGGAAGGCATATTTGGTTGTTATGACAGAAATGAGAGGGCATAGAGTCATGAAGTTTGTAGACAAAGAAAAACTGTATATTATAAATATTTTCTTTGGAAAAAATATTAAATAAAAATGGACACGGCCACATTTTAATGAAGATGCAACAGATTTGGATTATATTGTGACTATCTGAAACAATTTATTTAGATTAATGAGATACAAAATAGTATTCTTAATCTTCAAAATTACTACATCATTTAAAAATATTAGCAGATTTTTGAAGACAGTTCAGTCTTGAATAAAATCAATAAGAAAATAACAGATACCCTAAGAATTTCTAGAAAAATAATTAGTATTAAAAAGTAGCAATTTACCAGTAACTGAGATAATACAATATATGAAAAATATAAGAAATATGAAAATGTTTTTAAATAATCCATTAAGAATAATTGAATATTTAGAGATGTTTAAAATGGTACAAAAAAGTTAATAATGATATAAGAAAAGATAAATAAGAATTGGCAAGAAAAGCCAAAGAATAAAATAAAAATCCCAAAAGTGTAAAGTATTTAAATGTTGGAAAGAAATTTATTTTCTTGCTAAAAAAATATATATAATATCATGAAATAAGTGGAAGGTTGCTATAAAGAATTAAATAGTAAAGAATAAGAAAACAAAGTTCTTCCCTACAATTATTTCATGTTCTCAATTGCATAGCATTTTAAATGAAGAAGTGAGACTTTCAATTAAATCATTAAAGTTGGAAAATCTCTTAGGGAAAATGTATATATTATTGATATCCTAAAAAAATGAAATTCAAAAATTGTTGGCAAAGTTATAAATCAAATTTTTAATTAATAGTGATATACTAGATGATTTAAAAATGAAGCAGTCATATTATTATTAAAGAAATATCAATTTTAGAAAAACCTTTGTTAAGATAAATTCAACTCATCTACAGTCAACATTGAATTTAACTAACCAAAAGAATAAGCTGGGTTTAGGAGTAGTTTTAGCACAATAGATCATATCACTGTATTAATAGAAGTTATAGAAAGAATCAAGGATATTATGTTACCATTATGGTTTTTATTTGTAAATTATGAAAATTCATTTAACTTTATAAGCATTTCTACAATAATTTAAGACTTGGATCATCATGATAAAGCCTAGCATATTTTCATATTTTGAAGAATAATTATCAAAATATAATGGCAGTGATTAGATTACATGGAGATACTAAAAATATTGACAGTGAAAAGAGTGTATTGACAGAATGATTTCATCAAAACTCTACAGCAGCTTTACAAAAAGTACTTTGGGATTAAAATGGAAAATTAAGAGTCTAGAAGTAAATAGAGATTATTTAAGCTTGCAAATAATGTTTCAGAGCTTCAGGAATTGTTGCAAGAGTGATTGTGTGAAATTAAGACAGTAGGATTAAAGGTAAAATTGAAAAAGGTTAAAGCAATGTTCAATGGATTTTCTCAGAAAAAAATAGAGATTGATAGTCATGAATTAGAAGAAATTCACAATTATTGATACCATCATCAAATTATTAATGCAGATAGAGACAATGATGGATAAAATTATTCACAAAATTAATCAGGAATGAAGTGATTTTGGTAGAAATAACTTAATATATAGAAGGAAACATGTCCATGTGTTTAAAAAGAAAGATTTCTAATACTTATGTTTTACTAGGTTTTATTTATGGATTTGAAACTTGGACACTTAACAGAAGACTGATACAGAAACATAAGACTACTCTATAAAGTATAAAGAAATGAATCCTACAAATAACAAAAAAAAATTGCAAATGAAATAAATAGGTGAGAGAAGAAATAGTATCATGTCATTAACTGAAATGAATCTGGGTTAAACATATTTTTAAAAGAGATAATGATAGATGAATAGTTGAAATTTTAAATTAGATCCTAAGACATTATAAAAGTCAAAATAAAACCACATATGAAATGGATGGATAAAATAAAGTTTTCTGGTTTATTGTGAAGAAGAGAGGCTAGAGATCTAAGAAATTGGATTAACTTGGAGGAACTATCTTGCAGTGGATCAATACTGGTTGAATATAATGATAATTATTTGAATGAAGTTTCAACTACTGTTATACATAGCACATTTCTTTACTGTAATTAAACATTTTAGCAGTGCTCATTATAAAATACATTTAGAAAATATTATATTCCATCATACAAAGTCTACATCTATTTTATACTATGAAATATTAAAAATATATTCATACTATAAATTGAACAAAATAACAATACTTAGATATTAGACCTTCTCTCCATGTTTGCCATGGCAAAATGTCGTAACTTTCTTCATTTGAAGGGGGGGTGTTTGCAACAGCAGAATGTTGTATTAAAATGTCACAACTATGGCATTCTGCTGTACTAAACACCCCCCCTCTACTGGAGAAAGATACGGCATTCTGCCATTATAAACATGGCAACAGGTCTAATATGTAACTACCAAAATAACAATTCTATATATATCTAATTTAGTTTCAGTAATTATAACATCATAATAAAGTGCCTTTTAATTAGATGTAACAGCAGCAGCACGTAAAAATCTTAATAAAATCTTGACATCTAAATTCATTTATCAACATTTATCTGGATTCATTTACATTTTCAAAGTCGAAAACTATCCTAATTAAAATATCACTGGATGTTAAGGTTTTTCGAAAGAGAATTACTAATACAAGTTTTCATATATTGCACTCAATATTTAAAAACTATCTAGACATCATTTTTTGAATTGGCAAAATAACACAATTATCAGCTGACTATATATTATCTGTCTTAATGCAGATTTAGGCATTAAGATAATTTAATCCTATATTTGATTTATGTCATTTAAATGTATAATATAAACCTTAATGAGCTTAGTATTGGGTGCTTTATAATTAAGATACTATAAGCAGCTGTCAATAGTTATATATTGTTTTTTAATTAAACTGCATTTAGTACAAAGCAAATTGTTTAAGTTTTTTTCTAAAATATTTTTGGATTTATAAAAAATGCATTGTTTGCAATATCATAAATACATTTGTAATCATTATGTTTATCTATTTCTTTGTGCTTGTTTTTTTTTATATATATAAAGTTGATTGCTGAATGAATGTAATAATAATGAAAAGGCTTGTCAAAACTAACAAAAATTCTAATGATTTCATTCTTCAAGTTGTAGTATTTATTTGTTTGTTGATTTTTTTTTTCTTTTACTTTTATATATAAATATAAAGTTATTTAAATGTCAACAAAAAAAATTATTACAATTATAGTTGTTATATGTCATTATTTAACTATAATCTAAATTCGATATATCTAAAGTAACATTAGCTTTTGATTTTATCGCAAAAATAAATAATTTACCTTTCATCGCTTATTTTTTCTTCTTTCATAATAACTAAACTTATTTTGAATAAATCTCTTTGATTCCGGCAGCTGTTATAAAAATAGATTTAAAATATATTATATTTAGCACGAAATACATATATTGGTGATTATTTATTTTTTCAACATGTGTGTGATCAGGTGGTCAGCAATATGAGATGGCTTGGAGAGTTGAGGGTTGTGTGAAGGTCTGAGTTCGAATCCCTTACATATATATATCTGTATGTGTAGGTATAAGCCTGAACAGTGTATTAATTTATATATTCAGTCATATAAATTCTAACTCTATTTAAACTGCGAAACATTAAAAATTATTAGCGTTTGTATATATATATATATCATAATATAAGTTGTTAGTAATCTATAGACATAATCTTTTAACAGTATTTGTGAATTTTTCTGAAGTTATGAGTTGAAGATTATCTTTAAAAAGTATACTAAATAAATTATTAAAGACTATTTAGTATAGAATTTTATATACACTTCATATATATATATATTTATACTCAAATTTGCTTTTGTCTGACCATAATATATAAAATGAGAAGTCAGATTTAGTGAATGTAGTGAAATATATTATCTTTGCTTATTTTATTATTTTCAGTTTGTTTTTTAAATTATTAATTAATCTATTAAAATTAATTAGGGATTAGAATTTAACATTAAAGCCATTACTGCATGCAATCGTCTTTCCCTTATTCCCCCGTATAGTATCAAGACGTGGCATACATAATGAAATTTAAATATAGCTATGAAACATTTGCAATAATGCATTTTTAATACATATACATATATAGTATTGACATTTTCAATGTATTTTTGTAATATGTACACATGTTTAAGGTTTAGTCTTAACACTAAATAATTAATATGTACAAATATTTTTTAAAAAAATTAAGAAAAACAAAGTTTAATGAGCAGTCAAAATGTAACAATATAAAAGACAATCTTAGGTTTTCAAATATATAGTAATATAAAATGCATCTCAAGCTAGATTGTAAAATTTGATTTTGATCGTGTAATTTTCATCAAGATCAGTTCTCACTTTTAATCTCAAATATATTACAATAGAATCGCAATAACTTTAAGTATGTACATGTAGATATCACATGATCACCATTTCTTATGCTTGCTTATAACTGTTGTTAAAACAGGCAAAACTCACTATACGTATTGCCATACACAGCAAGCTAGAGTAATCAATGGATGCCAGAAGGCTTGTGCATAAAATCCCCATCTAGTGCCTACTCATCCAATATCCCCAGACTAGTTTCAGGCTTATGGCCTTCATCAGTGAGGAGCCTTGGATCTGAGAGCACTGCACCTAGATCTTAGGATCTAATGCAACCCTCCAGCAGCCACCTTTTATCTCCACTTTACTACAAAACTATGAGTCGTAAATTGAAAACACCTTAATATTTTCAATTCAAGCACATCAACTTATATAGAAAATAGATAGCATGTATAAAATGCAAAATCTAAAATTATCAAACATATAAAATAGAAATCCTAAAAAATTATAAGTAAAAAATATTTAAAATAAAAATATCAAAATCTAAATGCATGCAATAAATCTTTAAATTTTCCAATATAAGAAATGTAAAACATTTAATTTACTAAATAGATATCATGCAATTGAAAACAAATATTTCTACTACAAAATGAATAAAAAATTTAATGTGTATATAAAATATTTATTATAAAACCAAAAATATAAAATATTATATGTGTGAATTATATAATAATAATAATAATAATAATAATAATAATAATAATAATAATAATAATAATAATAATAATAATAATAATAATAATAATAATAATAATATTATTATTATTATTATTATTAAGAATTAAATTAATCAAACCTTTCAATAGAATAAATATAATATATACTTTGTAAAACTTAATATACTAAAATATGAATAAGCATTTATTTTATAACGTCTTGCGTGCGATTATAATTATGATAGAATGACAGCCTGTTAAGCTAATTGTGCAGATGCTGTGAGAATGTTATTATGTAGTCACGCCTTCGTTACAACTACTTCAGATTTGCTTATATATAAACATTTGAGTCGTAAGAGTAAGAGGATTCCTTTTTACTCTTATACAAATACTATATCATGTGGTTGTTTGAAGGTATTCATTTATTAATAACCTTCTCACAGCGTCTGCGCAATTAGCTTAACAGGCTGTCATTCTATCATAATTATAATCGCATGCAAGACATTATAAAATAAATGCTTATTCATGTATATGATTTAGTTTCGTTTAGAGTGGCGTTTAGTAAATTCTAGAAAATTTCATTGGCGTCATTCATACAGACATTATATATAGTAATTTAAAGTGACTATTATGTAGTCACGCCTTCATTACAACTACTTCAGATTTGCTCATATATAAACATTTGAGTCGTAAGAGTAAGAGGATTTCTTTTTACTCTTATACAAATACTATATCATGTGGTTGTTCGAAGGTATTCATTTATTAATAACATTCTCACAGCGTCTGCACAATTAGCTTAACAGGCTGTCATTCTATCGTAATTATACTAAAATATGTTAATATGTAAAAAATGTATTATAAAAGTATAATTATTTCCCATTATAATTTTATTACATAATGAAAAATGAATTTTTTTAAAATTTATTGAAGATGTAAGTAAAAAAGTTGTATAAAATGTATTTTTTAAATGAAAACTTACTAGAAAAGGTAGAGGGTGTTGGGACTCTGTAAAAGTAATTTCATACTAAAAGTAGAAAATTTATTGATTTCCTCTGTTTTTAGATTGCTATGTTAAAAAATATAAGAGCTGGAACTGAAGTTAATTATTAAATTCACACATAACAAGCTCATAATTTAGTAAATGCACAAAAAAGCACTCCTTGTTCTAAATAATAAAGTCTAACATATGAACTAGACATGACTACAATATTAAAAAAACCATGATTGTACATGAAAATATTAAGTCTTCAAGCTTGAAATATAATTCTCAGTTGAATTTTTTTAGATAAATTCTTGGAAAGTTATCACAGTAGTTTTTAGTTATGCATAAATAAAATAATTATATAATTGGTAATTATTTATGAAATAAGGTCCATGAATAGCAACACAAATCAGAAGTAAGCAAAAGATAATCTGTAATAATTTTTAGCTAATTGTTTTTTTTTTTTCAGGATAACATGTAATATTTTGCTAATTTACTTCTTCGCTGAATCTTTCTAACATTCATTCTGAATACTAATAACTATTAGTATTATATTTTATTTATGATTAGTGTTGTAATTAATCATTAAATGAGATTGCATACAATTGTTAAGGGAAGGAAGAAATCTCTAAAAGAAACAAAAGAACAATTTTAAGAAGTCTTTTTAATTTTAAAATGATTACATCCACTTCTCTGTTGAAAGAGAAATAAATATCTGAAAATAAAAGTTATTTTAAAGGTCTTTGAATTTGGAAGAAGATTGCAGTAATTGTTAAATGAAAGAAGTAAAGAAATCATTTAATAAAAAGCAAGTTTTTAAAAAATATCACATTGAATTGTTAAATAGAACAAACAAACTTATCAAGTAAGCTGAGTTGCATTTTAAATGAGAAAGTAAATAAAGATAGAGTTAACTTCCAGTCTCAATTCATATTACTTCACAAGCAGTGCTAATGAGCTTACTTTCAGCTTTTGCTATTTTTATAAACAGTTTTTACTTTTGCATCTATTTGCTAAAAATCTTAAATTGTTTCCTGTGTAACAGTTTACAAATTGATGTAATACTTACTAAATTTTATTTATATTTTTTATTAGATAGCAGTTATAATTTTAAAAAAATTTATGTCCTTGCATTTGACAATTAAGTAATTTTATTTTACTTTAAGGTATTTAGCAATCATTCTTAGTAAGTTATTAATGTTTTTATATTTATATATTTGGTTTTATAAAAAGTATATATATATATATATATATTTTGAAGTGTTGAAAATTTATTTTGAAATGAGATATATACATTATATTGATAACATTAAAATATTTAATTAGTTATATTTTATGTTTATGTAAGCATATACATAATTGAAATATATTAAGAATAGAAATTTAAAAAAAATATTAAATGCTTTTATTGACTATGCACTAAAAAGAAATAAAATAATTGTTTCTCTGATCACAATTGGAGTTTTTAGATTTAATCTGAAATAAAGGTATAGGGAGATCCAGAAATTAATTAAGTCAATTCCTTGTTATAAAAAATAGGAATTGAGTTAGTTAATTTCTGGATCCCCTGCCAATTGTTAGAAACAATTATTTTATTTCTTTTTAGTGCACAGTCAATAAAAGCATTTAATATAAAAAAAATATTTCTATTATTTTTTAATTTTTTTGTATTGGCAAAGTAAATGAAAATGTAATACTGTATTGTAAATTGACTGGATAGTTGATATATATATATATATATATATATATATATATATATATGACTATATAGAAATGAAATATATATATATATATATATATATTATTTCATTTCTTATAGTCATTTTTATTAAATATACAACTATAATGTCAAAAAAAGGTATAAACTTTTAATTAATTGAATTATAAATAAAGTGAAATACTAGACAACTTGTTTGTATACAGTAATTACATAACATCAAATCAAATTTTGTTCAATATGTTATTTTTTAAAATTAATCATGTGACAATAGTCATTCTATAGTTTTATTCAATCTAGTGATCATCACTAGAAATAAACTCATGAAAAAATAAAAAAATTATTGTTATTATTACTTTTTATATTATAAATTTACATATATACATCCATTATACCTTACCTTGTTCAACTTTTTTTCTCTAATGTATAATCACTAATCTATCAAATGAACAATTAATTCCTGTTTTATACCATCAATACATATACATATAGACATGCATATATATACATATAGACATGCATATATACATTCATATATATTACACCTTTCAATTACCTAACAGTGACCATTTTACTCTCTATTTTAACAATCCATTGACCATATTAATACGTTTGTCTATGTTTTTTGTATATACAATGTTTTATAATATTTTCTTTCTTTAAAAATGTTACTATATTTTATTACCTTTATATTTTCCTCACAATTTATTATATGCCCTTTTTCTAAATAATGATTATATGGTCTTAGTATTTTTTATTGTTCTATTATGCTTTTTAGCTATTTCAATTGCACTTTTCCCTGATTGCCATATATATATATATATATATATATATATATCCCTGATTGCCATATATATATATATCTTATTGCATCTGTCACATGTAATTATATCAACAATTACTATTCTATTATCAATACTATCATTCATTTTTGCATTACATAACCATTTTCTTAAATCTTTATTATTCTTCCATCCTATATTTACTTCATCAATTATCTTATATTTATTCAATATCATATATATTTCCACTGAATATGGAATTGAAGTTCACTTCTTAACTTTATTCATTTTCTTATTTTTCTCTTTTATATAATTCTCATTTGTGGTATTTCAAATTTTCCTGATTGCTTTTTTATTATAACCAATTTCAATATATTTTTTCTCAATTTCCAATTTCAGCATATATGCTTCTTTTTTATTTTAATCTAGTCTATCATTTTTAATTTTTAATCCTTTCAAAGCTGCCATATTTTGAGACCATGGCTGGTATAATTTAGGATCAATTATCCCTCTAGTATGCTTATCCTTAATAAACTGTTATATATATATATATATATAACAGTTTATATATATATATATATATATATATATATATATATATATACATCTTGATTTAAATACAAACCTAAATATTTTAATCTCTTTTTCTTTTTTTATTATCACTATGATTAATTTTAAAAAATGACATCTTGAAAAGATTCATATGTGAAGGAAAATCGATTTAATGATATGTAATTAAATTGTATACAAACAAGTTATCTGGTACTCCAATTTATTTATAATTCAATTATTAATATATATATCACTAGATAATTCTGCTATAATGTAAAATGTATACCCTTATGTGTCTATCATATTTAGCATGTATACATAATAAGACATGTGTATATATTATAAATGTTTAAAAAATCTGATTGGCTGTCTGAGAGACAATCGCGCATGTGAAAGACTAGCAAACTTTCAATTATTTCCAATTTATTAACAACATGCGATTTAGACAAAT
Organism: Epiperipatus broadwayi; assembly: GCA_028023455.1. Taxonomy (NCBI): domain Eukaryota; kingdom Metazoa; phylum Onychophora; class Udeonychophora; order Euonychophora; family Peripatidae; genus Epiperipatus; species Epiperipatus broadwayi. The sequence goes on along the minus strand of JAQFVV010006514.1, from coordinate 622,012 downwards.
ATTATAAATGTATATTTTAATTAGTATACATTTTATTATTTTATTTTTAATACATTTTTTTTCAAATATGTTTTTTTGTAGTCTACTATGATCTTCTTTTTCATGACAAGTCTTTCTTTTCCTTGTATTTCTGCATTATTTTTTCAAACAGTCTCTTATTTTCGTAATTTTTATTAGTTATTCATTAGACTAAAGAATAATCAATAATGAATAATATTTCTGTAGTGCAACTTTGACTACAATACTCTGACACAAAGTAGGGACTAGTTTCTCTTCTATTTTAACACCTTGTGGAGAGATGTAATCATAAACATATGACCAAAGACAAGTGAAAAAATCTATGATCCCCAAGATTTATATTTTGTGCTGAACCAGCACTCATCAATTATAAGCAAACCACAATCTCTTACACATATTTATCATTGATCTGTGTATATATATATATATATATAGATAGATAGATAGATAGATAGATAGATAGATAGATAGATAGATAGATAGATAGATAGATAGATAGATAGATAGATAGATAGATAGATAGATAGATAGATAGATAGATAGATAGATAGATAGATAGATAGATAGATAGATAGATAGATATGATAGATAGATAGATAGATAGATAGATAGATAGATAGATAGATAGATAGATAGATAGATAGATAGATAGATAGATAGATAGATAGATAGATAGATAGATAGATAGATAGATAGATAGATAGATAGATAGATAGATAGATAGATAGATAGATAGATAGATAGATAGATAGATAGATAGATAGATAGATAGATAGATAGATAGATAGATAGATAGATAGATAGATAGATAGATAGATAGATAGATAGATAGATAGATAGATAGATAGATAGATAGATAGATAGATAGATAGATAGATAGATAGATAGATAGATAGATAGATAGATAGATAGATAGATAGATAGATAGATAGATAGATAGATAGATAGATAGATAGATAGATAGATAGATAGATAGATAGATAGATAGATAGATAGATAGATAGATAGATAGATAGCAAGTTATTACAGTTTATTTGATATGTCAAATGCGTTTGCCTCACATCTTTGAAACAAATCATTTAATGGAAATATATTAATAATTTTTATTAATCACATTTTGTGTGGTATTTTTCCTTATGTGTTGCCTGAATTTATATAGATATGTGTTGAAGTAAAAGAAAATCTGTAATATAGAATGTCTCAAATCTGTAAATTATTCTTGTATTTTTGAAAGTTTATTTTTTAAAAGGAGGTTGCATTGACAACAATTTGAAATTGTTGATTGCTATTGATATTGGAATTGTCTAAGTGTTGACTGGTTTTTAATGATTACTTACAAACCCATTTAGCCTTGAGCATTATTATACTTAATATATATATAGTGAAAAAACTTTGCTCACTACGTTGAGTTAAAGGCTTGAAACATCTGGATTTCCAGACCTATGTTGATAGTTTAATATAATGTAAGTACAACCAATTTAAATTTAAACTGATTTTATTTACCATCAAACCTGTTTTTTTTTTATTATTTGTAACCTTTTAATACAATACCAGCACAACTTTCACAAGGGGATAATTTCTATTCACATTATGACAACTTATGAGATTTCATGCACATAGTGAGAAATTTATAGTGAGCGATTTATATATACAATAATTTATCTTTTTAAAATAGAGTATAATTTGAACAATGTTTTTTTGACGAATTTTCTAGCTTTTACTATTAGGTTTTGTCTCTCTACTTTGCAACTTATTGTATCATCCCTATTTATCATTAATACAATGACATGCCACCATTTTTCCACCAAGCTGAGAGTCATTGGAATGTTTTGATTAATGGAAAATAGTAATGATATAATGATATGAAAAGTAGAGGAATGCAAAATAGAAATAAGAGCTAACAAAATTACAAGAAACAAAAATCATAATTATTATAATATATTCTACCCAAACATTTTACCTATTACATATAGAAATCTCTCAATGAGCAAATTGTGTTGGAGATGCATTGAAAGATTAAAGATAGTTGCAAATAATTTCAAATTTTTTTATAATATACATATAATATTAATCTAACCACACATGAGAAAATCTAGATATTCAATTCATTACATCACTCTGATGAGTGAAGACAGAGTGACTAGAACTTTTATACTGGTTAATAATTATGATATAAACTTGATATGTATTTTGTTACATATATTTCTTCAATTCATATTTTAATCATTAGATATATAGCTGTGATGCAATATTTATTGTTTCATAGGGTGTTGTAATATATATATATATAAATTATACATATCTTATATCAAATTGGTATAATGAGCAGTATGCTGAAAATTGATCCTTGCTTGGTTACACATACATTTACAACACTATCATTTTACATATATAAAATAGGTATAAATAATATTTATATTAGAAGGAAAATGATGTTATGTCATATTTAGGGCAAATGTTAATGATATAAGAGCAAAATAGATTAGAAATGAATGCATGTCTATAATATTAATGTATTTAGATTTCAAATGCAAGAAAGAAGAGAACTATTGATATATTATTTTTTAAAAAAAAAAATGAATTCGTTTGGCTTATATTAATGATAAAGAAAAAAAAAATAGTTAAAATATAGAATTAAAATAAAATTAGTTTTTTTTTTTTTTTTAGATATTTTATTTTAACTTTATGTTTATGTTATGACTATGTTGAAGATATTAAAAGTAATAGAATATGAGATATATTAGCGATATCTATATTTAGTATTATATTCTGTAATTAAAGAAATATTGATCATAGATAAAAAAATAGTATAAATTATAGTATTTATTAATATATTGAAGAATGTTGTTATTCCTAAAAAAAGCATAATATAATCTCATAATTGAATATAATAAAATATTTTGTAATAAAATATTTATTATGTTATTGGTGTTCGTTTTGTATTATTGGTTGTTTTCATAGAAGAGAAATCTATATTCAGGATTAAGGATGTATTGGGTCCTCATTTTCTTTATATTGTAAGTGATATCTTACTGAAAAAGTGTAGTCAATGGTTTAGTAAGTTATTTACTGAATATATATAGTTAGGTAGGTAACCAATCATATTCCACTAACTGCTATAAAGTAATAAGCCAGGATAAAAAAAATGTTAGTTCATGTCAGTGTTACTTAAAATCTTTATGTTACATCTATCTTAATTAATTGATTCATTAAACACCATTGGATAACACACACTTAAAAATTTTATGAAACTATGCATCAGGGAGGATACATCATTTGTATTTTATTATTTTTATAAAAGATTAGGTACTTGTGCCTTCAAAATTGGAAGAAAATAGAATCATATAAGATTATAATATTCATGTACAAAGCAAATGACCAATCCTGTAAATGGCTATGTATTTTAAACAATTCTATGAAATGAGATCAAATATATATAAAAAAAAGAAATCACTTGAGCATAAAATGTTTTAATGATATTGGTAAATATGCAGAATAAAACTATATTTTTTTTAGTTTATAATTTATATTTAATATATTTCATTTAAATAATAAATATAATTTGAATGAATTATTAGTGCATATTATATAAATATAGTTAAGAAAAATGAATATACAAGGAGAATCAAAACAATGATATCTTACGTGTTGATGTAAGGTATAATGTAAATGTGATTGATAATATATTAAGGAATTGTATTTAAAAAAATGGTAATGATTTAAAACTTATTTTTAGCTTGATATTTAATGATAGTATTTGTAAGATAAGAATTATTAATTTTAATTTTTTTAATTTTATTTCTATTTAAATATTATAATTATTTGTATTGGATAAAGGTAATATTTAGAATAAAAAAATTGATGAAGTGTCATAAATAAATTGTTATATTTTTTAGTGTAAAATTATTGTCTACTATCATTATTTTTCTTTTTGAATATTATTATCATATCATCAATTTTGAAATAATTGTACACAATCTTGTTTAAATAAATATTATATTATAATATCCTACTTCTGATTAGAATCTATAAATTTTATTTGATTTTAATAGTTTGTGATCATGTACATTAAAAGCATATAATGATGTAATTATACATAAAGAATTTAATATGCAGAAAGCAAGATTATAAATATACATTTTGGTAATTGATTTAAAAATATCATGAATAATCTAAGGAATCCATATATGAAAAGAGAGTATATATTTTAATGTCATGAAAATTATATGATATAATTTATAAGTTAAAAATAATAATTTAAATTTTAATAATTTGAAATTTTTAAAAGGGAATATATTAATAAAATTATTATTTTTACTTTTTTTGTATTTATTTATTGATATGTGATGGAGCTGAATGTTATGAATATTATTTCAGGAATAAATGATAGTAATATGAATAGAAATTATAGATTGCTTGATGAAATCCCAATAAAAGAATTATTTGGTATGATTGTTAGTATTATTATTGAAAGTTCAATAGTAAGGGTAATCAAGTTAATTGTAGTTCTATGAGTCTTTATTTAATTTTATGAATAATTAATGAACATAATATAATTAAAAATATTAAGGTTATAATATGATTGAATTATTGTTATGGTTATTATAATAATATTGGTAGTGGAATATTAATAAAAACCCTCTTATTATTTTAATATCTAGGTTAGAATTATTTCAATTATAAATAATTAGCAAACCCAGATTTATGAAAGTATTTTTGCATTAAAGTATAAATTTGATTTTAAAGTTATTAAAAGGATAAGATATTATTTAGGAGTATTATTGATTATTAAATAAATTAAACATTATTTCAAGATAATAAAAGATAAATTATTGTTAGTAAAGTTAGTCATTGATTTATTATAAGGTTTTTGAAATAGTTAATAATATATCATAATATGATCTTTTGCAATATTCAATGCCATTGGAGAAGTACTTTGTATGAACCCAATGTTCAAGCTCATTACTTTCGTAACTAACCTAGGTTTCATGATTGTTTAAATACTATAGGATGTTAATTATATTATAAAGTTAGATAAGATTTTATATCATTAAAACTTATATTATTGGTCATATTTTATTGGTTATTAATTAATTACTTGAAGCTGAGCTAGGTCTCTTTGTTGACTATTATTGATGGTCATTAAATAAATAACTTTTCAGAAGGTTATAATATATACAAATTAAAAATATATTTAAATTATCACAGATTTTAAATACTTTTAAACAATAGTTTTATAATGATGTTTGTTGTGAAATTCAAAAAATTTACCAATATAAAAAAAGTTTTGAAGCCAGGCATTTCAGATTTTGTTATTTTATTTGTAAAGAAAAAATGTTATTTTACTGAAAAATATTATATTGCCTATTTATTTATGTTTTCTGATTTCCACATCTTAAAAAAAAATAACATTTTATTATTACACCTGGGTCTTATTTTATGTGGTAGATAGGTTCCATGGAAAACTCGCATTAAAAAAAAATCACACAAAAATAGACTTAACTTACCTTGAAAAATGGGGGATAGGGTCTGTAATTTTCAGAATTTGCATAAAAGCAAAGCAACAGGAAAAAATTATTTTAAAATTTGCATTAAAAAAATAAGCAAATAAAGTATGACTAATAAAAAATTTCAAATATTTGAAAAAAATTAATACAAGACAAACTTTTTTTACTTTTTTTAATAACTACAGTATTTAATTTTACATTTTTCATACATATTTTAATCATTACCACTAGTGTTCATTTGTAAACTGGCAAGAAATCAGATTCGATGTGATGTATTGTAGATTCTCCTTAAACGAAGTCAAAAATCTCTCAGCAATTATGCCCAGAGAAACCTGTTGCCACTTTATTTTTATTCATGGTGTGATGAACAACTAATGCCACTTTCAGTCTTGTGCTGTATTGCAATCAGAACAAAAAGATTATACATTATCATTAGAAAGATTATTTTCAGTTTATAAAATCTTCATTTTTTATTTTAAAAATCTAAAAGATTATTTATTTGTGTTATATATAACAAAATACGTTTTAATAGTTTAAATTTTTTGAATATTTATTGCGATATTTTTATATGTAAGTATAAATCTATTATTATTATTTACTCATTAGTATAAATAGGTTATTTACATAGAAGCTAAAATTCTAAATACAGCTTCAGGACATATTCACGTTAGCTGCTAATATAACATTATATTTTTGAAGAAAAAAAAAGTATTTCAAGTGAAAATAAGTTATTAGTAATTTAAATTTCTTGATATCTAATAAATATAGTGAAATATGAAAGATATTAAGAAGAAACATGAATCACATAACTTCAAAATTGCATTAAAATAATCTGCATAAAACGAGACCCAGGTGTATATATTTATATTTAATGGTTGTTTTAAACACATATGTGTGAAACTTTAGATATGGAAAAGAAATGACTTGTCTACATTTAATATTTTTTGTGCTAATATGAGACAAAACAATTTAAAATTATAAACTTTTTTAATTTGTATTTATGATATTATTATTTACTACTTGATTAAATTTATTTTATATTTATGTAATATAATCATTTTATAACCACTTTTTTTTTCTAAATTTTTTTTATATATGATTCAATATTCTTTTTTTAGTCCATTCATATTTATATAAATAGTAATTTTTAAACAGAAACCCCCTTAAATTTATAACTTTACAAACCACTGGAAATTCACATGACTCCCCCCCCCCCCATTTTATTTATTTTAAATTAAATTTTTTATTTAATTTATCACTATCATGCATGATCAATTCTGGATATCATCATACATTTTACTATTTTCACTTTTTTCTTTTTGTAATTACATATGTAAATTTACTTTGGATATTAATTTTAGACTATGTGCAATGAAAATAAAGATTTATTCCATTTATTGAGAAAATGTTTAAACTTTAGGTAAATACATTTAAAAGTTGTAACAATCTATAATTAATGTATTCCTAACTGTAAATAGTTGTATAACTATGTTTTGTAAAATAGTGCATAATTAAATATTTTACATTAAATAAAATTGCCAATACTTTGGAGTTAATATAATAAGCTAATAGTTTTTTGTGTGTTGTAACAGGAAATGGATCCATAATGTCTAATAATAGTAAAGTACTATTTTTCAGATTATCATAAACTCAATAAGAGATTGTAGATTTAATGGCATGGGATAATGAAATAATAACTGGAATAAACACATTTAAAAGCATTGTAAGAAAAGTTTGCTTTTTCTATATCTCATATATGAATAGATCTCAAATTTATCAGTATTTTCAGAAAATATATAACAACTAAAACATTTATATTTTATTTTACAAAGTTTTATCTAGACATGTTCTCTTAAATAAATAAGATGTTCAAAATTGAAGAAATTTAAGTAGTGTGCTTCAATTTTGTGAGTCTTCACTGCTTTTGCAAGATAGAAATCTTGAAGAAAATTTGAATGCAGATTGTATTATGCATTAATTCAAAAGCTTATTTAATTAATGAAAACTATTAGAATGCTAAGATTATTAACCTAGGTAAGACAGAAATGCTTTTATATAGATGATACAAGCTATTACAATCATAAACCTATACCAATTAAAAATATTGCACATGGGCCCCTAGAGAAAAAATTAGTGACAAAACATTAAAAAAAAAAAATTTCTTCTTATAAATCATATATAAATATCTTTTTAAAAAAAAAAACTGAACAAAGCAAAGTGGTTATTGTGAATCTATAACAATGAAAAATATGCACCAGAATCCCTAGTAAATTCTATTGTATTAAATCCATTAATTTTTATATGCCACTCTATTTATAGTGAAAACAAGAATTACATGAAGAATTGAAAAATGTTATGAATTAACCAAAAATCTATAGTAGAAAGAAAAAAGATAAATTAAAAATTGGATATTTTTCTTAATGCAGTTAACACAAAAAATATGGCTATAGAATTTATTATTAAAAACAATGAAAAAATAGAATGTAAAAATAAGATTATATGGATTTGAATGGAACATAAGGTGTTCATTAAAATCCATAATGCTAATCCAAACGTTGAAATGCTACAATAAATTGTGTTGTGATAATAACAGTAAGCAACTACTACTGACTATGATGAATATTACCCTTTTACTTAATTACCTCTTTTACCTTTGGGGAAAATTTTTTAACATTAATTAAATGGGCTCATAAAACAGTATAACTTATAAAAAATTACGTAGCAAATTACTGCTGGCAGGGATTACTTTATTATTATATTCTTGGTCTGATAATATCACAATTAACTTTTAGCTGCAAATAGAGTTGTGTGTGTATGTGTGTGTTTAAAGAGAAATTTATTTTTAGTAGTTGTTCTTTGTTACTCCTAAGGCGTAGTCGGCTAAATACTTAGTAACTTCATAATATTTTAAAGATTATTAATGCAACTATCAATCAATATATCATATTTGCAATTGTTATTTGAAATTTTCAGTTTCGTTTTTTTTACTGGCTATATTAGTATGTAAGATATTGAGTGAATTGCCTTTAAGTTATTTTAAAAAGAATTAATAAAATCTTGAAATCAATGGTTTTGATTTATAAATATTTATTTTGTTAGTTTGCGTGAGCTCAAATGTAAAAGCCTTATTAATATTGTTGTTTTATAATTTACTCGATCTAAATAAAGAGTATAGAGATGGGTGACTGAGAAGATAATCTGTTTTTTTTTTTAAAAAAAAAAAAATAAAGCAACTGGTTTAGGCTTGCAAAAATTAATGAAATTTATTGTTCACTAAATAAATTTAATATATTTTGTCTAAATAAAATTTCTTCATTTATAAGTACTTTATTATTATAACATTTTTTATAAATTCTTCATATTAATTTTATTTTAATAATTAATTTAGCTATGAATCACGAAAATTGTCTACAAAGTTAAAAATAATTTAAATAGTTTCTCTTTATATTTTTAAAAAAATGTATAAAAATGTTCCCACATATTGCAAATGCAATTAAACATGTAATTCTCACGAATATGTAGATAATAATTACCGCAACAAAATTAAGTATAAATACAATATTTAATAACTGCTAAGTCAGGCTTTCGATATGGAGCATCTTTGTCAAAGCATGACTGACATGTAAACTATTTAAATAAATATTGAAGAAAAAAGTATTACTATAACAAGCAGTGAATATATAGCTATAGTCATATATTAATGCTAAATTGTAATAGAACATTCATTTTCTATAGCAACTGACTGAAATTTTTATGCTAAATGTCTGAACATTTTCTTTATTTGCAATTGTTTTTTATAGACTTAACCTTTTCTGATTACTGTTTGAAGAAAGAAAGAACATATGGTTTTATAAAAATCCAATCTCATATATTTAAAAATTAAAACAAATCATTAAATTTTATTACTTGTATTTCTAAAAAAAAAAAAAAAACTATCTCAGAATGATTTCCGACATGTCTCACATTGACAGCACCAAATTCCAAAATAAAATATAGATTTCAATACATCAATATGTATTTTTTTATATCAAGCCCAATATATTGGATACCAGAATTCATATGAAAAATGTTCTGTATTGTTTGGATACAGAAATTAGTGAAGTTAACATCACACTTACCAGAAGATGCAACTGGACAAAAAGCTTAAACTTCTTACATATTTCAGGCTATCATAAAATATCCAAGTCTAATGGAAATATATCCATAGGAAGAGAAGTTAATTTTACTAACAAGGTCACACCAATATCTAACATCACTCACTATATAAAATTATTTTTTCCATTGATAGATGTCATGGTCACAGAAATCACAATAATTATTTATTATCAATATTATATGGATAGTATACTCCTTATATAAATATATGACAATATGTATTAATTTTATGTGCTATTAAAATATCAGAGTGATAGATAAATGTATGAATTAAAATATCTGAAATAATTAAATATGAGAATGAAATCACATATGAATAATTATGAGAAATAGCTTAATATACTTCTGTTCTTCAATTGATCTATTCAATACTAATAAATAATTAACAAATCAATTTTATTAATATTCAAGAGTGATAATACTATTATTCATAATTAATGACATTGATAAATTTATGTAGTGAGTTCATGGTACACACACCTTGGCAATATTTCCCAAAAATACAAACAAAACTAAACTAGCTATATCAGGTAAATTAATGTAGAGGTAACTATCACAATGAATACCCAAATATAGGTGCAATGGACAATATATAATTCATAACAAATACAAGAATTCAGTAACTAGTATAAATAAAGATAACAACTATTTGGGTTTCACATTGACTCATTATTAAGAAAAGTCACCTAAGAAATCTTTCATTCACATAGAAGCATATAGCAACAAATAACTGAAAGAAAAGTAATAAACTGCATTCATGAAGGGTTAAACACTATAGAACAAAAAAAAAATTGTACATTTTCCATTACTTTCTATCTGCTAATGTGTGTAAATATAAGCTGATTTCTCCAAGTAAAACAGATTTTATACTTTAGTCATTAAATATCACTCTTAATTATATAAATTACTCAATTTATATAAATATACAAGAATTGAGATATATTCCACTTATATAATTTTAACCTTGTTATCTTAACGTGCAATGAGGGGATGTTTTAAAAAGTTTAATAACGGTCAATAAACTAATAACGGTCATTTTCCATTTCAGACTTTTAAATAAACACATTAATTTTTCTAATTAATAAAAATTATAATGTGAATAAAATATATTTATCATTAAACTTTTTTTAATGTAATGCTTATTAAAAAATTGATAATAATTACAATTAACAAATAAATAATAATTGTAAAAAAGTCTATATCAAAAACAGTTTGTTTTAATAATTTAAAGAAAAATTAGAAATTTAGACTTATGAATTGTCTTTATTATTTTTCTAAAGTTTATCTAAGCCAGGTAATGTTTTCAATCGGTGTTTATTAGGAAATGCCAGCAAAAGAAATAAATGATGGCATTCTTAGTTAATGACGATATCTATTTTCAGGCCTGTAATAACTTTGATGATAATATAATCGTATGCATATATGTTTTTAAAATGTTCATTTGTAGCACCAAATGATAGTTTTAAAGAAGATTCATATTGATAGCTTGATTGAGAAATTGAAAAGGTTGAAACTGCAATCTGTTCTTTGGGATGGAACAGCGGAAAGCTAGTAAATGCTTCAGAAAATTTTTATTAACCAGCTTTTTTTATATAAAAATAAATAGAGAATGTTGTGCATCTATTTATGCTCACTATTTATACTGAGTTTGTGAATTTTCTAGATAGCTATGCTTAATTATAAGAGACTTGAACTCAGACTTTCAAGCTTCTATAACTATCCAATCCATCATATACGTCTCTGATACACACGATCACATACATGTAAAAAAGATAAATGATATAGAATGTATAAAGCAAGGCTTTAATAATGTTAATTAAGAATGATAAGCACATCATGCTTAATTAATGTTATTAAACCTTTACTCTATAAATTCTGCAAATTTTTTTATTACAATTCTTTAGAGATAAAGCACTGAAATTTATAATTATAATTACAGCTTCCTGGATTCCCATCTGGGATGTAAGATGGTTTTAAATTCCTCAAGTCTCCATACATACTACAATAATGTATTAAATTTCTTGAAACATGCAGCTTTCAAAAGATATTTCCTAACTGCTACCAATTACCCATTGCAAAGTCAATCTACAACTGTAACAAAATCACCATGCAACTTAAATCGCTTCTTCTTAAAAATGTGCTTAAAGGCTGTAAGAAGGTCTTGTAAAGCAATCAGTGCCGGCACTTTGTAAGTTTCAAAATATATTTGACATCCTCTTTGAAATGGTAGATAAATGCCACCTTCTTGTCCCACAGCTACAAGTAAAATATACAAAGAAAATCAACTTCCTTGCTAATAAACAATGAATAGCATTAATGTCAGCAGTTAACCATAACTTAGTGAACTTAACAACACTTACTCCAACTGACCAGATATTGTTGACATCTTTAATCTCGATACATGGTTTAGTGGAGATACAGACTAGTGTCCAGTCATAGAGTTGGCTGTAGAAATTGAAACAACCTTCAATGACAACTCTCAGTGAGATACTATTATTGGATAAATTGCACAAATCACTGCCTCCAAACACTCCACACCTAAACACTGGGAATGACCTAAAAAAATTGCTGCTGTCAAGCAATATTTTCTTGACAACAATATTATGTGCATCAAAAAAGATAAAGGTCATCAATTCATTTTACTTCACCAAAAAACACCTATATTTAAAATAGACACCCAGATTCAGAATCTGAAAATTAAATCAATGGCATCTTAAAACATCAAAAGACAAAAAGACAAATTTATCTCCACAATACTCAATAAATTCTCCAATAAAGTTTTTTCAAATGGAAATATTACACCATTTATCTTTCAGCTGTCATTTCTCCCAGATTATTAACCAGCATCAAGCTGCAGAAAGATGACCACCCTCTTCAGTTAATGATCAATTTTGATGATGTGTATTATTTACAAAGCTGCCAAGATGATTGGCTAATAACTTCTCAATCTATGTAACTTTGGCAAATATACTGTGAAGTCCTCATTTATCTCTAGTTTACTTGACATCTCAGAACTCTACAGCTCAATTTCTTACACTGTATCTATTTAAGTGATCAAGAATGTATTAAAGTGCACAGAATATAATTCCCCAAAAAACAAATTTTATTATTAAGTACCTAACTTGGATTCACAATGATATCACAGCTTTATTTGAGGTTTACTATAAAATAGAAGATATCTGGCCCATGGCACTCCCCATAAGTGGCATCATCTTGGGTATCTTCCTCAATCTCATTGGAGAAAGGATTTGACCTGAATATAGCACCTCAGTCTTCTCTTTATTATATGTTTCTTTATGTTGACAATATTGTAACGGAATATAATATCCCGTCACATTATTTTAAAATTAAAATAAAAGACCATAAATAAAAATTGATTTATTAAAAAAAAAAAAAAACTTAATTTAAAAACTGTTTAACGTATATATAGATCGCATGATGGACAACTTTAAAAACTTTTAAAAAATAAAAATATTTGAAAGTAATTTTTTTTGTAAAAAGTAAAGATATAAAGATTGATATTTTAAAAATAGAAATAATGTTGATTTCTATAGTCTTAGAAAATGGAAATGATTGTCTTATTAATTAAATGATTGTTCAAAAGCAAACTACCTCGTGAGGCATGTAAAATAAATTAAATGGTCAGATAAGAGAATACAAAGGAATTAAATGACCAATCCAAACACGAAAATGACAGCACGGACCATAACTGAAACACGAATGGATTAGTGACGTCTTGCTCGTTGAATCTCAAGATCTAATGATAAGAGACTAATAAAAATATAAAAGCCAAATTATTATTATAATTGTTATCTGAGAGCTGACTATGAATATGTCGTTATAACTAGCTATATTGCAGATTTTCACGATGTGGAAGTCTGCAATAAAATTAGATTTTCCGGACAACCAGCTGAGACCTCCCTATGCTAGTTAGGGACCAAAAAGGAATGGCAAGTGGCGGCTTCGTTTTTAAAAAGGAAGAACAAACAATCTATATAAGTGATCACGAAGGTGGACCTCAGAATCTGTAAAGTATAAACTTTTGCCAATTGAACTTTCTTTTAAATAATTACCATATAACGTCAATAAGTAATCAATCCAAAAAAAAAAAAGTAATATAAATGAATGTACTCTTATCTGACCAAGAATAGAACTCTAAATCAATTATAAATATTTGTTTTTATATACGTTTGCTATTTCAATCATTTCCATTTTTTTAATTTAATTATTTATGTTTGTGTTTAACTAGGTTATTTATTTCTATCTGTTAAATAAAATGTATTAAATTAAAGTTGGGTGTAGATAGCTGCATGGATAAAGAGTAATAACTTTAAATTCGTTTATGTTTAATTTAAAGGATTTTAGTGTCAGGCTATTTGTTTCGTAGTTAGGGCAATGCTTGTGGAAGGATATATGGGTGTTTATATTAATGTAATGTGAAGCGTGTTTAGCATACAGGGCAACGTGCCCAACTGAATGCATGACCCCAAAGAGGCAGTCATATCGTTGAAATGGTGGCAGATGTATTTCCTGCGCCATTGACCCCTTCTAGCTCTATGGACAGGGATTTATAAGACGGCAGAAAGACCGTTTTCCCCCATACGTAGCACTCTTTAAAATAAAATAAAAATTATATACATGATTCCTTAGTCTAACAGATGCCCTTTCCTGATCTAGACACGGTTCATTTCCTTCAAATAATATCACGCGTCAGATGCCCATTCCTGTCGGCATGGTTTTATGCTAGCATCTTCATATTGCATTAGTTGCAAATATATATCTGGAAGCTGACATTGGGTTGGCTATGAACTTTTAGTCTGAGACTGAATGAATGTTTTGATAAGTTTTAAGTGAAAAAAAATCTATGTAGACTATCTATGCTCGTCATGCTAAAGTAAAATATAATTTAAATATCCATCTGTGCGATCTATTGAAAATAGTAATTTAAATTTTAAAAAAAAAATATTAATGTTAAAACCTAAAAATAAATTTATTCCTCAATTTTAAATGTGCGTTAATAAAAATCTATTTGTGTGTTAATTACTGGCAGTGGCTTATTTTATTTTATTGTTATAAATATTTAATATATATACTTTGAGAATAGAAATCTATTGAAACTTATAAATGTTTAAAATCTCTGCTACTCTATGAGCTAGTGACCTTGGGCAAACGATCGGGATCCAAATATATAAATTAAAATAAAAAAAATTTTTTTTTAAACTTAACGTACCTGCCTACTATATAAATTTTCTAGGTTCAAATGCCTAGTGACGCCCTGTAGTGCAGATTATGTGAAGTCTCCTCCCCTGATCGTTAAAATATATTATCCAAATTTAGTAGGACCTTGCTCATGCAACACCTCTTATATTAATCAGAGGAAGCAAGGACAATCTCAACAATATCATGTTCCTAAATCTCTAAATACTGTGCAACTGCCTTTTTCCTGATTACAAAATACTCGTGAAACACATACAGATACATGGTTTCATCCCCAAAAATCACTCACATCAAACTTTTATAATGTAGTTGCACTTAAAATCTTCCTATACCATAACTTCCACTTTTGAAAATTTGAATAAGACTGAAAGGGCATCAGCACATTCATTTCTGAACTATGCAATATTATCTACAAGGATTCAGTTTTACTTCAAATGATTAAAAATTTCTGCAATAGAAAGTGACATTCCCTTCTCCCCATAAATGAAAAGCTTTGGATTTCCCTCCATTACATACCCAGAATTACTCATCACATCACCAAAATCATCATGGCCACACACCAAGTTGCATTTCATACATCAACTTCTTTGCATCGTATATTCAACAACTCAAAGACAGACTGCCAACCAAACTCTATTCTCAAATCATCTACAGAATTAAAGACCAGATTTAGCCTGTTCTATATCTACTGCAGTGAATTTTGGGCCAACTTAACCCATATTGCTGATTTATTTCTGCTTCCAATTTGAAAAATAGTCCTTTTTATACATTATTTTAAGCAGTGACATTCCATTCATCAATCTTTAAAAATACATTTTACTTAAAAGCTTTGATGTTATCTGCCTGAACTTAATTGTAAAACGTTTTAATATTTTTTTTACATATTTGTTTGGTGCTTGCACTATAGTAATTTTGAATGAATATCTATAAAAATTAAAATTGATATCAATTGATAGTTTTTAAAATTATTCCTATAATAGTCTTAGCAATAAAAATCATAAACAATAATTATTCATATTCTAAAATATATCTATCTAATTAACTTTCCAAAGTCCAAACATATTACTGTGTAAGTAGTTTTATTTTCATCTTTATCAAATTAAATTTTTTGATTTATTTTTCATACATTTCTGTTTTTGGTGATGATTTTTTACAAACTCAAAATTTCATTTTTATATGTAGTAACTTCAACAACTAGATGTTCTGTGGCTTTAATTTATTGAGCAATACATGATAAAATTCTTTTAAATATTCTTGCCTTTTTTTCATTAAAACCTGTTAATGCCTTTTGATTTGACTGATCCTTTTTTCAATACTGTAGCATTAGTTTATTTTTTTTACTATTTGTACATTTTTAACATAATATATAAAATGATTTATTATTAGATTATTGCTGCATAGATTGAACTGTCATTTTATTATTACTGTTATTGATGATAATATTATCTATATTATTGTTTTTCAAAATATATCAATTAATTATTCACAGTATACAATATTAATAGATTAATATAAAAGGTAATTATAAATTAGTAAAATATAAGATATGTCAGTGCAAACAAAATTGAACAATAGTTACTAAAAAAAATAGCAACAATTAATATTACTGACATTGAAAAACAAGGTAATTTCTTAAAATTTATTTTGAAATATTAACCTTTCAATCTGTTAAGTGCAAAGTTTTGAAATACACCCATTAGTCTTTGTGCTCTTTTTTTTTATTTTTCAATTTAAAAAATGTTATTCTTCATCAAATTTTTATGATTTAGATCATGTGCAATAAGAAAAATTATTTATAAAATTCAAATATCAACTTTGTAAAAAAAAAAAAAAAGATAAACAAACTATAATAAAGTTATTGAGAAAAACCCATTTCCTGACTGAGATTATATATATTTTTAACAGGCTAAGTTATTCTAATCATAAAATATATTCAAGTAAAATCTGTATGCAAATATTATATACTTATTAAAAAATAAATATTAATTAATTTTAGAAACAAAAAAAAATCATAAATATAAAAAATATACTTATTTTCTGTCAGTTTGGTGAACAAGATATGTTAATACAAAAGGCAATTTTTTTAAAGAAGAAATGAAACTTTTTCTCTCTCTCCTCTCTTTCTTGATACTGATTGTTGCTACATCTGGGCTTAATAGTTACAACTAAAATCTTAACTTTTAAATGTTTAAACTGAGAAATATGTTAAAAGATTAAATATGAAATACCAATAGGATTTCTCTGCAATCCATAGCTTTAGATTAAAATAGCTTAGACTTAAATAAAAACAATAATAAGATAATATACAATTTAGTGAAACAGCTGTATATGTATCCTAAACAAAAAGCCATAATCTAATGATAATTTTAATGACCATATTAAAAACAATACAGTATCATCATCATCATCAACCATTATCAATCCACTGCAGGATTAGGGTATCTCCAAGTTCAATCCATCTTCTTTGATCTCTAGCCTCTCTTCTTCACATCACACCTGCACACTTTCTTATTTCATCCATTCATCTCACATGTGATCTCTTTTTGTGTCTTTTAAAATCTCTTGAAATTCAGTTTAAGATTTTACTTTTTCATCTGTTCTAGTAATATATCTAGCCCAACTCCATTTCATCTTTTAATTTTTTCAATGATATCAGTAACATCTGTTTGTTGGTCTATTTCCCATATATTGTTTGTGATCTTTTATTATTATTTCTATCATGCATCTCTCATACTTCTTTGAGTAGTCTGAAGTCTCTGTATTGCTCTTCTACTAAGGGTCCAAGTCTCAGATCCATAAGTAAGAACTGGGAAAATACATTTATTAAAACCCTTCCTTTTCAAACACATAGGCATATTTCCTTTTAATATTAAATCATTTTTACCAAAAGCCCTCCAACCAAATGTAATTCTATGATTAATTTCATCCATTATGCTTCCATCTGTAGTAATAATCTGACCAAGGTATTTATAGTTGTTCTTCTAACTCATCATAATCAATTTTTATTTTCATTTTTTGAGAAAATCTATTGAACATTAATTACTTTTTAACATTTAACTTTAGTCCTACTTTCTTACTTTCACCAGATAACTCTTGTAACATTTCCTGAAACTCTGAAGCATTATTTGCAAAAACAATTACATCATTTTCAAAATCTAAAGGACTTAAATAATCTCCATTTACTTTTACTCCTTTGGTTTTCTATTTTAATTCACAAAATACTTCTTGCAGCACTGCTGTAAAAAGTTTTGGACATATGGACTAATCCTGTCTTATACTCTTCTCAATGTTAACCTTCCTAAATTTATGAAAAAAAGTAAATAGATTAATAATCGAATATAAGTGTAAAATGGCAAAAAATTTACAGACAAAAATATGTTTCAAAAATACAAAACATTACCTTAGTATTTCAACTTATTTGTTAATAAAAAAAGGTTCTATAATTAACAGAGATAACATTTTCAAGTGTATAGAAAATTTGTATAAAAGAAACTATATGAGAATATATAACTAGAAAAATAAAATTATCTAAACAATAGTTCACTTAAAATGATCATCTATTCTAAAGGAAAAGTTGAAATATGATTAAATCTATCAAAAGTGTAAAAATGTTAGAAAATGTTAAAGCCCTTGTAAATATTTTGAATGTAGCATATAAAGAAGCAAAGAAATTGCTGACCAGTTAATACCAAATATATAAATAATAAAAGTATAATTTAAAAAATTAAAGAATGCAATAATGATGTTGCTATTTTATAAAAGTTGAAAAAAAAAGATATAAGGATTTACACACCTAATTCTTTATCAATTATGAATAAAAAAAAATTTACTATAAATTACCATTAAAGAACTTTGGATTCAAATAACTAAAATGAAATTTAAATTTAAAAATAAATTATAAAAAGGTATTTGAATTAGTAAGTATTTTGACTGTAATTAAAACTTTAGAAATGTATGACATTCAATAAAGAATGTAAACCAAAACTTGTGATACTAGAAAGAATATCATTGGTAGCAGTGTATGGCATACTGATTCCATCTCTTCAAATCTTTTTATGTAAGTTTAGTAGAAAGTGTTTTGTAGACCGTGTTAATAAGTAAAAATAATTAAAATAAATGGAAATGATTAAATTGTCTTCATTTCACAGATGTTAAGATTGTTTTCACAAATATTGCTATAGAACTAAATAAATGTTACAAGAGTTGCAATAAGAACTAAAAAAGGAATTGATAAAATATTCATTGTCCATATGTTCATAAATTAAACAAACTTATATGTGTTTGAATTAACTAACACCATCATATATATGATATACATGATCAGATTAATGTAAATGGGCCACTACTATGATTTCTGGAATGGAAAGTTATATGTCTTCAATTTCTGGTGATAACTAATGTCTTAATGTAATTGATATGAAATTAATTGTTTTTTGTTTATATATACAAGCGTGTAACCTCTGATTTTGTTGTCTGGTCTCCTTTGAGATTGATACGTAAATGTCCTTCTTTTTGTAAAATGATTCTTATGGTTTGTGAATAAAATTTCCTTTTCAAAGATAAATATTAAAAAAATAATGTTCAATGAGGTTTCAAAAAAGTAAAATATAAAAATTACTAAAGTAGTAAATTTAAAAAATAATAATAATTATAAATATTATAGTCAAACTGTTAATATTTTTATAAACACAATAGAGAAAATATCTTTAGTAAAATTAAATCTTGAAAGGAATGTTTTCAGTAGAAATTATTTAATAGTAAAAGTATATATGCATACTTTTCTTTTTAAAAAATATATTTTTTAAATGTTTTATAAGCTTGCTTGTGAATATACAATTTCAACAAGTACTAAATATGCAATTTAAAAACTCATAACACATTGCAAAAAAAAAAATCATGTTTATAAATGGATAATAAATTGTAAAATGTGTTGGAGACCTAAAAAAAAAAAAAAAAAAGAATAAATAATCATTTCGTTATGGTAAAAAAAAGTTTTCTAGAATTATGTAAATATTATTTTTATTTTTGAATGGAATAATATTGTCGAAAGTGAGACTAATATAATAATCATATGTATAATGTGATTATTTTAAAAGAGATTATGTACTTTTCTATATTGGTATACTTGTATAAATTACAAAGCACGCAAATAATTATTTCTATAATAGTTTATTCTTAAAAATTAATGGAATTAAGAGTTGGTACTTATATATAAATAATTTCAATTGTCTAAAATAAATTTAACAACTTCTTTTATTAAAGACTTTATTCAAATAAATATTAATAAAATCAAACGCAAAATATATTTTATATGATTAATTTATAATATAAATATTTAAAATTAAATTATATAAAACATTCTTTTTTATCTGTTTGTTTTTGTTTTTGGCTTTTCTTTACGATATACATTACTACTGTTAGATATAAATATAATTTGAGTTATATCAATTGTGATAAAGATTAATTGTAATAGAAAAACAGATGTTAATAGGCTAATTCGCATAAAAATAATCGCATTATTTGAAATTTAATTATTATATATAGAAAGTTTTTCCCTACTTTCTTTTTTTAATTTATATTTAACTTAAATAAATTTTATGCTTACTATTGTAAATTGTCATTTATTATCTAAATTTATTAAAAATAAAATTCAAACAAAAGTAAGCGTAAAAACCTTTTTGTAATTCAATTTCAAATAATATAAATACTGAATATGAAATTTAATTATATAAAAAAGATTGCTCTTTTAATTTCTTTTTATATACAATAAATTACATACAAAGAACTTACACTTTCTATTATAAAAGGTCATTTATTAACTAAATATTAAGGAAATGAAAGCGAAATTAAAAGTAAGTATAGTATAAATAACGTATATATATTGAAATGGTTATGATTATTTATTATTTTATAATCAATTATCAGCTATCATTCGTTTTTTATTTATGTAAATACATATCCTTCTATTTTCAGGGAAGCCAATTGCATTTTCTGGTCTTTACTAATAAAGTCATTACAGGGGATTTGAACACAGACCTTCAAACTCCTTTGGTCAACCATTCCCTGTTATACAACAGATACACATGACCACATACATGTGAAAAAGATAAATGATCTTCAATATAGGTATTTCATGCTGAACCAGCACTCATCGGTTGCTCCTAATCATCATCTCCCACACATATACATAATCATCAGATTTTTAATAATATGGATGGCTGAAGAGTTGGAAAGTGGAGAAGTTTGAAGCCTGTCCATTAAAGTTTGAAGATGTGCTATCTTAATGTAAACCGAGAATTCATTATGTATATGTGTGGGAGATTATGATCCACACCAACTGATGAGTGCTGGTTCAGTATAAAATACATATATTGGAGATCTTTTACCTTTTTCACATGTATGTGGTCTTGTGTATTGGCTGTATAAGATTGAGGGATGACTAAAGGGAGCTTGAAAGTCTGGATTCAAATCCTCTCTAATTACATCTAGCTTAAATGCATATATACTGTACTTGTATTTAAATATTAATAAAGTTATTATAAAAGCGAATGTATTTTGTTAATTGTGTTATTGATCAAACTTGATTTTTTTTTTTTTTTTGGAAATTTTGACAAATTCATTTAACAACGAATTTTATTACCTAATTATTTCCAGATTTTTTTTTTTTTTTAAATCTTAAGAAAAAAAACTAAAGGCCATCATCTTTAAAGACATCTGCAAATAAACAGTTATTGTTTGAAGTTATTTTTAATTAGATATTAATATCAAGACATTGCAATAATAATCATAACTAATAAATGATTTCAGTATGGGAAATAATAATGTTCTCTTAGCAATTACACATTTAGAGTCATCTGATTTTCATTGACTGTCATCCCAAAATAGCACATGAAACTTTATACATATAAAGTATAGAAATAATACACGATGAAAACATCAACAGAAAAGATAGTTTTTAAATATTCGGCTTTATTATTGCCTAGCATGCTTTTGATATAACATGTATATCATATTCATGGCTTATAGTAATATGACTCAAGAGTTTTGTATGTAGTGACTAATTAGCTATTCAAAATATTAAAATTTATTTAAATGACCCACTTTTTTGATAGAGATATGTTTGTGTCTTTGTTATTGATTGCAAAATAGTCATTTGCTATTGCCCAGGCCTTTTTGATTCTTTGCTTTCTGTCCTCTCTCTCCATATATATGATTTTGCTTTTAATAATTCAAATTTGTGCCTAGTTTGTTTGTTCATGGTCAGTGACTATTGATGGGTATTCTTTTTTAAGCATTCTATTGTATCTCTGTTGGGCCAATCAAGTTGAAATTTTGGCCCTCAACTCCCCATAGTATGCTAAATTTAATGCATGTTGCCTGCACTTAATTTTATAGACTACTTGATGTGCAGCTTCATTTGGCAAAATTTCTTTAGAATTGTTCATTAATTGATTAAGTAATAGAGTGGTTTAAAAGCTTACATTAAATTTGTCTTTGCAAATCTTTTTTAATTTAGATATGATTTTGGGGATGTAAGGGAAACTTATTCAGTTTTTAGGCTCCTCTTTTTGAATGTGATGGGGTTTTTTTTATTTTGTTGTAAAACCTATTTATTGTGTTGATTATATACTCTTGAATATTGCTTTTTCTATCATATTCAAATTTTATTAAAGCATGATTTCTGTGCAGAACCCACTAAGTCCCAGTATTCCCAAAGTTACACATAAATTAAAAAAGATTTGCACAAACAAATTCAATGTAAGCTTTCAATCCTCCACTCACCCCCCACCCCCAATCGTGGAACCAATTAATTAACAAGTCTAGACATTTTATCAAATGAATCTGATGCCAAATGGTCTATAAAATTAAATGCAGTGAATCTGCATGCAACTTAACATATTATGGGGAGTCACCATTTAATTAGAATGGCCCAACATAGATATTTATACAACAGAGTCCTCAAAAATAGAGAATACTCATCAATATTCACTCAGCATGAACAAAAAATTGGCCACAAATTCAAATTATGAGAAGCAAAAATTATATATAATATGGAGAGAGAGGACAGAAAGCAGAAAATCAATGAGGCCTGTACAATAGCAAGTGACTGTTTTCCAATCAATATAAAAGACACGAGCATACCTCTATTAAAAAAGTGAGGTATTTAAATAAATTTTAATATTTTGAATAACTAATTAATCACTACTTATACATTAATACCAAAAACTCTTGTCATATTACTCTAAGCCATGAATATGATATACATGTTATATCAAAAGCACGCTTCGTAAGAAAGGTGACTATTGAAAAACTACCTTTTCTGAGAATGTTTTCATTAATAGTCATGTATTACATCAGATCAGAAAAGAAGGAAAACATTTATAATTGAAATAAATAGATAATTTTCATAAAGGTCATCATAGAAATTTTTTAAAAAAGCACTTTTCTGGTAACATGTTGATTCCCAATTTGGAACTCATCAGCTGCACTAATGATTTTATGATTTTCTCACTATATTACTTGACACTTGAGATTTATATAATTATCTAAGTTTGACAATTTTTATTTCAAGTTTTAAAATATGTTATAATCATGAAGTGACAAATAATTTTGTGTATAAAATTTTTATAAAAATATTAAACTCTATATAACAAATACTAGAGCATAAGAAAAAATCACTATGCTCATAGTACATACATAATTTACTTTCAAATTTGTATCTACAATGAACCTGCTGTATCTACTTTCTCAATATCTTCTGCTTCTCTTATATGGTATTCAAAAAGTAATAATTATAGAGTATTTAAACCTGACTTTCAGGCTTCCTTTATCTATCCAATCTATCTCATACAACTAATACACATGACCACACATATGTGAAAAAGATAAATGATTTCCATTATATGTATTTCATGCTGAACCAGCATTTGTCAGTTGGTCCAGATCATCATCTCCTATATATATAATTAGTGCTCAGTTTTATATTAAGATAGCAAATCTTCAAACTTTAATGGACAGGCTTCAATCTACTCTCTTTCAACTCTTCAGCCATTTATATGATTGAAAATCTGATGGTAGAACACACAAATCTCTTGATGATGCCAATATTATTTTTATGCCCATGTTGATTTAAAGTCACTCTGATCCCTCATGTATCAAGGGATTTGGGTGTTCCATCATGAGACTTCAATGTTATATGGCTAAAGAGTTGGAGAGCAGATTAGAATGAACCCTGTTCATTAAAGTTTGATTTGTTATCTTAATATAAAACTGAGCACTGATTATATAGGTATGTGTGTATGAGATGATGATCTGGACTAACTGATGAGTGCTGGTTCAGCATGAAATACATATATTGGAGATCATTTATCTTTTTCACATTGTATGGTCATATCTATCAAAAGTATTGGATAGCTGAAGGGAGCTTGAAAATCTGGGTTCAAATCCTTTATAATTACATTTAAACTCCAGGAATATAAAGTATACCTGTTTTTAAATACTAAAAAAGTAAAACAAACAAAATATAAAAACATTAAAATGCATAATTAATTTGAAAGATGCAACTTTTATGTGCATGGTGAATTTTTTTTAAATGGCAGTCACTGTTTTCTTCTTTGTCCATGTCTCATAATATTAAGTTTCACACTACTGGATAATATGAACTTTTGAAATTGTAAATATTTAGATATTAATGTAATTTATAAGAAAAACTTTAATAATCATTTATTAAACTTGAAATTATTAAATTTATATATTTTTGATATATAACTTTAAATTTATTTAAAGTTTACATGTAATTTTTTATCTTGACATTATTCAGAAGTATGAATAACTTTTGTGCTTTTTAAACATATGTATACTAAATATTTTGAAGATTAAACTTATGATCTTAACAACTTTTTCCCACAAGTAAATCTAATACAAGTGATTTTTTTGCTTCAGTTTTTTAATTTTTAAATTTTATTTGAAATTGCTTTAAAGTATAAAATTAGTATTCATAGCAATCCTGTCATATATACAAAAATTCATGTAGTATATCCGGCAAGTGTTATAAATGATATTTATTGATTTATTATAAATACATGTAAAAAAATCATATTCTAGAATCAGATATTTGTTTTAAAAAAATGAAATGTCTGTTCATAAAATATTGATTGATTTAGCATATATTGTCACACCAATATATACTTATGTAAATATGTGCTCTCTGCATTATTTTTTATTTTTTTGATTATCTTTGTTTATAATATTAATTTTTAACCTAGCAATTTTAATTAATTTTTTTTGTAGATTTGAAAAGCAGTGTACATATTTCAATTATTACAGTAAACAAAGCATGGGTTATTATCAAGTAATTTATATCATCTTGTAGAAATTTTGGCCCAAAATATCATGATAACATAGCTTTGAACTCTATATTATATTTTTTTTATATTTTAAATCATAAAAGATTTTACTAACATGAAGTCATAAATAATATTATACTTATACATTATAATATATTATTAAACATTGTAATAGTCCCTTATATTCATAATTTATTTGTCAGTTTCAATTATTTTCAATTATAAAATTAAAAATTATTTAAAAAGAAATTTTAATTTTTTAAATTAACAATGCAGTACTAGATGTAGACAAATAGGTAATATAATATTTTTCTATGAAGAAATTTAAATTTCTACTATTATTTTTATTTTTTTCCATTTTATACTAAGAAAAATAAAAAATAGTTTTATTAAAGAAAATAAAGACTTTTAGCCTTTGTTAAGTTTGCTTTATGCTGAAAAGAAAAGAAAACATTAAAAATATTTAATACTATAAAATGTTTCTGTATTAAATTTCATTTATAAAATTATTAATTAAAATGTATCTATTTTTTGTGTTGATTATTTTTGTCAATATTATGATGTATATATTTTTAATAAAATCATATTATAGTTGAATGTACATAATTTATATGACAAGAATGAGAACTAAATATAGATGTAGAGAGAGCTACTCCATATAATAAAATAGAAATATTAGTTATTATTTCAAGAGTTTCATTCTAATGTGCTATTTTAAATTAATAAATATGTAGCTATACAAAAACGTATTAACTATTTTTTTAAAATTAAATATATAATTAGCCTATTCATTCAGGGTACTGAATGTTTATTATATAAGTAAATAGAGGGATTTGAACTTAGGATTTATCAGTCTAAATTCATTGTCCAATCAATGTCAATTGACCAACACACATAACCACATATATGAGAAAAAGATAGATGATCCCCAATATACATATTTTGTGCAAAACCAATACTAATCAATAGGGCCAGATCATAATCCCCCATGCATATATACAATCAGTGTTCAGCTTATATTAAGATAGCAATTCCTTAAACTTTAATGGGAAAGCTTCAATCTTTTCACCTTCTCACTATTCAAACATCAATTTCATTGACAAATCAATGATGTAAAGCTCAAATCCCATGGTGGGTTTGATATTGTAGTCATACCCATATTATACATCATGTTAATCTAACTGCTCATATTATCAGACCATTAAATATCTACATATTAATAGGAGTGGGATGGACTGAATTTATAAATGTAACCTATTTCCAAGGCAATATGTTATTAGCATATTCATTCAGTATACTGAATATTTCTTATATAAATAAATATAGGGATTTGAACTTATGACTTTTCAGTCTATGTTTGTTGTCCACTCCACCTCAAATAACCTACACACAACCACATACATGCAAAAAAGATAGATGATTTCCAATACATGTATTTTGTGCAGAACCAGCAATCATCAGTTGGGCCAGATCATAATCTCACATATATATACAATCAGTGATCAGCTTATATTAAGATAGTAACTCCTTAAAATTTAGTAGACTCAAAGCCCTTTGGTGGATTTGATATTGTAGTCATACCCATGTAGACATTACATCAATCTAACCTTTCATAGCATTGAATGTATGAGGGCTTAGATTGACATAATGTATACATGAGTGTAACTATAATATCAAACCCACCAAGGACCTTGAATGTTCCATCATTGCTTTTTAAAATAAATAGACAATTGAATAGTTGGAAGAGTGAGAAGATTGAAGCCTGTTCATTAAAATTTAAGGAATTTCTATCTTAATATAAGTCAAGCATTGATTGCATATATGTGTGGGAGATTATAATGTGGCCCATGAGGTATGAAATACATATGTTGGGTATCATCTGTCTTTTTAGCATGTGTGGGATCATGTGTGTCAGTTATTTGAGATGGAGTGGATGACAAATATGGTCTTAAATATTATTTGTGATTATAAAATCTTTCAAAATTTAAAATAAAATTTGTTATGAGTTAGACACACTCACACACATGTATATATATATATATATAAACAAAGGGAGTAAATAGACACACTCACACACATGTATATATATATATATATAAACAAAGGGAGTAAATCACCCTTCTTTAGGCTATGAATTAAAAGCACTCTAAATGTTGAACAAAGGATCAAGAATAGAATCTTTTAACACCCCGAGTGTTTTTAATTTATAGCCTGGGGGAGAGTAATTTACTTTCTTTGTTACATATATATTGAGCTATGTTTAATTGAAAAGTTTACATACATATAATCTTATATATATACTAACTATGTCCAAATATATTACCATAAATAAGCATTTATATAAATAGTAAGCCATAGTAATGTTACAAAAGCATTCCAAAGTGCCAATGTATCTGATAAATTATACTTTGTAAGTGAAACACATACTCAACATATGATCTGCAGACAATTTATCCTATAGAATTTTAGAATTATTAAATTAAGCAATTTATTTTACGTATAACTGTACATGTGTTCATCATGAATGTAATGATTTTTTCCAATGCTGTTATAACCTATAATAAGTTTTACATCTATTTATTTTGCTTTAAACTGATAACATAATATTGCTTATTATAAAAAGTTCTTGGTTTTTCATATTTTTATTTATCTGTTTAAAATACAATATAACAGTAAGAGTTCAAAATGAAATTGTTATTCTATCTTATTATATTTTGATTAATATTGAGGTGTTATTTGGGGTTACAAAATATTTAATGTTTAAAATACATTTTATCATAAGTTACATGTGAATTTGAAGTCACAGTAGATAAGAAAATAAATCCTGGTTGAAAATAAAATGTGACACACATAAATACAATGCTTTTTTAAATGCTTTGATCATTTATTATGTAAGTTAATAGCTATTTATTTACACATTGTATAGATTTCAATAACATTGAAGTAATGGTAATTTTGACACTAACAATATTAATACTAATGTAACATATCAAAGCTCTATCTTTATTAATTATTCATGGTTACATTAAGGGAGTGAAGAAAATCTGTAACTTACAATATAATATTTAATATTATTTAAAGTTTTCCTGAAGGGTTGTGATGATGGTATTTTAGTTGTATTTATATAATGTATTTATATACTGTAATTGGAGCATTTAAATAAAGTTAAAGTTTTCTAGAGACATTCAGTATTTAATATTAGATTATGGAAATAGTCCAATATAAATACAATTATTTAAATTCGTTTAAACACATGTTATTTTAAATTTTTATCATAATAAAATATTTCATGAATTAAAATAAAATTTGTCATAACTTACATGCATTTACAAAATCTCAAATCATATTAGTATTGCAGGAGAGTCAGTTGCTTAGTGTGACAAATTCACTTTAAAAGTATATGTGATCTCCATGACCATAGTGATTTTTTTCCAAAAATTTTATGATATATTAATATTATGTTAACATTAATCTATGCTGACAATTTATTAAAGTATTTTTAATTGAATATATAATTTTCAATCATTACTGATTATAGCTTTTCTTTTTCTTACTACTCCATAAAACATTTTTTATGCTATATATCTCATCACGTGATCCCCCTCTGCTCACTATTTACATATATATATATATATTGTACCAGTATATGGGTGATTAAAATATAAATTTGATCTAAAAAATCTTTTACATAAATAATGTTTAAATTTTATTTTTATCTTGGTATGAAATAAGAATGTGAAAACGAGACTCCACAATAATATATATCAAAGGGAAATTTTTATTGATTTCAAAATATTCAAATAATTAAATCATTTATAATCTCAGGTAAATATAATAATGAATTAAGTCTGCCATGTGATTGATGTTTGTCTGAATAAACCCAGATACAAATTAAGCTAAGAAATTATTCATATATTATTTACAATATTTTTTTTAAAAATTGCAAGTCAGTTAACTTTTAATAATTCTGATTATTTATAAAATGTTGATTCATAAGACTTATTTACAAATGGATTAAAATAAGTATCAAACATAGATCTTTTCATAAATTGAAATGGTTGCTGAAAGAAGAGAAATGAAACAAAAGGATATCCTAATTTACCATGTTAGTCTTATTAAATTCAACAGTTGTTAGTTCTTTGGTTTGTTTCACTTCAAATTAAAATACATATAAATATATAAGCTAACTGTCTATTCACTCTCTCAAACACACTATGGATATGTATGTGCACATAAGTTAAGAATATTATGTTCAAAACTTTTTAAATCGGCTCTTAAGAGTTCTAAATATGAAAAGAAAAAAATTACATGCATAGTAATAATAATATAAAATAAATATTAAGACCTTTATTATTATTGACTCATGTTTAAATTTTTCCTTTTAAAGTTCACATGAAAAGTTCTTTGTTTTAAGATCTCCAGGAATAAACAAGGCAAAACTCTCATACAGTAGTGCCACCCTGTGCCAACCAGAGTAATCAATAGTTGCCAGAAGGCTCTAGTGCCTACTCATCCAATATCCCCAGACTAGTTTCTGGCTTGTGGCCTTTGTCAGTGAGGAGCCTTGGATCTGAGAGCACTGCACCTAGATCTTAGGATCTAATGCAACCCTCCAGAAGCCACCTTTATCTCTACTTAACTACAAAACTATGAGAATGAAATTGAAAACACAATATTTTCAATCTAAGCTCAATAGCTTATATAGTCATATAAGTCTGAACTCATATGGGTTGCATTAGATCCTAAGATCTAGGCGCAGTGCTCTCAGATCCAAGGCTCCTCACTGATGAAGGCCACAAGCCAGAAACTAGTC
Organism: Epiperipatus broadwayi; assembly: GCA_028023455.1. Classification (NCBI taxonomy): domain Eukaryota; kingdom Metazoa; phylum Onychophora; class Udeonychophora; order Euonychophora; family Peripatidae; genus Epiperipatus; species Epiperipatus broadwayi. Next base: position 591,956 of record JAQFVV010006514.1, on the reverse strand, counting down.
TGGGGATATTGGATGAGTAGGCACTAGATAGGGATTTTATGCACAAGCCCCTGGCATCCATTGATTACTCTGGTTGGCACAGGGTGGCACTACTGTATGGAGAGTTTTGCCTTGTTTAATAATAACTATGTGCTAGTATAAGATGGTGATCATGTGATGGTTAGTTGTTTATCTCCAGGAATAGTGAAGCTTGATGTTAGATGTGATCAAATTTATTCTAAGACTGTGATTTACCCTTGACCAGATTTGATTGTCCTTATGCTTTTAGCAGGATGACATTATACTTCTAAGAAATTCACATTTGATTAATCTGTAAAGAAGTAAACAATTGTTTGCTAGGAATTTTTTTCCAGGAAGAGTAGAATTGCTTTTAAATTTAAATAGAACCTTCTATAACTTTAATTTTTTGAAAACATTTTATTTATTGGACTGTTATTAAGATGATGTTTATTTTGCTGAGTACAAATGTAATCTCAACAAATAGATATTGGCATAGCTATGGAAAGGGTCAGCAATCAGACACCTTTTTATCTTTCAAGCTTTTAGCTAAACATGTTGGAGTTCAAATGATTAGAATGCTTTATGTGAAAGAAAACATGCACGGTGTACAGCAGTTTATTCAAGTAGTAAGTAAAGTTTTTAATTCTATTTTATTGTATATTAGCACATTTTTCTATTATATTTTCATGTAGATATTGTTGTAAGGATTCTAGAATAAGTAACATTATGTTACAGTAAATGATTATCTTTATTTAAATGTTGTAGATGAATATTCATACATGCAAAAATTGATATTTAGAAATCCTGAGATTAAGTAAAAAATATTTTTAATAAATTAAACAATTTTATACAAAATTAAATAAATATTAACTTATAAAGATGTGTATATTCATTTATTATTTTGATCGAATTCACACATACAGAGATAACAAACTTAGTTTATATTAAATAAAATTTGGATTTTACCTAAGTTTTCTTTTGGCATTTATTTAAAATTAATTATGCTTTACAATAAATATTCTGAAATAATTAGTTAATAAATGAAAATAAATAAATAAATTCATGCAAAAATGAAATATAAAATATATACTTTTTAGTTAAATCTCATATAGGTATATATTAATTAGTTTAACAACTTAATGCTGGTTTATTGAGCATATAAAATAATCTCAATCCAAAGTGCAAGATGGAGTCTGTGATAAGATGAATGGACTGTCTTATCCTTTTACATAGAGGAAAACCTCTCCATAGCGTTGTGCCACTCAGTGCAAGCCCAAGTAATCAATGGATGCACTGAGTGATGCTACTGTATAGAAAATTTTGTCTTTGTAGACAGCTTGTGGAGGCCAAAATAATGGTGATCATATGATGTTTAGTGGTTTCTTACCATTTTATCAGTATTTACTTTTATGGGCTAATCTTAAACACTTCATGGATGTCATTAGTTAAAATGTTGCTTTAAAAAAAGAAATGTGATCAATTTAAGATCATCAGGCTTTTATTCCAAAGTGCTTATGATTGGCCTATATAAACAAATATAGGTAAAAAAATATCTAATATTAATTTTTCAAAGACTCTATCTTGTGGTTTGAATTAAGAGTATTTCACATGCATTGAGTTGTTAATATAATTAGTATATAATATTAATTTTTAGAATAGATTGTATTTATATATTATGATGGTAATTCTCATTATGTTATTTAAAGAACATGAGTTTGATTTAAAATTGAACTATGTGTGCTCTTATTATTTTTTAAAAGTAAATAAGTGCTTTGTTTAAATATTTTTTTGTATCATATTTGTAATAATAAAATACCAAGATAATAAAATGTATTATAGATTGGACAAAGAGTATCAAATGTTAGTTATTTTTAAATGACATTAAAAAAGAGAAAATTAATATTCATAAGAAATAAATATTTACTATATATTGTTATATTTTATTTTTGTGAAGACTATTTATTATATTAGGTTAAATAAAAAAACATGCAGTAATATTTGTTGTAAATTTATTTTCATTATTTTTTTAACAAAAAACTAATCAATGTTGTATTTTTAAGTTTAAACAACGGTTTGTATTTCACTTGCTGTTAGATCCATTGTCAAGGAAAATAACTGATTGATATTTTTTTGATTCAAAATATCAATTAGACAAGAAGCTAGTTATTCTTTTCTGCCTCTTTATTAAAAGAACAACAATTTTACTTAAGTTGCTGCTAACTAAAGAAATGGTGGGCTGAGGATGATAAACTTGGACTCTAGCAACTATCTCCACTTCATCTGTCATTTGCCATTTTATCTAGGTACTTCAAAAGCAAGTACAACAAAGGTTAAAATAATGTTAAATGTCAACAAGAAATCACCAATTTTTTATTAATCAAAAACCAGATTACCTCCAGACTTTATAGCATCAACCAGGATTTAGTATTTTGTTAAACCTTGATAATTAATGGAAAATCCTAGAAAAGTAAAAGTGAAAAAAAATCCATTGAAAAATACTTTTTCCAGTGCATTCAAAAATAAATGAACAAATTTGTAATTTGATTATAAAATTGTAATAAAACAACTTCATTAAATAATTGGAATTTTTATTTATTATTATTATTATTAATTTTTTTAAATGGGAAATATATAAAATTTTGACTGAACTTTTTATATGTGTGCATTTGATATTTCAATAAGGATTGGGGGATCATAAATATCTCTATTTACATGTATAATATTAAATTTTATTTAGTAAAGAGTTTTTCTGAGATCAATTAAGTTATTTTTTTATTTTGAGATTTAAGTAGTATTAAGAAATGTAGTTCAAGTGAAGTATATATATATATATTGTACCCTCACCATCAAGTTGATATAATAATAGGAAAAATATGACTAGCTCAGATAAAATGATTATGCTTGGCTAAAATACATATAATCAATAATAAAAATATCATATGATGATATCTACTATTTAACTAGTTCTAACTGATTAATAAATGATTCAAATTATGAAAAATTAAATAAATAAAATATTAATAAATCATGAGACCGTAAAGTGAAGATCAAGCAGTAAAGAATTACATTGAGCCAAGATCCCACAGGATACAATCTCAATGGTATAAAAACACTATCCCTCTATTATTTCAAATAGTAATAAATTGATAACATTCTTAAGACTTTAAAATAATAACAATCAATTTAGTATAATGTTACTAAATAAATTCTAATCCCTTTATTAAAACAATACAATTATAATTATCTCAGGTTCTTTAAAATAACTCTAATCACTTTATAATCTCCTGTAGTCAAGTATGGTAAGGGATTTTGTATCATCCTCAACTACACCTAACTAATAATAATAATAACAATAATAAATAATAATAATAATAATAATCTTCGATAAATAATTATCAATCTTATCCACTGCTCAATATTATGATGACTAACAATAAGTAATACAATTTTTTTTATTTCTCATGTGGAATCTTTAATAGAATATGTGGCATAATCTAATACAATCGGAAAATATGTGGCAACAAACAATGTTAAAATTCTATGCAATAAATTGTGCAATTAATTATGACCATAATAATAATAATATTAATGCAAAAAGGAAATTTCTCAAGTATGTATTTCATATTCTGAATCATTATAATTTTGTTAAGTAAATAATTATATCTTTACTGTGCAAATATTATGTTTATTTTGGTATCTGTCAATCATGTATTTGTCATTGGTGAATAAATCAACATAACACAAAATTTTATAATAAAAAAATTTAACAAATTTTATTATCCTATACATTTAACAAAAACTATATACACTATTTACAATTAGCCTTAATAAAACTTAACACAAATATAAAGCTAATTTAGATAAATTGGGTTACATACTTCCACATTATAAAAAAAAAATACAATAAATCAACAAGACTACTCTTATAGTTTAATAAAAAATATAATACAAATTTAAGACTACTCTTATAGTTTAATAAAAAAATATCTATTAATTAACATAGCTAGACCATATAGTTTCATAAGTGTACACAAAAAATATAAAAATATGAAATACTTAAACAATACTCATCTATAAAATATGTTCAAATATTCTTGCAATAAATAAATTAAACTTATCTACTATAATAGTGCTAGTGTTATTTTAATTTTTTTTCTTGGTTCATTCGATAAATAAAACTGACTTTAATAAAATAATAACATTGGTGTTTGCTTGGTAGTACTCTCTAAATAAAAATCCTTATATGTGTGTTTCATGTATGTTTAAAATATAAAATAATATTCATAAAATACAACCATTCATTCTATTTTGTGTTGTTCATTTTGGATGTTTTATTTTTAAAAAAATATTCATTAATATGTAAAATCAAATAACTATTCTGTTGTTGTTTGTTTAACATATCTTTTTCTTTAATTATTCTTTCTGTTTGCTCTAAAGCTATATGGTTTTAAACCATGTATTTACAACAATGTAACTTTGGTTAACAACAAATTCATATAATCTAATTCGTACAATAAAGTATATAATTGAAACACAAATTATCAAAATTATTCAAAAATCTCATGAATAGTTGTCATCCCCCCCCCTTTTTTTTTTTTTTAAAAAAAATAGTTTAATAAAAATATGAAAAATATCTATGATTCTTTATTATTCACTGTTAGCATTTACTTTCAATTTCATTTGTATTTGATCCCAATACAAAACAAAAAAAACCTAGCTCATCTCCTTTCAAAATAATATTACAAGCCAAAATTATTCAATTTTTTTTTCCATAAAATACAATGCTATACGATGTAATAACTGTTGAAATTAAGATAGTGATACGATGCATAGAACCTGAAGAAATAACTAGAGTAAAGACTCAATAGTATAAAATATATTAAATAATCTACATGAAAACAGTGTAAATGAAGAGATATGACGTTTCTGTCTAATACCCTAAAATATAATAATAATGTCCAGGCTATTTATTCAGCACTCACTCGAACATTTTAAAATAAAAAATATCAAAAAAAAAACGCTGTCCATGGAAAATATATACAAAACACAGGGCTACGTTATCTATATTTGCATAAACTACTAAGATGACAATATAGGTTACTTTCCTATTTTCCCCATAGGATACATATAATCATCCAAAGGTTTCTTTACATACTCCCAAAGTCACTATCGATTAAAACTTCACAATAGATTTAACAACCTACATCGCAAAAATAACTAGCATTACTCCAAATAACAAACAAAATTCGCATATGACTTGAACAATCTAAAACTACTACAACAAAGGGTTTTATTTACTTTTAAAACTCGGCAATAAAAAAATACAAATGATTTTGTTTTAAGATATTAAAATCAATATTCAAAATATTTCCAAAAGTAGGATTCATCCATTAAAGAATCATATAAAAATTATGAGTATCAATAAATTATATTACGTTGGTAATATAAAAGAAAATGTATGCATATTTTTCTAAAAAATAAATAAATCATGGCTTATATTTTAGAATAGGTAAGTTTTATGTGTAATTAACGCACACACACATGTTCATACGTTCATATGACAAAGCAATATAAAAATATTCCAAGCAATTTTAGAAAATAACAAAATATACATCATGTAAAATTAATAAATTATATAAAGTTTATCTAGTGACCCTACACTTGTCAGTCACCATTATAGTCATCTGGTCCAATATTTAACATAAGAAAACATTAATTAATAATAACAGTCATTCAGCATAACACTATCATACCTTAAAAATGTTTATGAAAAACTTTACAAAATATTAAAATATTCTTTAAAATATTAATTTTGTTAGAATAAGTAAAAATATTTAAAGTGTAATCTTTCCTACCCCAACACTAAAAAAACTTAATACTACAATTAGTATGTAAAATGATAATAAAACTATAGTTACTAAACTCCAACTCTTTATTCTCTTCATAAAGTTCAATTTAAAATTAGATGTAAGAAAAAGTCATGGTAAATATTTTATTTTAAGGTTAGCAAAAGAAGTAGTCCTTTTTAAATATTTCCATTCTTAATCAAATTTTTAAGTTAAGTTGAAATTATATCAATGTAGAAGAAAAGGAAACTATTTTTTAAAAGAAAAATATAAAGAAAAACAATTGAATTGTACATGTAAGTATAGGCAGAGAGGTTATGAAGAGTGTGTTTGAAAATAATTGTAGTGGGTATTGGGATCTATTGATGATTTTTTTTTTTTTTAAAGAATGGAGTAAACAATTTTAAAAAAGTTTGAAGAACATAATCAGCTTTGATCCGACTAATTTTTTATTATTTGGCAGATAACTAATAATTTTGATAAATAATGAATTGAAAGTATTAAAGAAAAAAAGAGAATTATTAAAAAGAACAAGAAATCGTGAAAAAAAAAATTGTTTTTTTTACTTTTGCATGTATGTATGTATGTATATAAGCAAAGCATTAAAATAAATTTAAAAAAACAGTTAAGCTAATAAGATTTTCGTTAGTATATGGCATTTATTCATATAGTTTATTTTTATTAGAAAATTGTTGGGCGAGGGGGATGACAACACGGTGTTACAATCATTACTATATTAGCTTCTAGAATTAGAATCATCACTGACTAAATTTGTCGAGGATGACTTAATTTGGAACTCAATTTATTCTAAATATATATATTGTCCTGTTTAGTTCTATTTAGATTTGTTTTTATTTTCAACTTTTTATCAAACTTATTTGATTTCTGGGCGTATTCATAACTGCTAGTAATTAATTTTAAAAATTAATAACGGTTTTTAAATTAACATTATCTAGTTTGACTAATAAAATTTTTATAATTACAAATTATTAAGTTGCATTTTAAGCACACACACATATATAAATAATAAACTTTCATAAGACATATTTAAAAAATGTTTTGCTTAACACGTGAGATAAAATCAAATCATTATATAAAAAAAAAGAAATATAATACTTTAAAAATTCAAAGATGACAGCTGAAATTTTTCAATTTGGTGTTCAACAATAATGAACACATCGGGAAGAAGAGGAAGGGAAAAAAATTCTTAGATAAAAATGTTAAAAGTCATAATTGCTAACTGAAAGAAAAATCAGATTTTATCAGTTATAATATAAAACAGTTATTAGATATTTATTACTAATGTTTATTGAGAATTGCAGACTGGAATTATAATAAATTATGATTTTTATATACTCTTTTTACAATTATTTTTTATTAATTTTTGCTATTTAGCAAAATTAAATTATTTAAAAATATGCATTTTGAAACCAAATATTTAATGAAAATTCTGAATATCTATTTTTTATATACATAATTAAAACATTAAGCAATTTTTTTATTATTTAAGTTACTAAGGAACTAAAATGATTAAACGATTTAAAAGATAATTGTGCTTTAAAATCAGTCTGAACAAACTTTATTTTTATTTTATTTGCATCATATAATCACTAATTTGTCATAGTTTTACCCATAATACTCTGTTTTGAAATAACATTCTAGGTTACTCATTAGCAGCACTTTTACCCATTATTGTTCCATTACAAGATGAAAGTCACCCTAATTGTTTCTCAAATTCAGAACTTTTTTTTTCACATTATACAAAACTTCCTTAACTTATCCTCCATCTCATTTGTGAGTTTTTTCTAGGTCTTTAAATTTTTTTTTAATCCAGTTTGATTTCACTTTTATTCATCTGTTATTTTTTTCATCCTAGTTTTATTACAGCCTGACAATTTTTTGTTGATATCAAAAATGCCTGTTTGTTTGCTTACTTAGGTACTTTGTTTTTGATTTTTAACTCCCAACACACACTGTTTCTTATTTTACTAAATGGTCTAAAACCTATGTGTTATTCTGTTAAACCCAGTTTTTAAAATATATTTATTTAAAATCTTTCTTTTCAAACACGTACCCAATGAAAAAAAAAAATAATAATAATACTGTAATATTTTTACGAAAGGCACTCAATTCACGTTTAATTGTATAATTAATTTTATCCATTGTTTTTCTATTTCTATTAACAATTTGAACAAAATATTTGTAGCTGTTAACTTTTTTTAATTTATTATATTTTATTTTCTCATTTTAGGAAAAGCCATTGACCAATACATTAGTATTTTTAGCATTTATCGTTAGTTCTATTTTTTTGCTTTTATTCATAAATCTCTTAACTTTTTTTAAAACTTTAAAACATTATTTACAAAAACAATTAGTAATCTTCAAAATGTAGCTAATTTAAACTTCTCATTTTAATCTACAAAATGCTTTTTGTAAAAATGTATAAATTTTTTTAAGAGATATGGAATCTTTTTGTCATGCACTCCTACCATTGCTAATGAATGCAGTAAATTGTGTATTTTAATAAAAACTACTATAATAAATATTTTTCCCAAATTGGACATTATTTTTCTATCTATATCTTGCTGTTCCAAAGAGTTAAAATAACATCCATAAAACAGATTTGTTATGAATTCAAAGAGGTTTAATTCTTAAAATGATATTTTTTGTTTGGGTCTTTTTTTTTTTAAAAAAACTTTTTGCTATTATTTGATAATCTATTTTGGACGTTTATGATTGATTTATATATTGTACCGAGACAAAGTCGGTACAGGTATATACCCACACACACAAGCAATGTAAATACTCTATTTTTTATTTACTTTCAATTTATGATAAAAATAAATGTAGTTTTCTTTCAATGCTTTATAAAATACACTATAAAATAAAATGTTAATATTTCTGATTAAATAATTTAAGGCTTTCATATAATCTACTATAATAATATTCTCTAAAAATAAAATATAAAATATTACTAATATGCCATTTTAAATCTCAATAAATGATTTCTACTTGTATATGCCGCGGGGGTAATTAAAAAGGGGTTTATTTTAAATTATAACTATAGTGAAAGTTAAAAGCTTATAGAGGTGATTTTGAGATTAAATGCTCGACTTTTAAACTAATGTAAGTTAAATTGGTATCTTAAAACACGCACGCATGTATGTATAAAAGGTGAATAAGTATGAATTTTTTCTAACTGAGATTGCAATGTGAGATTGCATAAACCTAAGATTGCCTCAAGCATATGGATTGAATGAACATTACGTATGACACGGACCCCAACAACAACTCAAAGAATATTGAACTCTGGGTGGAGATTGGATCCTCAGATAATAACCAACCCATATAAATATGAGTCTTAGTCTTTGTCTAGATTCTTTTTACATTCTTTGTTTTATTTTGCTTATGCTTATAGTTTTTTTAAATTCCTCTGGAAGCTACAACTAGAACTTTCTCTTTTTTCTTTGCTATCCGGTTTATTCAATATGATCACTATGAAATTAACATTTAGAGCGTCGATCGTCGTGATGGGCTAGGACACCCTTCAGTGATTGATCGACACTCCGCCGCCAGAACATCTCCATATCTATGAATGCCCAACAACAGTACCATCTGAAAATAGTGCTCCAACCAGTCCAATAATGTTGTTCTGTTTGAAATACATGAATCGTCCAAACCTACTACGCTGAACTTTAAAAAATGAATAACCTCGTATTATGGAAAACATCATCTACCATGTTCGAACCCTCACCAAATTAGAAGCAGCGGAAGACTAAGCAAAAATCCTAGGTAAACACTTTATTTTTATAATGCTTTCATTCATTCTTTACGTAAACTTTAAAGGCAATCTCATAATTAATTAAATTCGACTTTCATAAAACAAAATATAAAATGATCCGTAATTCCTCATATTTAAAACTTATTATTTTAATCTCAATCTTCGTAAATCAGATACTATGCAATTCCTCATATTTAAAAACTTATTATTTTAATCTCAACCTTCGTAAATCAAATACTATGCAATTCCTCATATTTAAATCTTAGGACTTTTCAGTTATGAACTTTGACCTTAATTATTATCTTATAAGCTATAACACACCTAATTTCAAAATATAAAAGGAAATATGTATTTTATTATCCATGTTTATTATGCATAATATGTTCTTTTCTGTGCGAGTGCGTGAATGCACGTATGTGCGTGTAAATAAAGCTATTAATCAATGTTTCATTTTTTTATATTCAATAAATTTTTTTTTTTATTTAAACAAGTCGAGCCTTCCTCAAATCATTCTCTATAATTAAAATATATTTTTTTTAATTATTATAATCAGCATTTATTCATGCAATTAATTATTTTACTTTTAAATTTGTCTTTCTTGTATTTTTTTGTTTTGTTTATTTCTTTAAATTTCATCGTGCCGTAAGTCACGATGTTTATTTACTATGTAGTTAAGATAGATTTAAGAGTTGGGAGGGCCTATTATTAATAAGTATAAGTAAATGTCAATAAAGCTAGTGTGAATAATTCTATTGGACTGTATGATAAAGGGGGGATGATATTATAAGCTTCTAATTTTTTATATAAGGATGATAAATCAAACATTCGTATTAGTTGCAAATAAAATGACTGTCCAATATTTGGACGATCTGTTAATCAACCAAGCTTCTTCTCCATTGGTTATTATAGTGTCTTTTGCCAGAATGATATTCTTGAAACAATTACATCGCGACCCTGAGTGACCCTTATTGGTCCATGCTGGGAGTTTGAGCTTATGGGCGGGGATTAGACTTCGAAATCGTTTTGATATGACGTAAGGTGATGCGAGAAATTAAATTGTAAATTAAATCATCGTATCTGGCGCCCCCTTGTGTTGATAATGAACAACTATCGATATAGGAAAATAAATAAAGCTTTACGCTATATCATGTTTGTTTCAGAGCTCTCAATCCCTATATGAACGGTTGAATAAGGCGACCGGTAGAATATATATGTTTATTTAATGCATATTTTTATGATAAATGAAGATTGTTTAAGATTTTGTAACTGGAAAACTTCGTGGAAGTGAATGAAAACTGTTTTGACTACAAATATCTGACAGTACTTAAATCTACTTGAAAAGGAAGTTGTCTGCTTTATTTTTCTATCAGGCATTTTCAGTCTATCCAGAATTGTTTTTATCCAGACACATGGTTTCTTCTCATCATATGAAGTAATTTTTTAAATATATACATACAAAAGTTTTTGGTCAACTTCAAAATAATCTGGAAAAAAATAGAGATCAACATCACTTTTACATACAATCGATATAGTTAAAACAGTTTTCAATGATATACGTAGAGTTAAAACAAAATTGTAAACAAATTATATATTGATAAATGTGTGTGTGTATGTGTAATAGAGAGAGATGTCTCAAACTTTTGGGGATATAGAACTGCTTTATATAATGGATATGGAATTTAGAAAATAGGTATTAGTAAATTGAAATTAAAAATTAATGAAGTAATTGATTTAGGGGGATTCCACAGTATCTTTTTGTTATCCGAGATGCAGGCAATACCTGATTAGTATGATAAGATATCGAAAAACAAAACGATATAAATATTAATAAAACTGCGAAATGCAATTTAATTATTTGTTTACAAAAGTATTTTTATGATTAACAAAGTTTTTACTTCAGAATATTTTAGTTCTGAAAGATTTTTATATAATATGTAAGGTAAAAAAAAGTCAATGCATGCATTTTGATTTAAGTTTTGGATATAAGAACATTTTACAACAAATTGAAAATATTAAATTGACTTCAGAATTTGTATTAATATCATGCAAAGACAAGAATTCAAAAGTTGAAATATGAATTCTTTATAAATAAGTAGAATAAAAAAAGATAGATATTTTTATTTTAAGTAAAATTTGTTTAAATTTGTTATTAAATTTTAAAGTGTAAAAGAGTAAAAAGAGTTACTAAAAGATATGTTGAACATAAAAAAATAGAATAGAGATATGAAAGATTTTGTGGATTTAGTTAGAAGGATGAAAAAAAAGATTTTAAAAATAATTACTTAGCAATATAATTTTAAAAACATATTGACTTTGATTTTAATATAATTAAATTGTTGAGTTAAAGGAATCTCTACATCATTTGGTGCAATGATAGACAAAAAGACTCTAGAGTTCAAAGTCAAAAGATCACAACTCCCACTGCCTCTTCCAACGCTCTAACTTCTTATAAAGTCCAAATAAAACCACATTCGATTATTTTTATTAATGAGATTTAAAATTTTAAGTGCTTATTAATGAAAGATCATGAAAAATAGTTTAGTTAATTTTAAACGTTTACCATAAAAAAAAAGTTTTTCAGATTATTTTCTTAATACAGAAATTGTAAGAATATCTAAAGTATAAGCATTCATAATTATTTCTAATAGAGTTTTATATTAGAAAATTTAAATTATTTCTATTTTATAATTCTGCAAAATCTAAAACAATGTAAATGTTTAAAAAAAAGCATATTTTTATTTATCATCTATTAGCATCACTCGTAAAGGTTAATGTCTATTCTAACCGCAGAAGCAAAAATGAAAAAAAAATAACGTTAAAGATAAATTTGTAATGACTTTATTTTATTTAGAACTTTAAGTAATAAATTTCGAAAGAAAGCCTAAAGCTACAAAAAATAAAGTAAACACGCACAAAAAAAAACAACAACATTATTTTGTTAATGGAAAAGCATATGTTGTAGGTTTAACATGACAAGTCACAAATGTTTTATAAATTACTTTTTCTTGACAAATAATTGCAACTTATCAGTAGGAGATCATGGTGAGTTCACTATATTTTTTATTATTTTTTCAAAAATATTTTAAATATTTTTTGTATTAATTAACATTTTTGTTTATACACAATGGGTCATAATCAAAATCTCAGCTAGATGACATTTAAATGACATTTATATTCATTACTTACTAAGTAACTATAGGTAAGTGACAGTTTTATAAATAAATAAAAAAATCTTAGTATAATAAGAATAAAAGTATATTATTAACTTTAATTAAACTTTAAAAAATATTAAATAATGCTATTTAAATAATAATAAACAAAATAAACGCCTTTAAAAAAAAAAGAATAGAAAAAAAAGCACTATTAAAAGATTTCCATTCCATTTTATGGGATTTTATTTATTCATTTTTCAATATCACTGATTTATAGTTGCTTTTTCATATTATTTAATCAGTAATATTAAAAAACTTATCTGTAAAGCGCATGTGCATTAGCCTGATTGCTAATTTACAATTACAATTTATTAACATAGCAGTATATAAATAAATACCTTATTATATAAAGTTTGTAAGTTGTTTTTAAATATTAAAATGAACTTGTATTAAAAGATTGATACCAAGGTGGATTTTTTTTTTTTTTGCATCATTATAGTCATATAAAAAACAAGTTTTAAAAAGGAGTTTTGTTTGTTTTATTTCTATATTGGACATTTATGAACTATTTTGGAAAGAACAACTGTGGAATTGATATATTATATTTAATTATTTAATTGAAATAATTATATTTATAAAAGTTAAATTCATTACATTTTTCTGTCATAGTAATTGTTAAGTGTAAATAAATTGCATTTCCTTTAGACAAATTTGATTTACAAAATCAATATTAAAATTTTTTGTGGAACTTAGAAAATATGCAATATTGATTTGTGAAATCAAAGATAAAATGAAAAATTTTAGGTTTAAATTTAGTAAAATTTTATTATAAATAATTTTTTGTTTGAGATTTTTTTTATGAGAATATATTTTTGTAATTATAAAGTCATTTATATTTTTGAAATTGAATTATTTGAAGTAGATTAAAATAATATTATTATAACTATAATTTTTGCTTGAATATCTTTATTATTTATAACTGTAATTTTTTTGTGGCTTTGTGATGAAATTTAGTGTTGAATATATTAGAAGAAAAAAATAATTTTGATTTTATATTATTGTTATTTTATTTCTTTTGGTAATTTCACCAACTGTAATTTCTATTTTTATTAAATGGGATGGATTAGGATTATTATATTATATGTTGGTTATTTCTTATCAGAATAATAAAACTAATAGAGTAAGGATGTTCACAATTTTCAAAATTGAGTTAGAGATGTTTCTTTTTTATTATGTATTGTATCTATGTTAAATCATGGTTGTTGAATTTTTTTTACAATACATTAATTTGATTATGAGATTATTTATATTATAATAATTTTAGCTAGAATCTCTAACAAGTGCCCAAATTTTTTATTCTGAATGATTATGTTTGCATCAATTCCTGTGTCAGCTTTAGTCCATTCATTAATGTTAATAACTGCTGAAATTTACTTAATAATTTGATTTTTAAATTTTTTTAGAGATATAATAATATTTAAAATTAGGTTATTATTTATATTAAGATTAACTATGTTAATAGCTAGGGTGTGTTCTAATTATGAGTTTGATATTAAAATACTTATCACTTTATCTACTTTGGGGCAATTTTATCTAATAAGAAGAATTGTCTTTTTAGGATTTCCAGTATTAGTTTTTTTTTCATTTATTAACTTATGCCATGTTCATAGTATAATTGTTTATTTGTTCCAGAAGTATCATTTATAATTTTAATCATATTCAAGATATTAATATATTAGGATTTATTACAAATCAGCTATCAAAGGTTAGAATTTGTTTGAATACATCTGATTTAGCATTGTGTAGAATGCCTTTTTAACAGAATTTTATTCCAAAAATATAATTTTAGAAATATATAATTTATAAAAATGGAATTTTATTTCATTTCTTTTGTTATTTATTGCAATAGCCATAACTGCATCTTATTCTATTTGGATTAATTATTATTCATTTTGTAAGAGGGTTTAATCAAAAAGTGCTAATTCAATTTTCGAAAAGATAAGAGAGATTAGAAATTCTGCAATGTTATTATTTATAAATGTATTAAATTGGCACATAATATATGTGGAGATGGTTTTAAAAAAATAAATTTAAAAAGTAATATATATTATATATATGAAACTGTTTTTAATATTGTGATAAATAGGATATAGTTATTGATCTAATCAGTTATCTACATTTGAATTTTTTCTTTAATTGATATATTCAACATTTAATAATAGATTGTGGAAAAAGTCCAACATATAATCATATTTAAACACCATTTTTAACACTGAGATGTCTAATCAATAAATTATAGATTTCTTTGACAAAATGGCAATTTATCCTATTGGTAATACTACTATAATTAAATTTATAAATTCTTTGTTTAATTTAAAATCACTTATTATTAGTTTTTATTGATAACAGATTTTTTTTTTTTTTTTTGGTGAATTTTCATTTGTTTCCAATTTCTTGTTCAGTTTAAAGAAGAGGGAGATGAAAGAATGGAGAGAGAGAGAGATTGGGGGGAAACCAAGAATACATGATTTACAAAATGTAGATTAATTTCAAAGAATCATTTTCTTATTTATAATTGAAAAAATAAATCAGTTTGGAAATTTGAATTCAGGGTGGGAAGATGGTAGAGAGCTATTAATCTACTATGTCTACATTTATAAATTCACTGTGTAATCTAAAATTATTTAATATTAATTTTTATTGACATATTTTTTTCACCAAATTTTATTTTTAAAAGTTTAACGTGAATTAATTAAAAAAAGTCAAAGATAAAAAAAAAGGTAATATTTTCCTGCTTCATGACAATAATTTTTTTCTTTTCAACTTATTAGAAATTAGTTTCAAAATAAACTTTGTTGTTGATTTAAAATGTTTCTGGAAACACTAATCTGGGTTTTCATTTAAATAGTTGTATTATTTTTTAGTTTTTAATTTTAAAAATCTGCATCAATAAAAATAAATTTTTCCTTGTTTGTTTCATAGCCAGCTAGTTTTATTTTTATTTTGAGGGTTTGATTGGATTTGTATTGAATGTAACTACATCAAAATCCATAAAACAATTACTTACTTTCCCTAATTTTGAAAACCAGTAAGAGAGAAGAAATTTGAAAAATTTTTAAAGGCAAAATATGTTCAAAACAAATCTGTCAATTCCAAATCAAAAGATGTCATTTGAATTAAGCAATACATGCAATTCACCCATCCATATTCCTCTCCACTTTTTAAAAAGCCAATAAGAATTTTTTTTAAAATACACCTACATTTCAAACCAAATCTGTCAATTCCAAATCAAAAGAAGTTGTTTGAATTAAGTAATACATGCAATTCACCCCTCCACCTTTTTCTTCTCACATTTTAAAAATCATTATGCAAGAAAATATTTACACAATTGTTTAAAGATAGAATAATAAAAATTCCAAACCAAATCTATCAATTATAAATCAAAAATAGTACTTTGAAAGTCTAAAGCAAACAATTGTGTATACTAATACTAGGTATATGGTTCAAAATTCAAAGAAATCTTAAAATATGCAATTGATCTTTTTCTAGAAATTGAAAAAAAAAAACAAATATTAAAAGTTTGGCAAAAAAAAAACCTGTCAATGAAAGATAATAATAACAAGTTTTGGATTACTTGTTGAACTTATAAATTAATTCATAAATACTATTACTATGATAAATTACCATTTTTTTAAAGAATTCATCAAATGATCAATTAGTCATCCTGGCATTCTTTTGTGATGTTAAAGCAGTGCTTAAAGACTTAATAAAATATAAAAATGGAAATGTAGATAGATGACTAAGTTGGTACCTATAAATATAACTATTTCTTAAAGAAAATTGATATTAGCTAAAGTATAATTTAATAAACATTTGAAACTAGATAAAAGCATAAGTATTATGTAAGACCATTTAAAATGTAAAATATACATTTAGAAAGCATATCAGTAAAATAATAGTTGCAATTACTACAAAACTTAGAATAAAAAAATGTCAGCAAGAATTGTTTTGTAACTTAACCAAATAAATAAATACATTTTAATTCTTATGTTGATAGAACAATTTTTATTTTATTTATGTGAATATTTTTATTTTTAATACTTTAAATAGAGTTTTTTTATACATATTTATTTCTTATTTACTTACAGACTTAAGAGCAGCAAATGAACATTTTATAAGGATTAGAAAGGAAGGTTTATGTCGTGATCCAAAACCTAAAGTAATAAATGTAAAGGACTACTATCCAAGTCCATCCATCTTATTTCTTCCAAGGTGTACAATATTATATAGATGTGGAACTGATTTGGGATGTTGTGATCATGAAGGATACCAATGTATGGCCAAAGAAATAGATGAAGTTATGTTGTCTTTTTATGTAAGTATTAATAATGATGATATTATTTATAATAGTTATTGAATGTTTAATATTGTAGGATTTTTAGTTTACTTCAAGTATAATCTTTAAAGAGTTTTAAAACATTTTAATTATAAAAATAAATATCTAGTTTCTTTAAATTTTTAACACTAACTTTATTTTATAATCATATTATTAAATCATTGTATGAAAAATGAAAATTAAAGTCTTACACTACTTTAATTATCATTGATGGTAAGTTTGTAATTATTTTCTATTCTTTTAAAACAGTCTAGATATATAGTCTTAAAAGTTACACCATAAACTTTGTAAGCACTTAAAATATTGGCATGCTATATATATATATTTCAAATTTTTTGATTATTCTTGAAGCCTACACTGAATTTCTTTTTTTTTTTTCATAAGAAAGATTAATACTTTTTTCTCACCTTTATTATATTTCTTATTTTACTTGAGTTTTTTTTTCTTATTTGTTTTAATTATGTTTTTATTATCTTATTATTAATATCTATATTGAGCAGTTGCAATATAAGATTATGTTGGTGACAGTTTATCTATTCAGGCCAACAATAAAATATTTAAAACTGCAAAGAGTTGAAAACAGTCATAAACTATATATATATATTATGTTCAAAATGATGAATAGTTTGTATCATTATAGAAAAATGTTGATTTTATAACATCCCAAGAATTGATACTCATTTGATAATAATTAAAACAAAGTTGATTGACTATCCATTTTGGAATTCTGTTATAAAACAGTGTTGCTTTTTACATTATTAAGATAAAATTTTACTATATCATTTTTTAAATTAAATAAATAATATGAAAAATGCTAGTACTTTTATAATTTTAAAATCTTTTTTTTTTTTTGGATAATAATAAGAAGAAAAAAATATGTGCAATAAAATGTGTATTGAAACTAACATAATTAATAACTTTAAAAAGCTTAAATTAATTTTACTTTTTAAAAAAAAAAAAATTCCCTCATACCTTTATTATCATGAAATTGTCAACCTATTGAGAATGGCCTTCTTTATTGTTTTTGTCTTTATTGTTTTTGTATGAGCGGTTGTTTGAGAGACCTATGTAGTTAGCTAATTAAAGGTTGTTTTTTTTTTTTTACCTTTTACAATTTTAATTTTTTTATCAGATTGGAAATGTAATTTTTTATACTTTGGTGTTTCTTTTGAAGTTAAAAGTAACACAAATGTAACAAAGTGTTTAGTATAAAATAAATTAGTTTCACTTATTTAAAAAGTGTCTTTTAAAGCTTTGATTTAAATTTAAAAGCTATTTTTATTATGAAAACTATGACTTCAGGATTGTTTAACTGTTAAAAATAAATCCAGAAATTACCAGTCCACATTAAATGGCCATTCAAAAAAACAGGAAAAATAAACAAAAATATTTAATAATTCTACCATATACTCTCTTTTTTCTAACGGTACTGGTTGAATGTATGTCAGCAACGGGTAGTTTCAAACTAATAGCTGGATTTTATTTATGTATTATTAAAATAGAATATTGTATTATTATTTATTTTATACATAATTTAAAAGTTGGTTAAAAAATATTCAAGTTGCTTTAATAAGTGAGACTAGAAATAAATTTAAATATATATAACTTATGTTGCTGTTGTTTTTTTAATTTGCAAGATGTGTATATATTCATATATTCTTTATTTTTATTTTTTTTGCATTAATTTATTATAACTACGTATTTTAACATTACGAGCCTTATTTTAAATACAATTTTTATTTGTAGAGTCAAATATTCATAGCGAGTTCTTTGCTTTTTTTTTGTAATATGATTAAAAATTTTGTGTTGATGAATATTTACTTTTTTTAGTATTTACTACTTATTATTAAGACTGTATATAGCTTACACTTACAAACTACGTATATACATTGTGTATGTATAAATATTCTTTTCATAAAATATTCAGTCAATTTTCTTCTGCTACTTCTTTTTATAAAACCTTTTCTTTCATAATTATTTTGCCTTTAACTTTATGTTCAATTTTATTCTTTTTAATTTTTACATATATTTCAACAAATTATGTTTTTTCTCTATTTTTTATTATATCTGTATTTCTAATTTTATTATTTCAATTTGCCTTTTTGCTTCACATCCACATCTTCAATCTTTTCTACCCATTTTTTCTCATTGTTCATGTTTTTGCTCCATATAAATCTCCACCCTAAACAAGCATTTACCATGGCTTTTTGTAGATCTAATTCCTATACCAAAATAATATCTAGTTTGTATGGAAAACTTGTTTAGTTGTTATAGTTGTCTTTCTATTTTTTCTTCTATTATCAGTTAACTTTTCAAATATTGAAAGATCCTAACCTACTCTATTATTTCTTATCTGATGCCTAGTCTAAATATTTCTTTATCACATATTTCAAGATTTTACTTTTATTTGCAATTATTTTCATTCCAAATTTTTATAATATTTATCAATATTATCAAAATATTTTGTTAACTTCATCTTTATTATCTGTAAATATCATATGATCAACATATCTATTACAATGGGCATTTCTATTACTATTATTGACTATTATTACTAAAAAAACACTTGTTTAGCAATACATTTAGAAATATATTATACAATAATCCTACTTCAGTTTTTCCATAATGTGTTTTTAATTTATATATATTGTAATAGTATGAAAGGGTGAAAGGGTCTGATTTGATAATACCCAAATTGTAATAGTATAAAAGTGGGAAACCAACACTTCAAATTGTAATAGTACATAACTGGGAATGAGATTGAATGAATAAATTATTTTTTTAAATGATAATATATATAAAAATTTCTTATTCAAATGTCTTCTAAGTTCTATACATCTAGATCATAACCACACTAAAGGTGGCCTTTTAATTAAATAACAAGCAAATAGAGAACGTGAAACTTCCTCAGTTATGTGTCAAACTCTACTGGCAATTGATATGGTAATGGTGTAGCTTTTAAGATATATTCTATAACTAAACAAATTGTATTCATAATATGGACAAAAGAATGTATTAAACATTATTATTTCTCTACATTTTACTTAT
Organism: Epiperipatus broadwayi; assembly: GCA_028023455.1. Classification (NCBI taxonomy): domain Eukaryota; kingdom Metazoa; phylum Onychophora; class Udeonychophora; order Euonychophora; family Peripatidae; genus Epiperipatus; species Epiperipatus broadwayi. Next base: position 571,733 of record JAQFVV010006514.1, on the reverse strand, counting down.
GTAAGGCACTAATGAGACTTGATCACTTGCAAAATATAAAGCAGAAATTTCAAATGCTAAAAAAATTGATTAAAATCATGTTCAAAGAATTGTCTTGGAAAAAGAAAATAAAGATTTATAATCATAAATTCTAAGATGCTATCAACTACAAATACCTTGATTAAATTATTAATATATATTTAAAATAATGATTGAAAAATTGGTAGATATAAGTTAATATTAAAAGGAAATTTCCTATGAGTTGGACAAGAGTAGCTTTTAATCTATGTATTTGGCAGACAGAGGGAAAATGAAGAAACACCACACTTCTCTCTAGCAACACATTTCTCTCTCAACACAACCATAGAAAGATTGTTTCATCATGCTGGATTTTATTGTTTTAGCTGCTTGTAGATTTTTTTTAGTACTGCTAGCTGACCTTGGTTAACCCTCTGGTCAACTATCTCTTCTCTTTTTTTATACTCTCTTCTATAAAATTCTCTGGATAATAATTACAATAGGTGATTTTAGATTTTTATAATTTCTTCTATAAAATTCTCTGGATAATAATTACAATAGGAGATTTCAACTTTTTATACTCTCTGACTCCACCCCTGCTTGGGTTTTCACCACACTATTAATTTATTTGATCTTTATTTTTAATTAGTGATATTTTTCATTTTCTTATTTTTCATTTTTGATTACCTCGAAATTAGTTATCTGTTGTTTATTTAATCAGTCTAGAATCTTGATCTCCAGAAACTGATTACATACTGTACAAAATTTGTTTCCAATTAATTATAAACTTTTCATTAAAAGTGCTTCCAATTAAAAGTATTTTTGAAAGGATTATATGTTAAATTAAAATTTTAAAAAAAGAAAAGAAAGATAAGTTCTAACTAATATTTTAATCTATTTTCCAATATGTATACTTTTTCTTTTTATTTTAACTTTTTTTTCTTCAAACTATTAAATATTGAAATATAATTTAATTTTCCTATTTTATTTAAAAAAAATCATGTAATTCGTAAATAAGCACACACTTACACAATGTGTATAGATACACATTGTTACATTACACTCTTCCCCAATTGAGGATTTAAATGCATCAATTCCTTTACTTAGGTATTGACCACTTTAAATTCTTAATAAAATAACTTTAATTACTTTTCAAAGTGTATGTCAGTTTTTTTTCACCATTAAACAATAATTGTTAATATTAAGAGAGGTATCCAGCAAAGTATTAGGCAATTCACACACACAGATCGATTTTGTGTTGATTAAACCAACTTTTTAATTTCTTGCAGAAGTCAAGATACAGCATGGATCAGTTTTGTGCACTACAGATCATAAACGTGGACTTAAGGCTGCAAATAGCAGGATTATTTCTACTGCACATCCGACTTATGAAAATATTTTTTTTATTAAATTACTGGGAATTTTTCTTCCAGTTTTATTATTATGGAGCCAGGACCTTTTCTACAGTTGCATCATCTTCAATATTTAATCTATGCACATACCAATCTGTAGAACAAAATCACCACAAAAAAAGGTTGAATCCAACCCAATATATGATCTGAAATTCATATCTGTGCCCATGTACACATGCACACACCTCAATCTTAATTCAACATAATGATTTATTTTCATTATTATTTTTATCATTATTAATTTCATGTTTCTTTATTTAACTTTTATTTTGAAACCATTATTTTAATCTATTTTACTTTTTTTTTCTATTTTTCCAAAACATTTTATTTTTACATATTTATTTTGGTCACATTCTGCTATTTTTTACAGACTTAAGAGTTGGGTTTGTCACAATAATAAAGGTAGACATAATTGAGGGGGTTGCCATTAGTTTTTACTTGTTTTGATATTTTTTAAAAAAAAATACGTTCTTTTATTTAAGTATTTATTTTTATAATTTTTTTATTTAGATTAAAAATTTGGTAATCATCTTCTTTGTTTGCAATCCCTAGTCATTATTAATTAGGTCAAGTCAGCGAATCTGTCAGATTACATATTTAATTTTTATCTGGTGGTTCTTTAATATTCTTTTTTTTAGTGAATAGCCACTCATGATAGGGGATTGTGAATCACCCCTTGGCCTTTCATTCTGCCTTGTATGAGTGATATCAGAATCACTCCTGGTTCTCTGAAAGATTTTTGTTCTGTCAGGGCTATTAGAGAATCGTCATTTTCGGATTCCACTCCCTGAATTTGTTCTGTGGCTATACATTATGGCATTTATAGCTGGTTTTTTAGGTTGAGGTTTAAACTCTCTCTCTTGCTTGCATCATATGTAGGTCTGGTGATGTTGAAAGCACTCAATAATTCTGCTAGTTGTTCCACTGTTTTCATCTCAGTACCTATGAGCATTTGCTGGATGTTATGAGGAAAGTTGTGATAAACTATCCAAATAATTTGTTCAGATAGTGGGTTGGCTGCTAAAGAATGTAAATTTTGCCACCTGCCTTCTGAAAAAAGGCATAGGAAATTTACCTGGCCACCATTTTGTGACATCTGGTGATGAATATTTTCTTGGTAATGATCACTCCAATAACTAGCTAATAAAGCTTTATGTATTCGTCAAAAGTGATGGGTTTATTATATAGAGAATTCCACCAAGCTTAAGACTCTCCTTGTAAATGGCTGCATGCAATTGTGATCATAGCCTCTTTACTACTATAAACTAGTTAAGTGTTCCATGAGAGCTTCACCTAGATGGCCAGAAAATATCCATATTTTTAAAAAACTGATTTATAATAGCTGGATTATTCACAATGTGCACATTTGCATTTGCACTCAGCTGGTCAGACTTTTTTACTTTTATAGGTGTCTTTCTTTCATCTAATGCCTCAGTTTGCTTGCTGCTTTTGCTGATACTTATATTATTTATTTTTTCTGTTAAACTATTAATTTTGATTTTAATATCTTCAATTATTTTTTTATTTTATATTTTCCTCTTCAGCCTCTCACATTAGCTCAATATTTATCTCATATTCTACATTAGTTTTTCTATTATTTAATATACCATTTCAATTTGATTCTCAACTTGCATTTTATTATCATTTATCTCTCTTATAATTTCCTCTTTCATTTTATCATAATCTATTCTGATTTGCTTTTTTAATTTTTCAAGCACTTCAGCTTGCTCTTCTAATTTCCTGTTTGTCTCATTATACTATTTTTTCAGCTCTTCGACCATTTCTTTAGTTTATTTTTTAAGCACTTCAGCCATTTCTCTACACTCATTTTTAATTTCTTCGGCTATTCTTTTATTTTTTTCAACTGCTTCTTTTTATTGATTTTTCAATTCTTTAGCTATTATTTTACTTTCTTCAGCCACTTCTTTTTGTTGGTTTTCACCATTTTTTTTCTTTCTTTAGCTGCCTCTTTTTGTTTTTCAAGCATGCCTGTTATTAGTGCTATGATGTCACTATTTTCCTATTTGTTTGTGACTTCATTTTCATTTTTACATTGCTATTTCTCACTAGGAATATGTTTTAGTTTGCTGTTCCTCACCAGGAACATTCTCTATTTCCTTATTCTGAGCCTCCATTTTAGCTCTTTTTCTTGTAATCATTTATGATTTAAAACAGCTTTTTATATATCTTTTTGCTTTTAATACCATTTTTTATTCACAAACAATATCTTTACTAATTTATTTAAGATAAATTTAATTGCTTTACTACTTTACTCTTTTTAAAATTTATAATTAAATATGAGTGTTTGCTTCATTTTCCCCACTATATTCCCCCTAATATCATTTGCCTGCAGATTTCTGACCCTTATCATTGCCTACTTGCATGTATTTATCTATATCTACTACATATTTACATTTTTCTTTAACACAAACTACAATATTTTAATAAAACTAATCTCACTTATCTTTCTTTTGCATATAAAATTATTATTAGTTCTGTTTGTTCTCTCCCCTCTCTCATAAATTTATTCACTTTAATTAATTATATTATGCTCTTTTTTTAATTAGAACACATGTTTGCGATTTCATGTTGAACGATATTGGTAACAGAATTTAATGTTTTGAAAAGTTTGTAAATTTTCAAGTTTGTAAATGGATTTATGAGTTTGAAACGAGCTTTATCAGTTTATTATTACTATTTTTTATACTTATATTTTTAAGTTATTAGTTCGTAATTAATCGTTAATTATTTGACTTTAAGACCTTGTTACTCAAGCAGAGGAGTAACTATGATTATTACATAATTATTAATCATATCCCCAGTCAGACCGAGATTTAATAAAAATATTAAAACAGCGGTCACTTTTCCAGACCAAGGTACCTACCTCTCTCTGGTTGCAAGAAATGTGTAATATCTCATGGGGATATTTATAATGAGTTTAAACGCTATGGGTGCCATCCAGTAACTAGACTGGACCCCAAGAGATGATATTACATGCTTCAAGAGTTTGACCCATGACTAGCTATTAAAAACATGAGATTGGCATCAGAGAATATTTAAATAAACTTGTCTGTTTACTCATAGGTAAATTGAGAGAGAGCGATAGAGAGAGAGAGAGAGAGAAATGTAAATGACAGAGAGAGAGAGAGAGAGAGAGAGAAAAATGTAAATGACACTAATCATTCACAATACATTTATTAAATAATACAACATAAATAATAAGGAATATTTAAATCAAAATATGAACACTTATTCACATTACTATAATTTTAAGCAACGCTATGCTTATTTAAATATAGTTATAATTAATACTTATAAATGGCATTTAAAGTTCTTTTTAAAGATAAAATTTAAGAATTCAATATTTGAAATAAGAATTGTAAAAGTTCTATAAATTACTTCAATATCTATTTACCTAGGTTTAAATACAGCATCTGGGTTTATATGGGTTATCATCCCATCTCCTGATCAGGTCATATTCATGAAAGGTGTACTTTTTGGTATCTGGATGTTTCATCATTGCTCTGTGTAGTACTGCAAGGGCTGTTTCCATTGATTTGGTGAGGCAGGTTAAAGCATTGGCAAAGGAAAGTCAGAATAATATTACTGCATGTGGCTATTGGCATATAGGAGACGGGCTGAGGAAAAATGAACAAACACCCCACTTCATTCTAGCAACGCATTTCTCTCTCAACATGACTGTAGAAAGATTGTTGCATCATGCTGGATTTCATTGTTTTAGCTGCTTGTAGATTTTTTCAGTGCTGCTAGCTGACCTTGGTTAACTCTCTGGTTAATTATCTCTTCCCTTTTTTTTTTATACTCTCTTCTATAAAATTTTCTGGATAATAATTATAATAGGGGATTTTAGCTTTTTATATTATCTTCTATAAAATTCTCAGTGTAAATTACAATAGGTAATTTTAGCTTTCTATATTCTCGTCTGTAAAATTCTCTAGATAATAATTACAATAGGAGATATCAGTTTTTTATAACTCTCTGACTCCACCCCTTCTCGAGTTTTCACCCATCTATCAATTCATTTGATCTTTATTTTTAATTAGTGATTTTTTTTCATTTTTGATTACATCGAAATTAGTTATCTATTGTTTATTTAATCAATCTGGAATATTGATCTCCAGAAAGTGATTACATACTGTATAAAATTTATTTCCAATTAATTATAAACTTTTCATTAAAAGTGCTTACAATTAAAAGTACTTTTGAAAGGATTATATGTTAAATTAAAATACACAGAAAAGAAAGATAAGTTATAACTAATATTTAACCTATTTCCCAATATGTGTACTTTTTTTTTTTTATTTCTTCAAACTATTTTATATTGAAATATAATTTTTTTTCCTATTTTATTTAAAAAAATCATGTAACTCGTATATACACACATACTTATGCAATGTGTATATATGTATATATATATACACATTGATACAGTATATCAATAACTTGAAATACATAAATTATTACTTCACTAGACGTTATAAACTAATACATATATGCGCTGTATGCACAGATAATGAAGCTAGAAAATATATGTTTAAAAGCGAAATTTTATTAAAATATAAAACTATTAAATTGTAGAGCTTAGCGCTTTCAGAGCAAGTAGTCTCTTGAAAGTGCTAAGCTCTATAATTTAATAGTTTTATATTTTAATAAAATTTCGCTTTTAAACATATATTTTTTAATTTAATTATCTGTGCGTACAACACACACATATATTAACAAATTTGTGTTATAATATATTGCATATTAGTATATCAATAAATAAAATAATAAATAATTGAAATACACAGGCTTATTATATACCTGTGTCTATATATGTAATATATTGGGTATATGAGCACAGACTTTCACACAACCCACCACTCTCCACACTATCTCATAACACTGATACACTTGAACACATATATGTTGAAAAGATAAATAATCACCAATATATGTATTTCATGCTAAACCAGCAATCATCAGTTGGTCCAGATTACCATCTCTACACATATATGCTATTAGTGCTCAGATATATATTAAGATAGCCAATGCTTATACTTTAATGGACAGGTTTCAATCTACTCCACACTCCAACTCTTCAACTGTCCATCCCATTGAAAATCTGATGATGGAATGCTTAAAGACCACCCTGAGGCCGAGATTCTTGTCACAAGCCTGTCCAGTAAAGTATAAGGATTAGCTATCTTAATATATATCTGAGCACTTATAGCATATATGGGTAGAGATGGTAATCTGGACCAACTGATGATTGCTGGATTAGCATGAAATACGTATATTGGTGATTATTTATCTTTTCAACATATATGTGTTCAAGTATATCAGTGTTATGAAGTAGTGTGGAGAGTGGTGGGCTGTGTGAAAGTCTGTGCTCATATACCCTATATATTAAAATAAGAAATAGTAATTTACTAATGGTTCTACTGAAAAGATGAAAATTAATATGCTAATAGAATTAAAAAAAAACATTCATATATATTAATTTTAAAAACTACTCTATCCATATAATAAATGCCCATAAAAAATAATTTATAAAATAAATTATGCAAGAAAGAATGCAGCAGTTTTGATATGAATCTCCAAATTAGATGAGATTGATAAGGTATAAAATTGTATTACTAAAGGTTATGTGAAAAGTAGTTTAAAACATTTATTGAATGTTTATGATTTATTATAGAAAAAATAAAGTAATTGAGTATGGTCATTTTAAAGTAGTAACCAAGTATGATAAATGTATTTTAATCTTTGTGAAATAGTGTTTCTGTAAAATTTTAGGCAGACATATTTCAAATGTATTCTACATATTTTACCTGAGGAATAATTTAACATTAAAAAAAAAAATAGATGAAGAAGAGAAACAATTAGAAGTAAATATTTTTGAAAAATATATTGAAAAAGAAGAAAAATTAACATTTTCTCCTTTGCTTTGAATAGATATTTTATAGAATAAATTAGTTTAATTTATTGAATTGGTTTAATGAATTAAATAAAATATAAATTTCAATAAAATATAACTACTTCCTAATTTGTAATAAAATACATTTTTAGATTAAACTGTATTTTCAAACAAAGTATCATATAAATTCATTTTTGCTTACCTTCAATATTTGCATTGGGATCAGCAATTTATTCTTTTCACTCTATTCTATATCTATTCATTGTAGCCTGAATAATTAAGTGATATTAAAATATAGTTTTGATTTTGCAATAAATAATTTCTAGATTAAAATGTTTTTTGTTTTGTTCTTTCCGATTATTTTATAAGCATTTAAGTCACATATAAAACTAAGGTATGGTATACCAAATATTTGTGAAAGAACATATATATCAAATAAACAAAAATATCATGGTTAAGTATTCATAATATTAAAATGTGAAAAGATATATAGAATTAAACAGAACGTCTAATAAGAAATTAATAAATCTAAATTCAAACAATTCACTGACATACTATTTGTAATATCAGCTTAATTTTATAATAGAATAATAATTGTAAGGAGTTAAAATAAAAATTTAATTCTGATCCCAGCAAAAATTCAGAATAGATTTATGATGAAAATTTTAGTCATATTTAACATGTTTTATATTAAAAAAATATAGACTTTGATTTCAATTTTATGTTCCAAAATTTTAATTTGTTGAATTATGATTCATTTATATTTTGAGTTGTTACTTTAATAAAGTTATTTTCTCATTTATTAAACATTAGTTTGTATTTATTTAGATCATTTGACATCTGACTTCATTTTTTTTAAAATTTTATTTAACATATGGATATTTTTTTAAACCAGCTTATCTATTAACAAAATATCATAAAGACACCTGTATGAATTCTAACCAGGCGATAGCATCACTAGTGGCTTTATTAACTCCTTCAAGTATATCACTACAGCTAGAGATATGACAGTCAGCAACTTTGTTTATAATTTGTATCTGTTCATCTCTACATAGATTAATGCCTATAAATTCTATTTATAAAGTAGATAAATACAACAATCATGGGTTGGCCTGAATTTATTGATGAGTCTCACAGTAACAAATTGGAGAAGTCAAATCAATGTGTTTTTACTATTAAATCTAAAAAAAAGAAATTTGTTTGGAAACTCATAATAAATTAATTTTTACATCATAATTTTTTGATTGCAGATTCTTGGTTAAACATCCAGAAAGGAATCTTTATTCAAAATCAATCTTATATGATAAAACTATTTTTTAAATTATTGGTAAGTCTGATCTTTTTAACAACAATTTATACATTTTTCATGAGACATCTCATCTGATATATGAAAAATAAATAAATAGGAAGCTATAGTAAAAAGTAATAAGTAAACAATAATATTTTTCCAGATAAAATTTAATTGAGTATCCAGAAATTTAGTATTAGTATTTTTTTCTTCAAACAGGGTTATAGTATTCATTGATAGGCTATGTTACTACTAAGAAATCTGATTGTAAATTATTGATTGTATTATAATATTAAGTAGTGCCATCCAGCTTTCCATGAAGATTATTCTCAGAAATTTAAATCTAACATTAAGTAAATAAGAAAAATAAGTTAAATTATGATCTGAGATTGATACTAAAGAACATAAAATTAATTTATGTTTTGGATGTTATTTCAAAAGGATATTATTTAATCATAATATAGTTTAATCAACTTTCATTGATCTAAACAAGGATTTGAGAAGGTAATACTGATGATTTGCTGGGTGAAGGGATAATAAAAGATAAAACAATCATAAAAATTAATGTGTGATTAAAAAGGAATAAGTTTATTTATTGTTAATATTTGGATGATATTTAAATTTTATACATAATTGAGATCGGAATTTTCCTATCACTTTCATTAATATATTCAACCTAATTCCAAAGTTAATGCTGTCATCAAGATTTGATAGAATATATCATCATTGAAATTTGAAACTAAATCATATACAATCATTTTATAAGATTTAAACAATGCCCAATTATTTTTTTATTATTAATACTGTTATCAAATACAGAGATTGCTATTTATTATAATTTTCCAAGATGGGCTATCCTACATCCTATGTGACTGATAATTGCAATATGCATTATTACATACTACTTATTTAGAAGGTGAGCAGAAAAGAATGATTGATTGTATTATAACATTGTTATTGTTATAGTATTACAATGCTTATAGACAGATGAAAATAACTTACAATACAATAGAAATAATAAAATTTCTAATAAGATTGCAATTAAAATAATCCAGAGCAAAACTAAAATAATTTAATGTTAAAATTGATTAAGTTGGTTAGTCTAGTAACAAGATTATAACAAAATCTATTATAATAAAAAAGTTAGAATAAGAAAATTAATTAGAGGGGATTTGAATCCATAATTTCAAGCTCTCTTCAGTCATCCATTCTATTTTATACAACCAATACACATGACCACATACATGTAAAAAAAAAAGATCTTCAATATATGTATTTCATGCTGAACCAGCACTCATCAGTTGGTCTGGATCATCATCTCCCACACACACATATAATCAGTGCTTATATTAAGATAGTAAATCTTCAAACTTTAATGGCTAGGCTTCTTCTCCACTTTCCAACTCTTCAGCCATCCATATCATTAAAAATTTGATGATAGCATGTTCAAAGACCTTGTTTTTCCACTTGTGTTGTTATACCCATATTGACATGACCCTTAATACTTAGGACCTCTAATTACATCTAGCTTAAGTATATATACTATACTTGTATTTAAATATTAATAAGAAAATTACTATTTAAATAAGCTTTATATATCTAAAAGTGACGTTTAAAAAATGAATTAAATGTTTATATGTAGTATATTTATATAAAATAAAAAAAATAAAAAGTTATAAATTTTTTTATAAAAATTTAAAAATAAATAACTAATCATTTATATCAATGTATAGAAAAAACCTACAATTATCTCAATATTATACTGTTCTCCTATATATCGATATGGTAATATTTAATATTCTAATATAAATAGTAAACATAATATGTGTAGAGGTACTAATATTATATCTTTAGATATTGGTAGCTAATTACTAAATAACTTTGTTATATATATTTAAGCATGTTTTTTAGCTCACATTCTGGATATATGATTAATATCTGAGTGTGTTTTCAATATTTAAATATATAAATAGTAAGAAGACTAATAAAAAAAAGATAGGAAAACGAAAAAAAATAAAAAGAATTTGTGCTTAGAATATGTTTGAAAGTTTTTGTTTTTGTTTTTTTTAAAAAAAGTTAATTGTGGATTTATTTGAAAGAAAGAGCGCATAAAGTATTATTATTTAATTGCATATAAATATTTATATCTAGCCATCTACCAAATATAAATGTATTTTGTGAATATTAGGTAGTTTATTTATTACCGTTTATAAATACAAACATAGGCATGTAAATTCCTATGTCTATGTGTACATATAAACTAATTGTTGCTGTTTAATTTTTGTTGATCTTAACTTTCTCTGTTGGAAATAATTGAAAAAATAACAAACATGATCAAAAAGTGGGTATAGTCAAGGACCACCCGAGACGTCCACGATGGCTTCTTTAGGCTTGTAAACATGTACATTCAAGTGTGAGTGACGGGGCTGCGGGTGACAAGATAGAAAACAGAACTTTACCAATTCACTGATTTAGTAAATACAGATTTGAAATTCTGCTTTCAATTAAGCTTAAACAGATATTAAAATGTACGCAAATGTTTAAAGAAAAGACATTCGTGTTTGTTGATTATTTTAAAATGAAATTTGTATAGTAAACAATACATTTTTTAAAATGCATTTATATTTCTGTGTTTGTGCATGAAAGTATTTTCTTTATGCTAAAAAGTTTGGAAATTTTAAAAGTATATTATCTTAAAAAAAAAAAGAAAAAATTAATAATTTTTGGATAAAAGTATCTGCATTTTACTTGTGAAATCTTCTCTAAATATTTTTCTACATTATCAAAACTAATTTTGTTTCTATTATGTACTGATCAATAGAAATAAACAGCTTTAATGTAAAACAAAAGACTTGATTTCCTGGTTTCAAAAAAAGAATTAAATAAAATTATTAATTTTTTAAATAAAAAATATTCAGTCATATATTATCTTTTTTTTACAATTTTCATTAGCATACTTTTTTTTTTAAAAAAAAGAATCTTTATTCACTGCTAAGTTTTACGATGAAATAACATAGTGGTTGATATACAATCTATATTTACAATTTTAAACCCAAAAAATAATCGTCTTTGATAGCCAATATACATTGTCTGATGTTTTATTTAGAACAAATATATTCTCAATAATAATTCAGATCAAACCCAGTCCAATAGGAAAGGCAATTAAGCTCCATGTTGCCGCGTGGATATCCGGTAATGCCAGCATACTTCTCCTTTCCAACTTCATTGTATGCAATTATCCATTATCATAGAAACTCCAGATAATTCTCTTTTACTATACATGCATTTCACAGACAACCTTTCCTCATCGGATAATCTACAGGCATTATACCCTTGGATTTCCATGCCTTGTTGGCAGTACTTTTTTTTATTATATTACTCTCTCACTAGGTAGGGAATGACTGTTTTATTAATGTCTAATACCTTGTGAAAAGTGAATTATCATTATACTATTGACAACCTTTGTGAATTTTAAAATTATTGGAAGTACATTCTTATTTTAAACTTCACTATATAACAACAATCAACCAGCACAAAATTTCTCAATAGTGGATGTCATAGTATGATTACTTTAAAAAAAAATCTAAGTCTGTTGAAAAAATGTTCAAGCTTACTTAATTCAGATTCAAGCCCAAGTCATGAGCACATTGGGCAGATATACTTTTTTTACACCATGAACCACTTTTTTTTAATAACTATAGCATTTTAATAATTGTTTTCATGGTTTATTTATTTATTATGTTAATATACTTTATCCTTACTTATATTATTTAATATAAAAAAATGACTTTTTAATTGTAATTAAAACATCTATATCTTGTTCCAAATTTAAAATATAACTTCTTTTTATAGAATGTTTTATACATTTTTACTTTATAACAAATTATTGAAAAAATTCTTTGAATGAAAAATCCCCTTATTTTTACAAGATGATAATGATGATTATTATTAATAATTTATTTATTAAATTATAATTCCATTGTTTTAAAGTCAAAAATTTCCAATAACTACTTTATTTTAAGTTGAAAATATTTTTTATTATTTACAAAGTTTATAAGACTTTTAAGACTATTTTTCAAAAACTATTATTTTATTTTTTTTGTCGTTTGTCAGTTTTAAAGTTGAACACTGTATATATACATTTTTTGCACATTTAGAAAAAATCTTGTTTTTCATTTCTATTTTGTAAATATATTTTAAAGGTTATATTTTATTTCTATAGCTAGAATTCCATATTTTATAACTATTGATTAATCAATATAATCACTATTATCAGTAGCAAACTCTTCATACAGTAGTGCCACTCTGTGCAAGCCCTAGTAATCAATGGATGCCATATTTCTGATCCAATGTGTATCACTGATAATACTAGAGCTTTAAATAATTTTTGTTTCTATAGAGAAGTTTTTACCATTTCTCAATATTCTCTCTTCAGATTTATAACTCCTTTTTTTGTATTTCATTATAATGTGTGTTGTAGAAATTATTACTGTCAAAATTTATTCCAAGATCCTTGGATATTTTTTTTTATAATTTTTTCTTTAACTATATAATAACTTCTATTAAACATTGTTGAGTTTCTGGTATACAATACAACACAACATTTCTCAATATTTATTTTCATATTGTTATTAAGGCACCATTTTTCAAAACTATTTAAATCACCTTGTAACTTATCCCATTAATTGCTTTTATATTTACATTCAATTTGATCAATTTGACTATTAATAATTTATGACAGATTGAATCAAAAGCAGATCTCAAGTCCAGATATATGACATCAATTCTTTTCCCAGAATTTAAGGCATATGCTATATGATCTTGAATTGTTATAAGATTAATAATGACTGATATTTTTAGTACAAAACCATGTTGAGATTTTGATATAATTTTATTAATATCATTGTTTATTTTTGAATAAAAACAATTTTCAAAAATTTTAGACAGAATTGGTAAAATTGATATTGCTCTATAATTCTTTGGATCATCTTTTGCACCTTTTTTTATAAATAGAAACAATTCTAGTAATTTTTTAAATCCTTAGGTTTGTCTAATGATACCTACAATAATTTTTGGATTGAAAGAGCATCCTTTTAGAATAAATGTTGGAGTTTCACATAAATTAAAGTTCTTCTTATTTTTAAGATTTTTTTTTTATTGCTCTTTCAATGTTTTGCAGATTGATATTTTTTATTGAGAAAAAAATATTTTTTGAAGAATTATCAAAAACAGTTTTATTATAATCATTAGTTGTTTCATTTGTTTTGTCTTGGTATTGTAATATTTTTTAAAATGTTGACAGAATTCATTTAATGTTATACCATTATAACTAGATGTCAATGCCAGATTTTTTTGTGTTACATTGATATGTTTATTAAAATCCCAAATTGCTTTAGTCTGATATTTAAAATCTATTTCCAACTTTTTAATATGATTTTTATAATCTTGTATTTTTTTTTCCTTTTTATAACTTTCCTTAGATTTATTACATTGTTATAATATAATTATATTTTTTGTTTCAAAAAAAATTCTGTAATGATGTTCTTTCCTTTTTATAATAAATCAAAATTCTGTAGTAAACCACATAGAAAAATTCCATTTTCTTTGAATAGTGTTTGGTATATTTTGATTAATAATATTATAAATGGTCATCAAATTTTTTTCAGTAGCAATATCTATATTATTAATATTGTTTAAGAAATTTTAATCATAGTTTTTAAAAGTATCATATTTTATCATAGCTACCTTTTCTAAAATCTTCTTGCAATCTGCATTTTTTATTTCTTTTGTATGTTAGATCCAGTAATATTTTAAATGGTGATGATATTTATCTATAAGTACTATTATTCCTGATGATAGCTTGCATACTATTTCTTATGCATCGTTATTTATAATTAAATCCAGAATCTTATTTAGATAATTTTTATTTGTATTACTTTGTTTTATTAATTTGAGAATATGTATTAAATTTAATAAGCTGCATGTCTTGCTATTGTTCTTTAAGTTTAATTCAGAACTATTAAAATCTCCAACAATAAAAATATTATGATTATAATTAATTAATTTTGATATATAATGATCATATATATATATATATGTTCAAAAGATGGCGCTTCACCAAAACCACCGAACAAGTGTAAGATTTGTTTACATAAACGAAAAAAGAGTCAGAAATTAACTACCTCTTTCATTTGCTCACCCCCAGATCAGCTGATTTCAAGCTGGTTTGCTCTCCTCAGTGGGGGATAGAGTATAGAAACTTATATATATATATCACTTACTAAAAAACTTTCTGGAACAATATATATATAGGCTAAAAGTAAATTTTTTATTATTGTTTAATTAAATTTCAACCCAAGTTGATTCATCTTGATAATTAATTTCTCTAATGCATTTACTAATTAGCATCATATTTACTGTTATAAATGTTCCATCCATCCACCCCCTTCTAAACATGCAATCATTTCTATCTTGTCTATAAATATTACATATGTCATCCATAATTTGTGGGTCTTCTATATATCTGTTGATAGCCATATTTCTGTTAATAAAATATCACAATTTTAAGATAAAAATTGTAAATAAATTTCATTCAGTTTTTTTCTTAGTCTTCTAATATTCATATAATAACATCATATTATTTTGCCATTTGCATGATTTTGTCTATTCATTAAAGTAAGTATGTATTTTCCATTGCTTACCACTATCATTGTTCAAATAATGTTTTTTAATAGTTTTTAATAGAAATATCTCACATCTGCTCTCAGTTGTGTGAGAATTCATCATCATCATTATCATATTAATAACAATAATGGTGATGATGATGATGATGCACATTATTTTAAACTTATATGACAATTATTCCTCATAGACATTGCTTTTTCAAAAGTAATTGTATTGGTCTGCTAAAATGTAATGATTTTGAGCAAATGTTTGAATGATTTTATATAATGAATCCTAATAATAATCTTACATTTTAAAAAAAAATTGTATGTGTGAAGAAAATAATATCTTCACTATTTTTTTAAATATCTATCTCTATCATGCTAGAATAAATTTTAATGCTATAAAAACCCACTTCTACGTTATAATGAATAAATAAACATAAATCTATGAGAAAATAGTAAAAAATACATTTAATTTATAATTGTCTTTTTGTCAAATATATAATGACTTCTGCCGTTTAAAACTCATTTATAAATTTTTCCATTTTATAGAAAAAAAATTTATTAGTTGTTATCTAATAAATACATGTCACTAATATATCATATAAACCTTACATTGTAGCTAAAATAATAACAATTTATACTATTTTTAAATTTATATCATAATTAGCAGGGTTTTTTTATTCTTTTTACTTGAGGAAAGTGTGCAGTTATTAATAAAGCATTAAACATTTATCCTTAGATTAATATTTAAAATAAAACTATTTCAGATAATCATATTTCTTATTAATTTAGAATTTTACTCATATTTTTGATAGAATATTTTTTTTTATTTTTGGAATAATACTGATATTAGAATTTCCTTATTTGTTTTACATATGCCCATTTTTGATATCACTAAAATATAAATAAAAGTTATCAATATTTTTTGATATATTCATGACATTTATGTTTTATCTATACTTTATTAGAAATGTAAACAAAACCAGTGTGTCACCAAATATGTATATGTTTATAAATTACTGATTATATCATTTAAATGTGTACATATATAGTGGCCAATTGAAGGTATATTTTACATTTTTAATTTGAAAGTATTATTGTTGGAAGTAAATTTTTAAAAAATAGACAAAAACATTTAAATAATTAATACACCAGTTTTTAAAAATTCTCAACAAAATAATAAAAATTAATAATTTATTTTGTTTGTAAGATGCTATGCTAGATTCATAATAATTATATAAAGAGCAAAACTATTGCTATTTCTTATTAACTTTTTTTTTTCATTTTTAAAATGGGCCATTTTCTTTATATATTTTGAAGACTTAATTTTTTTCTCTTCTCATCAAAACTTTGATGGAATTCTGTTTGGTGCTTCAATAATATTTTATCACTCTAAAGATAATTTGGTACACTTTAAATTCTAGATTACTTGATCTTTGCACATTGGTTAATGTTCTCAAGCAAAATTTTTTTATAGTTATATTAACTCATGCAGTTCTCTTTAAAGAATTTGGATAATGATGAAAATGTTTCTTTTTTATGATTTTTAGCTGAATATTTTGAAAAAAAGAAAAAAATATTAACAAAATAATAATTACACCACACACCCCTTATCTGCAAATTATAAAAAATAAAACTAATTTAATATGAACACTAGACTAGTATCTTTAATAGTATTTATTTCATTTGATTACATATATTAAACAAAATAAAAAAACAAATGCAGACATTAACATTATTCTAAATTTAATAAGTGCATTTATCATTTTTTAATTATTTAATTTCTTAAATTATTTAGATTTGTTTCATATCACTCTTGTTATTATTCTGTTTTTTATTATTATAAAATATTTGAAATGCCTTTTGCATTTATTCCCAACGAATTTCACACATATGCATGCATATTCTAACCTTTTTTCAATTTTATTTTTTAATATTTAGAATAAAGATTATAGTTTAATTAATTAAGGTAATATTATTTAGACACATATATAACAACAGCATGTGTTATGAATTGACCACTTTAAAGTAAAATTAATTTAATAATGTTTATTGCTGATTTTGGTTTTTCTTTTCTTTTTTTGCCGATTAAAATAGTTCATTGAATTTATTGCTTCCAATTTTTATAACATTTTCTAGATGTGTTTGGAATAAGTAATGGTAAAGTATAATTTAGTTCATCACATGGATAATGATGGCTGAAATGCAATTCTTTTTGGAAAAAAGTTAAACTTATTACTGCACTGAACAAAATAACTGTGATGTTACTATAACATATGCAATAGAAATCAGTTCTATACATCTATTGAGCCTTCATCATACAAATACTCTCATGCCTGCCATGTATATAAGAAAACATGACAAATATGACTTTTACATTAAATTGTATCAAAGTACTAATATAGTATAATATACATAAGCTAGACATAATTAAAGCGGATTTGAAGCCAGTCTTTCAAACTCCCTTCAGTCATCCACTCTATCTAATATAAACTAATACACATACATGTGAAAAAGATAAATGTACTCCAATATATGTATTTCATGTTGAACCAGCACTCATCAGTTGATCTGGATCATTTCCTATACATTATATATAATCAGTGCTTATGTAAGATAGCAAATGTGCACAGTTTAATAGATAGACTTCAATACTTTCCACTCTCCAACTCTTCAGCCATTAATTTTCACTGAAAATCTGATGATGGAATGCTCAAAGCCCTTGTTGATTCCAATATTGTAGTCATACCCATGTTAATCTTAAGCCTGTCCATTAAAGTGTGCAGATTTGCTTTCTTAATATAAAGTGAACATTGATTATATATGTGTGCAGGAGATAATGATCCAAATAATTGATGAGTGCTGGTTCAGCATAATATATATATATATATATATATATATATATATATATATATATATATATATATTGAAGATCACTTATCTCTTTCACACATCAGCTTTATCAATATATCACATGATCATTTCTTATGCTTGCACATAACTGTTATCTAAACAAGCAAAACTCTCCATACAATAGTGCCACTCAGTGCCAGCCAAAACTAGTCTGTGGATATTGCATGAGGCATTAGATGAGGATTTTATGCAGAAGCCTTCTGGCATCCATTGATTACCCTGGTTGGCACTGAGTGGCACTACTGTATGAAGAGTTTTTCCTGTTTTAATAATAGTTATGTGCAAGCATAAGAAATGGTGAACATGTGATGTTTAGTGTTTTAACACCAATCATGCTTAATAGGATAGTGGTGGCTGTGGTTGTCAAAGAGCCAAAGATACCAAAATGTATGGGTGATGAACAGAGTTTAGACTCATATGAGTATATAAGCTATTGAGCTTAGGTTGAAAATATTGTTTTTAATTTTATTCTCATAGTTTTGTAGTTAAGTAGAGATGAAAGGTGGCTGCTGGAGGAGTGCATCGAATCATAAAGATCTAGATGCAGTGCTCTCAGATCCAAGGCTCCTCCCTGATGAAGGCTACAAGCCAGGAACTAGTCTGGGGATATTGGATGAGTAGGCACTAGATGGTGATTTTATGCACAAGCCATCTGGCATCCATTGATTACTGTGGCTGGCACTGAGTGGCACTACTGTATGGAGAGTTTTGCCTGTTTTTATCAGTATAGTTGATGATTGAAGAAAACTTGAAAGTCTGAGTTCAAATTCCCTTTAATTGTATCTAGCTTAAGTATACATACTATAATTGTATTTCATTATTACATATTCAGTCTATATTCTGCTCATCCCTCTTATGTGTTTTTAAATGAACATATTCCAATATATGAAGGTAAGATTGTTAAGGTTGTGTAAGTATATTATAATGTCGGCATCAACAAAGGCTTTGAGCATTCTCTCATCAGATTTTCAGTGATATGAATGATAAAAAGTTGTAGAGTTGAGAAGATTGAAGCTTATTCATTAAAGTTTGAAGATTTGCTACTATCTTAATATAAAACCGAGCAGTGAACTGGGTTTAGCATGAAATACATATATTGGAGATTATTTATCTTTTTCATATTATGTGGTCATGTGTATTGGTTATATTAGATAGAATGAATAACAGGAGCTTGAAAGTCTGGGTTTAAATCCCCTTTAATTAAATTGTATTATATATTTTGTATAAGATAAACAAAAGCATGCATAATTATAAAAACAGTATAGGAAAGAAAAATTTAGTTAAGAGTTGTTTCAATGTGTTTGTATCATTGTCGATGAATTTATTAATGATGTAAATATTGTAACGGTAAGAATTGTCCCTCTGCATAACAAAATCTAGAACACAGGCAAAATACACTCAAGCTGACCGAATACAGATGCTGGGATCCAGACTCTGACCAATATTCAATCCTTCCACCTCTGCTCAACAATCTAATATCCTATGGATGACACTTCTCAACTTACACAGACAATTTAAGCACGGTCCGGCAGACACTCAGCGTAAAACAAAAGACTTGTAAATTAACTAATTTAGCACTGATTTGGTCAGATATTCACACATATGACTAAGTGATTAATTAATATATCGATGATTGACCTACATATAGATAAAATGGTGTATGTTTAATTAAATCTAGAGCTGGATAAAATGAACTCATGGACAATAAAGATATGAAAACGAGTTATATTTTAAATATTATTAATTTAATAAAACAATAACAAATAGTAAATCAAAATATACACAACTATATAATGAGAATGTGAGAGATTACGCTCGCAGGCATTGCATAACTAATGAGATCAATGATACATATTATCTCATTATAAGTGTTTAATAAAGTGTAGTGTGATATGGGAGTTTATGCCTATATTAATATGCCAAATTTCTAGCTCTTATGTAGTCTGCTAGATCATATGGAACTTAATATCCAAAGTTATATAACTAACTTAATAGCGCTCCTGTGGCATCTATCTATACAAAGTTAAGTCAAGCATATAATTAGGCTCAGAGATACACAGGTTAGCATGTTAACTTAGATTAGGGTATACACTGATGCTAGATAAGCATTTAATATAAAAAGAGAGAAAACTGGTTTATGATAGGTTTACCTATATACTCTATGGCACATATTAAAATATTAATTAAGCAAAAAGGTGCGAATGGGTCATTATTCACAGGCTTCAGTCTCAAAGTCTCGGTTACCCTAAAACCAATCAACTTGTTACGAATAGGAACATTAGTAGTTCAGGGAGTCGGATAAGCATTAATTATGAATAATCTAGGTCCTTGTGCTCTAGTTCTAAAAGTGTGTGCTTTTACTCGAACTAAGTGGATAAGTGTGACCTCCACCAACAACTCATCAATAATCATGCAGCAAGCAGATAATTGTACATTGTGTACTTTGTAAGGACACATCTGCAACTTATACATATATAATGCAAATATGTAAAATTATATTAGCATGCTTTAAAAATAGATAGCATCTATTTACATATCTATACAATCCAGTTCTCAAATTTAGTATTTCAAATATACTATTTAGGGACTAAATTAATTAGTAACCTAGTTTAATATTATCACCTGCATCTCAACATATATAAATCTAAGAAGGACAAAGCATATTTGTGGGTTAATTATGAATAAAACATTAAAATATGCTTTGAGAATATCTCTGTGGCTAGTTCCTATGATGTACGAGTTACATATATATAAATAGTTATAATTCATAACTAGAGTTAAGCAAACTACAATTTTAACTAGAGAACGACTGATTATTGTAATATTAATACCCAAAAATTAATCAGTAAAAATAATAATATGATCTCGAAACAGCGAGTGAGAAAGAAAATAATAATTCAATTATTTAATATTTATTATAGCGAAGATTTGAAATTATCTTTACAGATCGATAAGGTAAAGTTATATTTATAAATACTCGCGGTTTCATTATTTGGCATATTAAACACATATAATATTAAAATGATAAAATCATAGAATAAATGGAATAGATTATAAATAGGCATAAAAGACTGCAGAAAATTATACATTTAAAATGTAAATCTATTTTAAAAGGGAATTCAAGTTTTACAATCAGGCAAGATTTAAACATTAGCATTTAACAGTCTTCTTTGCAGATTTTAGGAAAGGTGTTTGTAGATGCAGATTTAATAAATAGATAGCTTTTAAAGGAAAGAATTGAAAGTCACAGTTTATAAACAGAGGTCTGAGAGAAAATTTATCAATTTATCAGTCCGTTGTTTTCATTGCAGTTAGTTCTGGAGCACTTGGGAGGATATTAAGTTGACACTTTTGATGATGATTTAAAGTTAATGAAGTTTTTTCCATGGGCTGCTTTGCTGGTGTATGGCATATTTTATCGGACCAAAGTCTTTTCTATTCCCCAGCTAGGGTCAAGAGGTGAGGGGTCGCCTAACTTATCCCAACATTTTGAAGGTGAAACGAATGTAGATTCTGTTTACAATTCACTTATTATATATATGATCGATCCTTGGGGACAAAACTTTAAGTATTTATACTTTTCAAACTCTGGCCACCTGTTTAATTTTACAAGCTTGTCCCGAATTTATTTATTTTAGAAAAATATCTTTAATTGCCAAAGCTAGTAGAAAAACCCATTTATTTATTTTAGAAAAACATTTTTAATTATGACAACTAATTTAGATTTTGTTATTAACATTTTATATTTACAAAATCAAGTTCACACTATTTTAGGACTATTGCGTGACCTACTTCAAAAATTGTTCACAAAAATCAAATGTTATTTTGACAAAGTTACTTTGATAATTAGTAAAGAAGGCATTTATTTATATAGCGCTATGTTTATAAATTTGTAATAAACTAAAGATTAGCCTTTCAAGCTAATGTACATAATCTTTTTATGAATGTTAATAATAATAAATGAATACTTTCATTTCCAACACAAGATAGTCTTTGCAAATGAATAAATGAATCCACTTATTCATTCAACCCAAATGCTTATATATGGGCAAATCTTAAGTACTGGATATGAAAGTGTGAGGATAAATCAATCACTTTAAATTACTGTTTACTATGTCTGAATGAATGACATCAACGAAATTATCTAGAATTTACAAAATGTCACTCTTAAATGAAACTAAACATATGTAAATGAGGCATTTATTTATATAGCGCTATGTTTATAAATTTGTAATAAACTAAAGATTAGCCTTTCAAGCTAATGTACATGTGCTTTTTATGAATGTTAATAATAATAAATGAATACTTTCATTTCCAACACAAGATAAAGTCTTTGCGAATGAATAAATGATCCACTTATTCATTCAACCCAAATGCTTATATATGGGCAAATCTTAAGTACTGGATATGAAAGCATGAGAATAAATCAATCACTTTAAATTACTGTTTACTATGTCTGAATGAATGACATCAACTAATAAATAAATGCCTCATTTACATACGTTTACTTTCATTTAACAGCGATGTGTCATAAATTCTAGATAATTTTGTTGATGTCATTCATTCAGACATAGTAAACAGTAATTTAAAGTGATTGATTTAGTCTCACACTTTCATATCCAGTACTTAAGATTTGCCCATATATAAGCATTTGGGTTGAATGAATAAGTGGATTCATTTATTCGTTCGCAAAGACTTTATCTTGTGTTGGAAATTAAAGTATTCATTTATTATTATTAACATTCATAAAAAGCACATGTATGTTAGCTTGAAAGGCTAATCTTTAGTTTGATAATTAGTAGAAAACTAAATTTATTACCATACATGTAGAATAACAATGGAAATGGCTTATATACATATATGCGATGTCAGTAACATAATAAAATTGGCTAAATAATTTAAACTAAAATATTTATAAAATGGATACATATCTGTAATATATACCAATAATGTAACAATAAAATTGGCTAAATAATTTAAACTAAAATATTTCTTAAATTAGAAATATTTATAAAATGGATACATATCTGTAATATATACATATACTATTAAATTACAGACTTACCGTTCGCATATATATATACATGATTTTGCATATATAGTAATTTGAGATTGTTTAAATGGGTACTCTGAGAGGGTTTAAACCTGGCATATAGATAGATGTGGGGGTACAATATGGATAAATCTGACTGTTTCAATATATCCAAAAAATCTTTCAACTGAATTTCTATGGATTCAACAACAAACTGAAATTTTTAAATATAATTTTACCTGGGGTTTTTTTCTGTGTTGATTTCTATGGATTCAACAACAAACTGAAATCTTTAAATATAATTTTACATGGGTTTTTTTTTCTGTGTTTATTTTCAACTACATATCCATAATTTCTTATTCATTTCAGATGTATGAATCGACAGAGATTCATATAAAAAAACCATACAAGATGTCAAATAGATAGATAGTTAGCTAGCTAGCTAGGCAGGAAAAAGATACAAAATTAGGTAGGTCTTAAGTAGGTAGATAGGTAAGTGGGTGGGTGGGTGTGTAGGTAGGTAGAAAGAGAGGGAGGGTAAATAGATAAATTCATAGACAGATGCACAGATAGATTGGTAGATAAGTAGAACAATAATTGGGTAGATATATGGACAAAGAGGCGGATGGATAAATTAATAGGTAGATGTCTGGATAAATTGATATGTAGTTAGAAAGGCAAATTAATGATAAAAAGCTAATAATTAAATAGGTAAGTAGATATATAGATAGCTAGGTAAGTTGATAGATAGATGGATAAAACAAGTAGAATAGATAAATAGTTAGATAGATAGATTGATAGATATATAAAGAGTTAGCTACATAGACATATAGAGTAGGTAGATACATAAATATGCGAGTATGTGGATGGAAAGGTATGTTGGCAAGTAAGTAGGTTGGTTAATCAAAATAGAAAGAGAAACATAATTATAAAATAAATAGTAAGCCAGAAAAAAATTATATATGTAAAATTGATAAAAAACATAAAAACAAACAATCATAATAGCGATGATTAAGCAAGCTTTTAAAAAGATGACAATGTACAGAATGGGTCAATAAAATTATACTTTAGGAAAATCGTGTTAAATGATTTATTTAGACGGCTAACATTTACAGATATCAAAGAAAGGTTACTGAGAAATAAAAAGTATATATAACAAAAAGACTGTAATGTGATTGTAAGGAAATATGGAAATAATAAGCTATAAATTGATTAAAAGTAAGTAAATAAATAAACGAAAGGCGAAATAAAAATATGATAAAACAGTCATAAATCTTCTTTGCCTAGATTATTAGAGAATAATGAAATCAAATAGAGATTTTAATATAAGAATAAGAGACAATATGTAGATTTAAAAAGCATCTAGCTATGTTATCTTGGGTTTTCCATAACTTTTAGTCAATTCTTAAATAAAGCTTTAGAAATAGTTATGATAAAAATACTTGATGACAAAAACAATTATAAGTTTATTTGAGCACAGAATTTCAAGCTCCCTTCAGCTATATAGTCCATCTTATATGACATACACATGACCACACACGTGAAAAAGATAAGCGATACATGGTCATTTATCTTTTTCACATGTTTGTGGTCATGCTGAAGGAAGCTTGAAAATCTGTGATCAAATCCCCCTCTAATTACATCTAAAGATCAGTACATACATTTATACTTGTAGTCAAATTATAAGTTTAGTACATGCATTATAATGATATAAGAATGTATCTTTACATATTGAGATATTAGTAGAAGGGGAGGGGGTGGAAATGTGTTAAAGATAGTTGCAACCCATAACAAATAATCGGAGCTGATGGTGTTATTACCAAATTAGTTAACTTCAGACAGCGAATATTTCACGAATATACACGTTTATGTATATATTATTGAAAGAAAAATGAAAGAAAAAATATATTTTTTTTTTTAAAAGATGGGGGAGGGGGGCACTTTGAAATATTATGAGAATAAAGACATTAGATGATTTTAAAAATAATGATAGAGATTATATATATTTAAAGTGATCTTAACGAATTTATGTAGGACAAATAACGTAGTATTTACAGTGTATACATATGTAATTAGGTCCTGAGCTTGAGCGTTTAATGTCATCTTTCCTCATAACACATATATTAACAGACTATAAATGCACTAACTACAGCTAAACAACTGACAATAAATTACAAATCTAAAGAATTTAAGAATTAATAAAGGAAAAGGCTAGTTTACCACTATAATGATTGGATCTATTTAGGTTGTCATTTTCATTAGCTTACAATAACAACCGTTAATTACAGCATATCTCTATCTTTTGTCAATTTGAGATGATGTTTAAGTGTAAATATAATTGATGGACGAAGAAAAACAAAAGAAAATTATAAAATTGATAAGTTAATTTATGCTTTTTTGAAATAAATACACATTATTTTGTTTTTAAGCGTTATTTTAACATATACATAATATGTATATTTAAAATTGTAATTTCGTATAAAAATACAATTCTTTTAAATTTCATTGACATTCTAAAGCGAATATTGAGAGTCTGTTTTAAACATATCTGTAGATTTTAATCTTTTACTTTAAAGTGGACTTATTATTAAAAAGGTTGAATAAATATAATGAATTATTAAAATGATATAAATAAAATTCTCGTAATTTTTTTACATTGATCTTTTAGAAGCAAATATAAAGTAAAAAACAATTATAAATTTTTGCATAAATAATATTAAAATGTCCATACGGAAATAAAATAATCCATTAATAATATATATTTTTTTAATGTTAGATTCTCGAAGGAAAAAAAAATTACTAATTCCATCAAAAAAAAAAAAATCAATAATATTTTTTGGTAAATATATATGTAAAAGATGAGCGAATATTCTTTAGGAAATTAGCAAAAGAACCAAAATAAGATGTGAAAACATTAGATAAAAATGAAATCAATATTCTCAAAGTTGAAACATTTACACATAGGGAAATGATTCACATTATACAAAACCAAATATAGTTTATGTAATTTAGCATAATAGAAAGCTAAGAATTATTATAGTGTTATTTAGTGCTAGATCAATGGTGATTCTCAATTCAGTTTTTAAGATAGATTAAAAAAAACTATTAACATTTTCTACTTTTCTAAATTATATTAATGAATAATAAAATTGCATCTCCTTAACAAAAATTATATTCACTACAAATAATACCATATAATACTAAATTGTCCATGCACTTTACATACAGTTACACAATGCTTTATTTACCACCCTTTTTTGCAGTATACAGTTTTTTACAGTTTACTAAAAAGAATTATGATAGTTGCTATAAAATGTACATAAGTCAGTGTCCAACAGATATCAACTAACTTTTATATTAGTAAATAAAGATAAAACAGCACTTAAATATTTTACTGGAAAGCAAAAGCATTTCTTAATAGTCAATCATACAACAGAACCTGTGAATGAAAAAGCACTGCTCACTTGGTTTTTCAATTGCTAGGTGTTGTTAGTTTAAATGATTTTCTATCTTCTATCCTCATTTCATTCTCTAAATATCAACTTATAATAAATATTGGATGATTACTTAGGTTAATTATTAGTTGGTTACCTAAAACATAATATTTAGCCTGATGGAAAATAAAAATTTTCAAGTTTTATCTGGTCTGTATTACAATCTTAAATTGTGGATATCGACTATAATTTTTCCATGAGTCCTTTCTAATACTGCAATTATTTTAAAAAAATCATTAAAAATGATTATATAAATGAAAAATCTGGATATATAAATTACAAATCAAAACATATTGATCTTTAAAAATAAATAGGCATTTATGTATTATTTTTGAATTGAAAACAAACATTTATTCTCTATTTTTAATTTATAGGTAACTTTTTTAAAAAAATTATAGCTAATTTTTTAAAAGTTTATCATTTCTTGTATTATTTATATTAGATGCAGTGATATCAGACTGAAGTTCAATATTTATGAATCATGTCCTATCTCTATTATTTTCATTCTTGAACTTTGAACAGTAAATTATTTGATTTTTTTTTTATTCTAATCATTCCTAATAGCCATTTAAATATTCCTAACAAATTAGAATATTTTCAAGTACAGTATTATATAATTTTTTTTTAAAAAAAAGTGTTTTAAAATATGAAAAGTTTATATGCATATACATAATGTTTCTATTTATAATTTATTGTTTAAGTTAAGGTGATGTGACATAAAACTTATTTAGACTTTAAAGCATAACATTATGCTAATAGAACATTTTCCCTCATCCTTAATTCTTTCAATATTGTTTTGATGGAATCTTTTACTGTGATTAAACAACCATGTCTATTATTAATTATCTTATTTTCTTTTATATTTTATCTATGTTTTATTTTTTTTATAATTTGATTAGATAAACAAAAGTATCAATTACAATTCAGTAACATTAAAATAGTTTCCATAAATATAAGTTTTTAGCTATAATTCTTTTGTTTTTACCATTCAAAAAAGAATATTTTGATTAACCAAATTACCAAATTTTTAAAATACCATACATTTATTTCTATTGTTGTGCATTTTTATATATATTATAAATACTAACTACTTTTAGTTTATGATAATATAAAATTCCACCTTTATATGTTTTTTATTAAAATATTATGAGAAAATGACTTGAACATTGGTTTCTAATTCATAAATACTTTTTTTGACTGCATTAGATATATCACAAAAAAAAAATTACATTAAGTAAAAAAAATAATATTTTAGGACTTTCTTACATTTGTGAAATTTTTGGATTAGAAAAATAAATACTTTTGTTTCCTCATTGAAAGTCCAAAATCTGGTAAGAAAAATAAAATACTACAATCAGGCATATTAATTTATAAGTATTTATTAAATATTTTTTGTCTTTAATTTTTTTTTGTAAATGTATGTGAAAACTAAATTATTGTAAATGATAAAAAATAAAAATATTAAGACTTTTACTTGATTTAATTATTTGTGACAAAGTCAAAATTTGTGGAGGAAAAAGAGGTTTTATGAAATTGCAATCAATATTCTATCATGTTATTTTATTTTCAAAGTATTAACTATTTTCAGGGAATTGCATGTTATTTTGTAAAATTTTAGCAAAAACATAATGGAATTTTCTTTGTTGCAATAAAGCACAAATCTTAAATTATAAAAGCTATGCAAAACTGTTATGGTAGCTAAATAAAATTTTTAATATCAGTCCATATTTATTTCAAGCATTTGGAATTGTGATTATAAATATAACTTTAACTCAGATTAAAATGTAATAATATGAGTTGTAATAATCAAAAGCTGGATAAGCACATACTGTCTAAAAATGTATTTTAGAAAGTTTTTCTTTGTACATTCTTCATAAACATTTTCAAAAACAGAATTAATTTTTCTTATATTATATTCATATATTATGATTTTATTCATATATTATGGTTTTTTTAGTCTTAGACAAGATGGAAACCTTTTATTTTATATAATAAATAGAAAAATCTGTCAAGTAATTTATGCATGCAAAAAAAAATCAATCTACTACTGTAATATAAAAAAGATCATCTATACAGTCTCATGTGCATTTTCTTTTTAAAAAAATCTACATTTTTATTTTTACTGACTTAATAAATTTTTGAATGTAAAATAAGATATCATTTACCATCTACTTACAAGCAAAATGATGTTCTACTTTCTTCATAGTTTTTTTTTCCTAAAAATCAGAAAGAATTAATTTCTTTTTTAAAAAATGAATCTTTATAATATTTTCATGAATAATATTAATAATAACATCTTGCTGGATTTAAAAATAACTCCTATAAATAAAAAATAATAAAAAAATCTCCATTTTTTTACACATCTTAATGACCTTTTTTTTTTAATTTTTTTTTACTTTTCCAACTGTGGCAATCTTTTAACTGTCTTGAAAAAGTTTTTCATAAAATGTAGCCTCTTTTAGTTGCATGAACTATTTTTTAATATTTAAACTTTAGATTTTAAGTTAATTTTATAATGTGTTTTATTCTGAAATATTTTAGATGATCTAGATGGAAGTGACTTGATTTTAGTTTTATTTATAAATCCTATAAAATCAGTATAAAATATAGTGAAAACATTTTAATATTGCTAGTATTATCTTTTTCTGATGATCAATATTTTGGCTTAGTTTTCAAAATTCTATTGTGAATGCCAATAGGCTTCAAACTATCCAATAAGTATGTTATAAGATCATCCTTTTGTCTTGAACAAAAGTGACACAATATCCTGTACTTAAGAGAGATATACTGAATAGCTGCTTCACTTATGAGATTCATTCCAAATAAATTTATCTTACCTTTAATAAAGTTATATAATTGTTTGCTCATATATTAACATTGATCATAAGTTTTCATTAATGAGCTTTAATGGCATTAAAATTTTGAATTAATTTTTCATCTTATTTGAAGTTTAATACTTTTTTATTAATATCATGATCTAAGAAATTTATCTCTTTACAGAGCTAACTTACTGATAAGTTGACCAACTTTGCCATGATTTTCTTTTTAAAGAAGAAAATTTATTTTTAGTCACTTTGGGTTAATTGTTAATTTGTATTTTATTTACATAATACTGAAATATGATTTTACATTCTTTTCATTTAATAATAATTTAACAATATCCTCAGTTTCAATCAATAATAGTAAAACATTTTACCTTATTTAATTTTTGAAATACCTTTTTCATAATTGTAGTTGAACAGTTTGTAGATTTAATTACTTCATCCGATTTTCTAAAAGCCAATAATTATTGAATCTTTTCTAAAATTTGTGAAAAAGGATTTGCTTGATTCAATAAATTTGCTTTCATTATTTTTAATAATAAAAATTTTATACTTAAAGAAAATGAAATATTTTTTGATTAATACATGATTATTGTGTAAATTTATTATATAAATGTATTTGGATTTTGGATAATTTTTAATATTTTTCTATAAATTCCTTTAAAAAGTGTATTTCATGTTTGTTTACAGTTATATTAATATATATATAATTTTATCTCTCCAGTAGATGTAAGAGCATATATAGATGCATTAAACTATTTCATCTCTCCTTATCTAAACAATCAAAAATACTTCCTTTCATTAGGATTAAGTTTGACTTATTTTTCAAGTCTTTCTATATTCATATACTTTTTTTACTAAATCACTTTTTTACATTCTTAATGTTTTATATTGATTTATATTAACAAAATGATGCATATATATTCTCTTGTGTCTATTTTTAATTTCTTCATTGTTTTTTTATCTAAGAATTAAATCATATTTATTTAGCCTCAATCCAATGTTATCTATTAATTGTTTTATTTTTATGTGTTTTTTCCATGTCTATATTTATTAATTTTCCCAATACTCTCATTTTCCTTTACCAATGTAATCATAGTAGGCAGAATATCTCTATCAGATTTCTCATAACATTTTGTTTAAGGTAATGATACTTATTAGATTAATTGGTATATCATCACAATCAATAACTTCAAATTTTATGAATTTTTTTGCTAATTAAATAAACTCTTCTTAACTGAAAAGAATATTAAAACTCAGATAATATATTTTATGTTCAATATCATCTACATTCTGATTAATTAGTTTTATCTTTATTTTATTACTGTTGCTTTCTTTATTATTTATTCTATTATTAGCCATTTTGTGTTATTCATACTTTAACACATCCTTATTATATTCATTATTGCATGTTTTATATTTTGTTGTTATTTTTCCCCCTAAAGTTTTTTACTTTTATAGTTTTATTTTTGTATTTGTTGATATTTTATAGTCTTTTTTCATGTTTTATTTATCCACAAGAGGGATTCTGTAATATAATACTTCTTTCTCTCTATTTTAGTATCAATTATTGTATGGGTGAGTTATCAGTAATTAATTGATGGAAGTACAATTTGATCATTAATCCAGACCAGTTTTTGGCTTTTGTCTTTATAAATAAGAACTTGGTATTCAAAAGTAAAACCAATAAAAGTATGCATCTTGCTGCCATTTTAATTCTTTTTTTATTATCAAAATTTAAACTTGAAATTTAAAAAAAAACTGTAAGGTTTCAAATCCAAGTCAAAATTCCCATCTAGTTATGCAGTAAAACTTTATTATTCTAACTGTAGACAACTTTCTTTGCATATAAATGTCAATTCCTTCAAGATCATATGAATTTCAAAATTTAGTATATTAAAAAGGCATTTTTTTTTTAGTCTTGTACCATCTATTGTAAACTTGTATTAGCTGTGATTGTGCTTGTTAATAAAGTAAGCTTTGAGAATCAAATTATAATGTTGGTATTAACATTTCTAGCTGAAGAAAAGTGTCAACAGTTTCAATAGAACTGAAGCTACTAAAGTACTGATATGGTGTCATATATATACAAATGTTCAAATATTTTAGCTTGAGTTCTGAGAATTTTAAGATTTTTTTTTTTTTAATTTTAAACTTAAATAAAAAAAAAGTGTACAATGATTGCCAAATACATAACTGCATTGATTCTAGCTTTGAACTCAAGTCTTCATTGATAACAATAAAAGCTAGAAACTAGTCTGAAACTGGAAATTAAATTACATTACTAATTGGTAATTACTAATAACTTAAATTTATAATAGATTGTATTAAAGTAAAAAGTAATATCTACCACTTTTTATGTAAAACTAATATTCAAACCTTTAAATATTCAGCTTTATAATCTATTTTAGAAAATTGTTGATATATGATAAAAATGGTTTGTTGTTATTACTTTCATCATTGCAACATTTAATATCCATAACTATTTTTGATTATTTGTTTTTTGAATGGTGCAGTCTGAGTTAAATTGCTATTGTCCAGTTAGAAAGATTTTTGCTCATATATTTTTAGTCCCTCCATTGCTATACCTTTTTTTTTTCTTAATTACCTTTTATTATCATCTTTTTTGTTAATTTTACTTTTTATCATTACCACATCATTTATTTTTTGTCTCCTCAGTTTAGAAATAATTTTACCTGTTCTTTATTCATTAAGTTATCATAATGGTGATTAAATAATTATATTGTGATATAATAAAAGTTTTCTTAGCTTCACAAAAAAGTTGCTTTATCAATCGAAATTTAACAAAGTAAAATTATCTGTTGATATATACATATTTTATTATATTTTCTACAATTACAGTTTATCATAAATTTATTTACATTAAATAAAACACATAGCATTTATATGTGAAATTAAAAGATACCGAGAATAAATAAATATGAAGAATATTTTCTGGTAGTCAAAAATTTATTGCGTTACCTAAAATCATAATCAGTGCTTACCTACAAGAATAAATAGAAACAAAAAGCTGAATTTAATCTTATCAAAAAAATGTTTCTGATTTGAAAGCATTAAAAGATTTTATAACTTTGTTCAACAATTTTATTGACAATAAAAAAATTAGAAACAAATACAATTAGGGAAAAGAATAATCCTTGAATTATAATAATTAGTACCAATATACAGTACATATTAAATTTAAACATCACATGATTACCACTTTATATGTTTACACATGCTGTTAATGAGAGTATCAAACTCTCCATGTAGCAATGCCACCAAGTGCAAACCTTTGTAATCAATGGATTCAGGAAGGTGTATGCATGCCTACTCACTCAACATTCTGAGATTAGTTTCTAGCTTGTGGCTTTTATTAGTGAGAAGCATTGGATTTGAGAGTACTGCACCTAGATCTTAGGATCTAATGCAACTTTCCAGCAGCCACCTTTTACTTATTTGGTTAACTATGAAATTAGGAATCCAAGATTAAAACACCATAATGTTTTTGAAAAACCAAAAACACCAAAATGTATAGAAGCTGAACTGAGTTCAGATCTATATGTCTATACAAGTGAAAGCTTGGGTTGGAAACATTATGATGTTTTCATCTTGGGCTTCTAGCTTTATAGTTAACAAAATAGATAAAAGATGGCTTCTGGATGGTTGCATTAGATGCTAAGATCTAGGTGCAGTCCTGTCTCATCCAAGGCTCCTAACTGATGAAAGTCACAAGCTGGAAATTAGTCTGGGGATATTGGATGAGTAGGCATTAGATAAGAACTTTATGCACAAACCTTCCTGTATCCATTGATTACAAAGGCTTTTACTTGGTGGCACTACTGTATGAAGAGTTTGGTACTCATATTAAACAAGTGATTATGAACAGACAAAAAACAATTTGCCATTCTTTTACAAAATAGTTTTTACACAGTTAAAATAACCATTCAGACAGAAATAAACTTTTACACATGTGCTGTTTATTTATACTCTTTGTGTGAAGGTTTATTTCCTTCTGAATGGTTACAGATAGATACTGCTCTGGATACATAATTATTGATTTACAGTTAAAATAAGTAAACAAATTAGCATAGAAAATGTGGAAATTTTTTAGATCTTTATTAATGGCAGCTACAACTATATTTTATCTATGTATTTACACAATATTATTAAAGGTAATGATAATTAAATATTCATAAGCATTTATATCTTTAACATAATATTTGTATTACTCATATGTTTAATTATGTATTATATCTGATAATCTACAATCAAATCAGAATAACAACTTCTGTCTCTTAATATTTACATATATATTTTTTGCTACATGTATAATTTTTTGTTTAATACTACTGTGTTAATGCATATGTACTTGTACATAATAACCAATAGAAGTGTATGAGTATCACAATTGATGCAAAAAGTATATATATATATATATATTGCTTTTATAAATATAAAAAAGCTTTATTGATGCAAAAAGTATATATATATATATATATTGCTTTTATAAATATAAAAAAGCTTTATTGAATATAAATGAATTGTGAAAAAAATTATTAAATATACATTAGAGGATCTGCTTGGGAGTGAATATAATTAGGAACGTTTATTAAAATAACTACTATACTTATCAAATGGAAAATATAAATTTTCAAAGTTAAAATTAATTTTGGGAAAAGACAGAGATGTTTTATGTCTTTATATGGTTTTCATTATTTCTAAAAGAAGAAGAATAATGAACATATGTTAAAGTATCTTTAATAAATAATAAAAAACATTATAATTTGCCATGTTATTTTATGCAGATGATTGCAAAACGTAGAGAAAAACATGGAAATATTTTTGGAGGACAAAAAAAATGGTTAATGAAAAAAATTGAAAATATCACAGAGGATAATAATAAAAGAAGTTTTTTAAAAATGTAAATAGATCCAAAAAAGAAAAATAATTATAATTATTTAAGGATCATTTTGAGTTAGCAAAATGATTATTTGTTCATAGTAATGTCATTTATGACTGTTTTTATATAGTAGATACAATATAGCAATGATTGTATCAAAGGAAGTTATTTGACCACTTTTATCATATAAGGTATAAAATATGTGGTATTTTCAAAAAACATATTACATACCCTAAAGACTATTCAAAGAGAAGTATAAATAGAAAGGCGTACTTTGAATATGAATATGTGGACAATGTGAAACAATTAATGAATATAAAAAGCAAATTATAAACATTTGGTAGATTGCAGTTTATAGATAGGAATTAAATTGCTAAAATAGTTTTTAACTGGGTTTTAAGAAAAAGACAAACAATAAGATAAATAAAAAGATAGTTTAGATATGCTAAAAGAATCGAACAAAGATTTTGTATTAGTTTATTTGTATAAAAATTGGGAGAAATGTAATAATAATGAGAGAGAAGAATCCTATCTATAATAATAACAAATGCAGAAAATAAAAAAGATTAAATATACATATAAATAATTAGATTATTAAAAATACATTCTTATAAAAATTCAAAGCAGAGGAGTATTGAGTATACTGGAAGGTTCATCAAACTGCATGGATAAACAAATGCAGTTAATCATATCCTCATGTAATTGTTTAACTAGATCTGAATTTATAATTTCTGTACATCATATGACAGTTTAACAGGAAAGTTTTGCTGAAATAATTTCACTTTTGTTCTTGAATGAATTACTGGCTTCTATAAATGCTTCTTATATTATTTCTTTATTTACATGAAATGATGCAAGAATTTCAGCTTTAGATTTAGTTTATGGAATTTAATAAAATATGATTGCTGGCTACTAATTATAACTTAAATTCTTTTAACTTTTGTATATGCAATTCATTTTTTAATGGAAAATTTATATCAAAATATATGTGCATGGTTTTAAAATGGCTTTCAATGTTTCTTTTTTTTTTTGAAAGTGATGTTTTGCTTTCACTATTATAAAGAAAATTTGTTTCAATTCTAAATTAAAATTGTATGTCTGCCTTTTCTTTATAATTGTTTCATATATTATATCCTTGTCACACTAAAATACATAGTTATTGGCTTCATGACCAACTGAACATACATTACTTCTGGTTGTGCCTTGAATTCAATATATCTTGTTTTGCCTTTCCATTCTGCAATGAATACATTTAAGTCAATGAATTTTTAAGCAATGTATGCATTGTGCATTTTAATGAAGGTGTGTGTGTCATCCAACTCATTCATTGTTATGTGCCTGACTACGCACAGATGCCTCAATTGTGAAGAGCCAATTTTTCCAGTAATAATTTATATACTCCAGCATAATATAGTGTCACCATTATTACTTTTTAAATAAAGCAGTCACTGCAAAATAGTTTAGCAGTCCATTGCTGGTTCACAATTAACATCTTGCTCACTCATACTATAAGGATAGATAATTATTTATTATTCACATGCCACCATGATTAATATACCATCCATACTAATAAGGCCATCAAATACACATGTACATTTATAGACATACATATAATAATAATCTTTATAAATAATCAGAATTTTTTTTATTCCAAACTTACAATCTAGAAAACTGGCTCTCTTTTATTTTTCTTTTATTTATAATATAAACAGTTATATTTTTCAATAACCTTTTTTTACTAGAACTACCCCAAATATCATTATTCCCTGATTTCAAAATATAACTTTTAAATGCTAGAATAGGAATTAGTTTATAGTATTATAATATTTGGAATCATTTTCTAGTACCACTTTCCAAATCAATATATCTAAATTTGTGATTCTAAGACAATATAATCTCCAACAAACATTCCAATTATTTCAAAAATAAAATAGATTTAAGGTTTATTTGTCCTAACAGTTTTTTTTTTAATTATAAGAACTTTTTTCATCTTGGTTTTAGCAAGCATGAACATTGCTGTGAATACATATGTGTATATATATATATATGTTGCAAAAACTGTAACATTGCTGTGAATACATATGTGTATATATATATATATGTTGCAAAAACTGTAACACCTTTCAATAAAATAATAGCTTTGATAATAAAAAATAATGCCACCCAAAACTTTACCAATGTTTTTAAAGCAACTTTTTGCAAATTTGAGTTTAACCTCTACTTATCATTATCTCCACATGGTAAAACAAATAAATATGCATACAAAATATTCCTTCCACTCATTTTTTTTCAAAAAAATAGAATTTACCAACAACTCTTCAAACGTTATATAATCAATTTAAAGAGAATCTTCCAAATGTTGGAAATCGTTTCCAATAAAGTTTTTACTATTTTCTTATAAACTACATTTAGCAATGTAGGACATCAGCTTTTATGTTCAAAAACCAATCGAATTAATGATAAGATATACATTAATCAATTCTGGAAGTTGAAATTTATTTAATTTGTTTGCCATGAAACTCGATTATTTTAATAAAGACAGTCCAAACTTGAAAAAGTTATTTTTTTTTATTCTTAATTCATAGTTTTTAATCGGTGATAAACTAACATTAATTATAATTACTACTGATTTTATTGAATACATAAAGTAAAATTTTTATTTATACTAAAATTGTAATTTCAAACAAGAGAAATAATATTTAATTTACTTTTATAATGAGTGATGTATATATAGTTATTAAACCTTCACTATCACTTTTTTATAACAATGATTTAATCAGATTTGTTAGTGATTTGCTTTTTTATATATTTTATTATTACAGTTATTATTATTAGTGGTTGAAGTAAAAACAGGTTTCGATAGCCACATGTGTCTACTTCTAAGTTCGATAAACTGTAATTATCTTTTTTTTTAAAAAAATTATAAGTGTAATTCAATCTTTTTAACTAACTATAAGTTTATTGACAATTTCTAAACTCATCATTGTTTCCACATTTAAATTTTGTCTCAAAATTTTTATGAAGACTTTTATTTTCAAACATATACACTATATTATAGTACTTACTTTATAATTATTTTATAAATATGTATGTGTGAATATTTTACGTTAATGATACTATTTATGGAGAAACTAATAATGATTGTTATGTGATATTATATTGCTAGTATTAATCTTTCTAGCCAAAGAGATAATGAGTCTATACTTAGAAAAAATAGGAATTATAAAATTATATATATATTAATCTGATGTGATACTTATATAACTATGCAAAAATGTAGAATTGGGTTTAAAATTTAGAGATTTGAAAATTTTAGGCTATTATCTTGAATAAACCAGAGTAAAAGATAGATTTTTACTGTGTTTTTCCAACTTTGATTCTTTGATTCTAAGTTATTGCTGACAAATACAAAAAGTAAAAACTAATGTGGAAATGTAGATCTTATAGCATTATACTATCTGATAACCATGTATGTAAGCTGAGACTATATTTTGATATTTTTGATATTAATAACACAAATAATTTGATATTTTCTGATGAGTAACCTATTTTTATTTTTAATTTTAAAAACATCATTTTTAAACAGTTGTTTTTATAACTGCTATTAAGATCATCAGTTTTGCTGTAAAATTGTTAAATCATTACTAATTTATTTTATATATAAAGTGAATTAAAAAAGTTTGAAGATCTTTTTTTTTTTTTGCTATACAAAAATAATAAATGCCATTAATTTTTTTAATTAACATTTATTAATGTACAATTTTATTTTTGCAATAAACTACAACTTGAAAAAAAAATCAAAGTATTATATTAACTAATCTTTAAAATATTCACTGCTACTATATTGAATAATTTAATATTTATATAATCTTTAATTTCAATCTATATTTTATCATCTGTATATTCATTTTTTTACAACTCTTGCTTTATTATATGCATCAATTTTTTTTTCCCACATTCACATTGTAACCTTCTAAGATAATCCAATAGAGATCAAAGACCACCATGTTTGTCACCAAAGATAACCACCATAATTGTAACCTTCAGCACCATCATGATTATGTATTTTACACACCATAATGTGAGTTCTCTTATAGACAAAGTACAATATAATATCAATACAAGTAATACAATATCAGGTTCTTATTAAAATCTTATCTAAGGTTCTTATTCAAATCTCAAGTTCTTATTAAATTTAAATCTACATACTGGGTTCTTACTTTATCTACATGTCAGCATTTATACATATACTTGATACAAGAAAATAATTATTATACTAAACACTTGAATATTATTAAATGCAATAATCATTTATGTTCTTATACATTAAATCTTTTTATGTTCTAAAATGAATAAAAAGTGTAAATATAAAATAACTTAAGTATCTGAATACTTCAGATAAACATATGGCTATCAAATAAAACACTCTTCAAATATTTAAAATTTTTCTCCTATGAATCTTCATACAACCTGTAGACATCTTATTATAATATTTCTATGTATGAACTTGTACCAAGTAATAAAGATAAAATTATGCAGCAAGTAGAAATAACACTTTTATGTTGTCCACTTCATTAATAGCATACTTGTAATAAAGACAAATCAACACAATATTTATTTTAAAATAATGCAGGTGTTAAATGAATAAAGTAAATAGGCAAATTTAATGTGACTTTTGAAATGTACTCTCATATACCATAATGTTTAATAAAACTTTATTAAATTAGATTTTCTGGATAAATGGATGTGATAATGACAATGAAAATATAAACGTATTTAATTAATATTAAAATATTTATTTACAAGATAATATCTTAATACAATAAAAGATATTTAAAAAAAGCAATAATTTTAATATGATAAATTATACTGACATAGACATTTGTCTAATTTAAAATAAAATATACCTCTTCTGAGTAATCCTTATAAAATTACAATTATGGCATTTACATTATTTAAGAGATTCTCACACTTTTATTTAAGATACTAACCATCTAACAATTACGTACACAGGATATCAGATAGATATAAATTGCATAACTGTATGGAAAGTTTTGCCTGTGTAATATATAAATGCCTTTACACAAACCACTAAAAATGATATTAAAAAACTACAATAACAGTGATGTTTAAAAATCAGTGTGGACATACAATTCTAATGACCTTGCACTGATAGCTGGGTAAAATGCAAAAATAATTATATGAGTTTAAATTTATTAATGCATATGATGCGTGAAGTAATGAAAGAGTTCAATACTAATAATAAATTAACATCGCTAAAATCAAATTGTAGTAGACTAGCAAAACAATTGCATAAGTGGATATGCCATTAAATGTTTTCACATAATAAAATAGACACTACTAATATAGAGCCAAAGGCAAATGGATGGTGAGAAATAAATAAATGCACACCTAGTAACTTGGCCTGGCAATGCCAAAACAAATAAGCCACATACTCTTACCAAAATTGATACCTGTCTCCAAGCGGTATATCAATTATTAAATGAATAAGGCATGAATTTGTTAATAATAAAAGAACAGATAACTCACACACTTACCCATATACACAATAACACATATACTTGGTCTAAAAAATATATGCAAACTAATGCACTATAATTACAAACCAATATCAAATATTAAGTATTTTAATAGTTACCCCAACTCGCACACTGACTTCCAAACATTCCATTTATACACATGTTAAATATAGAAAAACTGTTTTACCCTATGCTCAGTAATACATTTTATTATATTGTGATATAAATTATGGAAACTCTTAATAATTTGCAACTTTAAAAATCTGCTACCTGGATATTTTTCTTACCATATCCCTTAAAGTCATGTATATTATTATAAATATACTTTATAAAATACCACATATAAAATAATAATTAAAAATGCATGAACAATATAACTATAATAATACAATAATAAGAAATATATATCAATTTCATAAAACAATAAATATACGTTGCACTTGTTTTACCACATTTAATCCTTTTTAATTGAGGAATTCTTTTATGATTTCATTTCACAAATATATATATATATATATATATATATATATTTCATATATATATATATATATATATATATATATATATATATATAGCACAGTTTTATTAATGTAGAGGAAAACAAATGAACAAGCAAACATTTAAAAGCAGGATTTCTTAAAAAACATTGTCTGCGATTTTAATTTTTAAATGAAGAGGAGCAGATAGCAGGTACAACAAGATTAATAATAATCAAGTAACAAACAGTTTATTAATAAAATAAACTTAAGATATTATTTTTGGCAATATTGAACATGAAGCAAATTCAAATTATTTCTTTCCTTTTTGTAGAGCAATAAAAATATACTTTCAATAAATAAATAAATGAATTACAAATAAATGAATTATTATGATGCTAAGATATTATCTTATTTATTATTTACAGTAACACAGATATGTAATGTTTTTTTTCTAAAATATTAAGAAAATCAATCTAGATAACATCATAATTAGATAAAACAATTTAAAATGACTGTATTTTATTTTATCTTTTAAATTCCTGATAGTTTTAAACAAACTCATTATTGCATTTATTTGGCTAATTAAAGGTATGATAATTCTTAAAAATAGTTCATGGTATAATAATAACTAGATTTCTGTTATTAAATTGTCTGCAGAAATTATTTTTCTTCTAAAATAAGACATTTAGAAAAATGTAAAAGGCAATATAATTAATAATGGTAATTATTGTGTGTAACTAATTTAAAACTTTAAATAACAAAATGTTAATAAAATGGTTTTATAAAAGTTCAAAATTAACTAAAAGTTTATAGAAATAGTAAATTAAACACCTATATAACTTTACAGCTTAGCAGTTCATAATAATACAGCTTTTTGCATTTTTCAATGAGCTATTGTTTAAGGACAGATGGACTTGTACTAGCTGAATAGACTTGCATGAATGACTGTGGAGGTTCCTACTCAACATTATTTAACTGATAAAATAAAAAGTACTTAAAATAAGCTTTTAAAAATTATTAATTAAGTTGAACAGGAAAGATAAATAATTAATTGAGAAGTAATTTTTATTTTATTTTTAGACATATGTGTGCTTGATCTTTTTATCACAGAGTCTGTCACATGACTCTAATTAATCAATTACCAATTAATATTGGGACAGTATACCTTTTGATTACCAGGTCACATAAAAATAGATCTGATTTTCAATTACTCTTTAGATAAAGTTAATTAACATATGATTAACTTTGTTTTAATTACCAAATAAAACTATTCATTTTTCTTAAATTAAAAATATTTGCTTAATTTAAAGCAAATATATTTTATTTGAAATAAACACTTTTTGCCTCTTTAATAGTTCTTAAGAGATCATCATTAAACTATTTAAAATATCTTTTATAAAATATATTACTTTTAAAGATAAGTAATGCTTTTAAACAATTCTTTTTAAGAAACCCCTTTTTAACACAGACACAGATATCCGTACATGTATACTGACATAATTAAGAAAACTAGGAAATTTACTACAGATTAATAATTATTATTTTAAAAGACAGAAAATTAAACTTACTGCCTAAAACTCATTTAAGATAAAACTTATTTCAAATTAACTTTCCTTAAACTTAACACATTAAATTCTAATTTCAAATATATACTACATGGATTAACTAATACTTTAGTAACAACTATTTTTAAATGCATTTTAACACAGATTAATAAATAATATTTTAACAAATAGCAAAATAAACTCTATCTAATACAATTAACTCAGAACATAGTCCACTTTAAACTGACTTTTATCCAAGTTTAACTTATCAAAGTCAGACTTTAAGCAATTATTAAATCAGTTAATTGATATTATTTTAGAAATTAACATTCAAACATATTTAATAAAGATATTTTATTAAAAATTTAGAGTGTTTAGTTAAGATTTTACATAGCTTGAAAATAGTAAAGTTTGTTTTATTACAGGGTTATATTTATTTGAATAAATAAATAAAAATTTAAAGTACTATCTATTCTCCTTAACCCCTATGAGCTAAATATAAGGTTACAATATATATATATATATATATATATATATATATATATATATATATATATATATATATCAATGTAACAACTCCAAATATGTTTTTATAGTGATACTATCCATAGGATATGACTAAAATGTAGGTGAACCTGTTTGATGATATATATGTTACCATCAAAGTGTGAAAAACAGAATTGTATAGAATATCTAAGCATTCTATAAAATGCAAGAAATGGAACTCCAAATATGAAATACTTAGAATTTCACACATTTCCTAGACATTCTATAAAATTTAAAAAAAAAATTGGAAAAGTATAAATTAGTATCAGCAATAACATTTAATTTGCAAGGTGACATAACCATCAAATGATCACCAAGAAAATCAGTGATATCATGAAATATTCATGTTAACTACAGATGTAAAGATGATGGAAGAAAAAATATAGAACATTATGATATTAATATGTGATGTACTCTTTTGCTTCAATATTGAGAATGCTGTTGAAGACAAAATTCAATCTAAACTGAATCTGGAAATATAATCAAAAAAATTTTGGGATTCTGATTAAAAAAAATTTTCTCCTTCAAGTTTGGAAACCATTGTATAAGTTTCTATTCCAGATGTCAATAAGGGATGGATTGATTCGCACAATCTTCTAGCCGTTATGAGTGTGACAAATGATGGATTTTCCAAACTTGGAACAAATGAATGAATTTTAAATGTTTTATTCCAGATCACAATTTACTTGATATCCCAACAAGCTGCTAAAATTTGGAAATGTTCCTGACAAAGAAATAGTTCTCTGGTAAGCTGCTTTTACTCAGCCCTCAAGTAGTTGTTAAGGGTTCATGAGATCTACTTGCAAGACCAAGTGCAAAAATTTAAAGTAATTTTATATTAAAAAAGGCAGTCAAGTGCAATTCAAAATGCCACTCCAGTCTGCCTTAAGTAAGAAATAATTCTGCACTGGTCTTTTTCTCTTTATATAAAAAAAAAATCTCTTTTATATTTTGTATTTCATTTCAATAATAATTTATTAACAATATATAGTGATTACATCCTGATGAAAATCAAAAATTGTACAATAACATGATTATATTAATGTTCTGTTTGATATCTGACTAGAATGTATTATGTGAACACACCTGTTATACCACTTATGTGGTTGGGTAGAGTTAAGAAAGTTTGTATAATGTGTGAGATACTCAGAACTTGTTTTACTTGGTTAGATTGTTTTATATAAGCGTAAGTATTATCTTTTAGAATTGCCTAATCTAAAAGGCTGAGTTGGTTGGAGTTGAGAAGCTGAAAGAAGGTAGTGAAATTAATGACCAGGTGTCATCAAAGGCTTTACCTGAGGTAAGGAGCTGATCACGTTTCTTGATTTTTTGGAGCATTTGACAAAACAATCGTATGACTTATGGCAGTGGTAATTCCATGAGTGTTTTGCATCTTACAATCCATATGACATAAAGGACAAAGGTGAAAAGTCTTATGGCATTTTCAAATGAGAGAATCATGTCAGTTCTTTTATTGGAGTTGATGCTGATAATATCTTTCAACAT
The DNA here is from genome assembly GCA_028023455.1 of Epiperipatus broadwayi. Lineage (NCBI taxonomy): Eukaryota > Metazoa > Onychophora > Udeonychophora > Euonychophora > Peripatidae > Epiperipatus > Epiperipatus broadwayi. The sequence goes on along the minus strand of JAQFVV010006514.1, from coordinate 527,672 downwards.
GAGTCCTATCAATTGAATTGATGCCATGTATATTAATGCCAGAAATTTTGCAGAACATGATTACTTAATCCACCCTCCTCAGCAAAGCACACCGAGTCGATGGGGAAAGTCTCCATGTTGATGAGATCTGATGCTGCTTGGCAATCAGAGTCTTGAGATTGAACTTGTGGTTGGATCAATGTCATATTTGTTATTTGAAGTATTTTATCCATAAAATCTTCTATATCTGCTGTAATTATGTATTCCATCTGAGATTCTTTAGATGGGTTAATTGAATTGTTGATTGTTGGATCCATGGTTTTCCTCTTTTTTTCTATGGATTTGTGAAGCTTTGAGCTGGATGTATCTGAAATTTGTTTGTTAAAAGGGGGATTCGGTTGTGTGTCAGTTGGGGAATGTCCAGCTTGATCTATCTGTGTGAATAGATTTCCTTTTAATTTTCTTATTGTAATTGTTGTGTCAGATTTTTGAGTGTTTTGATGTTTATTGGTGTTATTCTCTTTTTCCTGTTTTTTAGATGGTGTTTTTTATTGTTGTAAGATTTTGCTTTATTTTTTTGGCCTGAGACATTTTCTGTTTGTGGAATCTGTTGTGAGATATTATTTATGCTTACTATCATGCTGTATGTTTGAGAAGTCTCATCATCTGAATGTTTAAGATTTGGTGGAGTTGTAGATTTGTAAACAGTTTGTGGACCACTTTGTTTGGGTTTGATAAGCTTTGCTGGCCTTAATGTTGATGATAGATCAATAGTTTTAAGCTGAGTGGATGTTATTTTGGAAGTATTGTTTTGAGATTTTTTACCTATGATATTTTTAATTTTTAGTGTATTTTCTCCCTCACCCAATCTGTCTTGCTTTCATCAACTAAGTTGGTCATATTGTCTTCTTTTGCAGTAAGAATTTAACCTAAAAATGTTTTTGGAGGGAGTTGTATTGCATGTATCATCTGTTCTTGTGTGTTCTTAGTTTGAATGTTTGGTTTAAGAGTTGTATAGGTTGTTGCTGGGTTCTCTGTTTCACTGTAGTTTGTATAAGGGCCAGTATTTGTTCGATCTTGAGTATCCTCATTTTGATAGATAGGTTTGGTTATGTAATAATTTGTTGAAGAATTTGTTTGATTAGAATTGTCTGAGTGTGTGAGATTGCTGTTTGAATTAAGCCAAAAGATGTTTGGCTATTTAGAGTTGTAATAGAGGTGTTTATAGGTCCACCAGAATATCTATGAACTTTATTCTTTTTAAGACCACAGTTTGTACATATTCTTGATACACATTCTTTAATAATGTGTGTTCTTTGAAGGCAGAAGAAGCATTGTGGATGTACTCTCCTGAAAGACAATACCATAGAAGAGCTTCTTGCAGTAATGATGGTGGGTATGTCAGTGGATAAGATATTTTTCTTTAATGTAAGTGTGGAGATAACTGTATTGGACAGGATTTGTTCCTCTAAATGGGGGTTTAGGAGATGTTTAAATTTGCTAACTGATCCATAATTAATAAGAATGTTTTGCAGTTCTTGTTCATTAAAGTGTGCAAGGCAGTTTTGGATTCTGCCAGATAGTATGACTGGATGGCTCATATCTATGGAGCATAGTACTAAATTATATTTTGTATTTGTTACGTTTTCACGTGTATTTTTCAATAAAAATATTTTCCACATTTTGCTGAAAACCTATTTGTATTCTTTACAATGGCTAAGTATTTTATTAAATATCTAGGGAAACGTATGTAAAAAATAAGCTTTGCCAAAAATTTCATGCATTGCATAGGATCTCTAGACATTCTATACAATGCCAGTATTTCACAATTTGTCAATAACATATATATGGATGTCAAAAAAAATTTGATTTACATAATGAAACAAAATTTATAGAAAAAAAGCTGATTATACATAAGATAAATTATTTAATGGAATTACTGTGACAATTTTGATGAGAAAAAGGATATCTATTTATTGATTTATTTAATTTTTAATTTATATAAATTAGAAATCAAGTATTATACATTTCTATATAATAACAATTTAGAAAGTTTTTTGTTTTTATCTATGATGAGATTTTTCTCATTAAATCTATCATATTTTTAAAAGTTGCAATCTCTTATTTAATTCATCATGCTCATTTTAATTTTTCAGTCTTTAAATGGATGCAAAAAAAAAAGAGGGGAAGATAATGATAAAGAATAATGGTGAATGGAAATAAAGCTATTTATATAATTAACAAAACCCAAAATATCAAATCTAATACAGTTGATCTTTTATCAGGATTTAACATTAATTACACGTGAATTAAGCTTATTCAATTAATTATATATTAAAATTCTTTATTTTTAAGTAAAGGCATTTTAAAATAAGTATATTATGTAAAAAATATATAAATATTTTTATTAGAAACAGAGAAGTTCTTTAGAAAGAAGGTAAACTCTTAATAATATGTAATAAAGTAATGTAAAATTTGATTTATAATAAATTGTATTTGAAATTGATAATTTTTATTATAATAATCATAATTTTTAACAAAGTAAATGTGGAGAAAATTATTATTTTGAAAAAATATATTACTAAAAATTGTGGAGGTTATGTAGTTCATAGTTTTTGCAATAATAAACAAAAAGAGAGTTAAACATATCAAGAAGGGTTCTTAGTCAAGTTCTCCAAGAAGAGAAATTTTAAGATTTATAATAAAAAACTATGTAAAATAAAATAATTAATTTGTGTTATATTATGAAGCAAAATAGCCAGAAGATAGAAAAGTAGATAAACTTAAAACAAATAAACTTACTATCAGTAGTGAAAACATATTTAAGGACAAAAAGCCGTGATTATTTGATTTTCAGAAAAAGATATTAATAGAAAAGAGAATGACAAATATAATCAAAATATAGATTGTGTTGAAACCACTTTCACTATATGCACAATCCAATTTTTTTTCCACATCGTAATTTTCTCAAAAATCAACTTTTTTAGTTACATCCTTTCTACATTTCAATATTACATATTTTTCAATTATCTTTTCTAATTTTTGCACCCAATTTTTTAATTGTCAAACTCTCTATTTCTTATAAAATTTACTCCAAATAAAATATTTGATAAACTTATTGTCAAATTGAATCTTAATTTAAAATTCTTATGCCTTTATCTTTTTTTACATAACCTACTTCCTAAATATTTAAAAGCATTTTTATCTTGCTCCAATCATCATCAACCATTATCAATCCACTCCAGGATGAAGGTCTCTCCAAGTTTAATCTATCTTCTCCGATATGTAGCTTCTCTTCTCCACATCACCCCTGCACACTTTCTTATTTCATTCATCCATCTCACATGTGGTCTTTTTTTGGGTCTTTTACAATCTCTTGGAATCCAGTTTAAGATTTCTATTGTCCATCTATTATCATCTCTTCTAGCAATATGTCCAGCCCAACTTTAATTTTTTAATTTTTTCAATGAGGTCAGTAACACCTGTTTGTTTTCTTACCCATACATTGCGTTTTCAATCTCTTCTTGTTACTCTCAACATGCATCTCTCCATACTTCTTTGATTGGTTTGGAGTCTCTGTATTGTTCTTCTATTAAGTGTCCAAGTCACAGATCCATAAGTAAGAACTGGTAAAACACATTTGTTAAAAACCTTCCTTTTCAAATACATAGGCATATTTCCTTTTAGTATCAAGTTATTTCTACCAAAAGCCCTCCAACCAAGTTTAATTCTATGATTAATTTCATCCATTATGTTTCCAACTGTATTAATAATCTGACCAAGGTATTTGTAACTATTAACTTCTTCTGATTCATCATAATCAATCTTTATTTTCATATTTTGAGCAAATCGATTAAACATTACTTTAGGCTTTTTAACATTTATCTTTAGTCCTACTTTCCTACTTTCATCTGATAACTCCTGTAACATTTCAAACAGCTCTGAAGCATTATTTGCAAAAACAACTATATCATCAGCAAAATCTAAATGGCTTAAATAATCTCCATTTACTTTCACTTCTTTAGCTTCCCATTTTAATCCACAAAATACTTCTTGCAACACTGCTGTAAAAAGTTTTGGAGATATGGAGTCACCTTGTCTTACACCTTTCTCAATGTTGACTTTTCCAGTATCATTAAGTAATCTAATTGTTGCTGTTGCATTTTTATAAATATTCTTTAAAATATGACAATATCCTGGATCTATACCTTGATGATTCAATGCTTTAATCAATGAAGAAATATTTATAGAATCAAATGCCTTTTCATAATCTACAAATCCAAAACATAATGGCAACTCACATTCATTTGTCCTTTCTATAACTTGTCTCAATACCCAGATATGATCTACTGTACTAAAACAACATTTAAATCCAGCTTGTTCCATTGATTGGTGGAAATCCAATGTTGTTTGTAGACGAGTTGTAATTATCTTGGTAAAAAGTTTGTGTAAAACTGATAAAAGGCTAATAGGTCTGTAATTTCTAATATCTTTTTTATCACCTTTTTTAAATATTAATATTATTACTGCATTCTTCCAATCACCTGGTACATCTTTATCATTTAGACATTTGATATATCTATATATAACTTTGCTAAAAAAAATTCTATTTCTTCACCTGCTTCTTTTAATATATCAATTATAATTCCATTATTACCACATTTTTTAAATATTAATATTATTACTGCATTCTTCCAATCATCTGGTACATCTTTATCATTTAGACATTTGGTGTATAACTTTGCTAAAAAAATTATATTTCTTCACCTGTTTCTTTTAATATATCAATTATAATTCCATCATTACCTGGAGGCTTTCCTTTCTTCATACATTTAATTGCATGTTTCACTTCTTCATTTAAAATTATGGGCAATTCAGAAGGTGTAATAGAACTACCTCTTAATTTTTTCAGATAAATTGGATTGAATGCTATGACCTTGCCAAATGGCTGCATCATTTTCTGAAAGATTTTGATGTCATATCCACAATATGCATTCTTGAGAATGCCAGTAATCTGGTTATGTTGATCTGGATCTACTGCAAGACCTTTTTATCACTAAACACAGTAACATCCCATAATAACCAGCACACATCTTTAATTGACCTTTGCTTCTATTTATCAATGCTGCATCATTACATCAGTCTCAAGCTTAATCAATCCCCATTCTCAGACCACTCTGCTCAAACTGTAACACTCGATCTGACATTCAGCCAACTACACTACCACTTGGAAAAAACAATGAGAATTCTAATATTGGAATTCACTCCAGAATCCCTTTTTTTCTGAAACATATGTTATACTCCATAAACTTGGAGGACTGCAATTAAATGCTGTGCAGAGATATCTGGCATACATAAATATACTTTCATTTAGTATTGATCATGTCACAATGAAAATACTTCCATCACCCAGGCTTTTAGCTCTGGCAGATGAACTACACAAGAGGATAGCAATGTCTAAACCCACTCACAACACATATCAGCATATATATATATATATATATATATATATATATATATGCCTATATATATATATATATATATATATATATATATATATAAGCTCACCCAGGCATATAACAACATATGTGCAGCACTTAAAGACTACCTAGCCATCAAAAAAAGCAAAATCTGTCTCATTTAACAGCACACGTGGACTAGAGGCTATCTCAGATAGGCCATGGGTTTTCCCTCCACCATTAGTGTCTATGGCACTTTGATTTGGAACAACTATACATGCATTGCAGAATATGATTGAACCTATTTACAAGCATATAAAACAGAAGCTTCAAACACATGAACTCTTCAATACACTTCCCAATTATTTTAGACCATTTACCAATAACGAATTTGCTTCAAAACTTGCCACTCTGCCCAAAGCATGTCATTCAGGTACTCATGGCATACCAAAATTTGTGCATGAACACCTTAGCCATACAACTAGTCAAGTTTTATGTAATTTTTCAAACTATCTCTCACAAAGATTATTCAATATTGAAAATCTTTATTCAATTGCAATGGTACTGTTTAATAAGAAACCAGCTCCAATAACCAACCTTAATTACATTTGGTCTATCTTCATGGACCCAATAGCCATCAAGATCATTGAGAAAATCATTAAAGAAAAGATTAAGCTATATCTGCTTCCTTTGATTTCACCATATCAGTTTGCAAGAAAACAATCATCTACAGGATAGGCAGCACTTCTTTTCAAAGCTGTGTTGAACCCAATGCAAGGCTGAAAAAAATATAGCTCAGTTGCAGTCCAAATAGACATTGTGTTAGCTTTTGAATCTGTGGTAGTGAAGATATTAATTGAAATGTTGGCTGCCAACACATTACCTTATACCTTCTATATGTTATAACCAACTTGCTGCTGAATCAGAAAATACATATCACACTCAGTGGCAAAATTTTCATATCTTTTACTCCAACACAATCAAGCTCACAAGGATCCCCCTGAGATCTTTACTTTTCACTTTCTATATCAACACTCAATCAGTGAAAATCCAGCAAACATTCATTGTCATACAAATATCAAACACATTGTAGCAGGTAACATGTATTGCTTATATGGATGTCTTAACTGTCTTCCTCCCATCAAAAAACACTTACCTGCCTTGCATACAATACTACAAGAATTTTCAGCTACACACAAACTCAAGAATCAATCTAAATAGGTCTGCAGTTTGGTCTCTTTATAATACAAAACAGTAGACAAGCATATATGGGGGAAAGCCATCTGCCTTTTTGGAATTTCCTTTTTAGATGAGTGCAAGTGCAATGAGGGTCAAAATCCAAAATAAACTCAAAGAAGAAATTGAGCAAATCACTACTTCAACCTCCAATACATATCTCTCAATATACTCCAAGATTCAGCTGTTTAACCAGCTAGTCACAACAAAAATCATCTATTACTCACCCGTTGTCCAATCTCTCTACAATAAGCTTTTGTGGCAGAGGAAGACAGTGTCGATATCTGTAAAACAGCTTACCAGACCACCCATTCACAATGGACTGGGACTTCATAGCACTTATACTTTCCATCTACAGAAGGCCACAGACCTAATAGTAACCACAGTCAAGCACTTTCCAATGCTTCACTTCTTTCTTCAAATAACACCAACAGATAGCCACACACCTCCACCTATGATCAACTATTATCCATCATAAATTATATAAAAACCATGTTTCCAAAGATATCTCCAAACAAAATATAAGTACTCATACTGACAAATTTACTCATTAATCCATCCAATTCTGAGCCATGCTACCAATCTGACAATGCTTAGAATCAACAACAATAATTACTCCATAAGTTTAAAAAATGGTCTCTGGAGCCAAAATATTTAGATTTTTTTTTGAGATTAAACCTACATGCACTGCCCACAACATATTTTCTGAGATACCTCAGACTGTACACTAACATAGATCCTTTTTGTCCCCTATGCCACAGGGCTGCTAAAGAAACATAGCAACATCTTTTCTATCTTTGTCCAGCACTGAACAGAATTTGCTATATCATGACAGGAGCATATAGAAATCTAACAACATCCTTCAGACAATCTTTAATTCATACCCCATCAGTACATGCAGCCACTTTTGTACTTTATGCATGCGTATTGGTGCTCTAAGTGCATATTTATCCATCAACATTCAATATCAAACTGGAAAAATTATGATCCAGAGACAATAAAATTGCACATCCAGATATTTTTACAGCAACCTGGTCACTGATAACACAACAATCAAACCTTTAAGGTGGCTCTGTATAACTGTCAATCTATGCCATCCATTAATACTTTTTTCCAAAAGATGTGACATGTGTCAATAAATAAAAATACAGAGAATGTTGTCTTTGACTGCATACTATTGATATAGAGGACTGTAACAACAAAATCAAGACTCAAACCCAGTACCGCAATAGATATATAAGTTGATGTTTGCAATTGAACAGTGACAACATAAGATTTTTGAAAACTCAGATTACAGGAAGCAATGCTCACAAATGTAACATATACATATGTATTTGCACCCCCCCCTTAAAGGCATTTGCATAAAACATATCCAAAGAGAAATTAGTAAATGAATAGACTAACTACCATACCTACTCCAAAATTCATAATTCTAAAAAAACATGTTCACCAAATATAACAATGATTAAATACCTTTCCTCCCTAATTTATATATTTTTTGTTCCGCCATATATATACACACTTAAACTTGCTCCATTCACTAGCAATGCAAACATATGTTTACAGAGTGGCTTATAGCAAATGTTACCCTATGGTCATCAATAAAGTTCTTTCTTTGAAACATAAAATAATTTTAAAAAATAAATTAAAAGTAAAAGAAATTAAATAATTGCTGGCAAAAAATATAGTATAAACAAGTAGGATAAGAATATAGAAAGCTTATTAAATGCTTTCTTAAAAATACTATATAGTACTTTTCTCGATTTTAAAATAAACAATAAAAATAAGCGTACATCTTTTTTTTTTATGTGAAATAGATTCAGCTTAAAAAGTATAAATTCAGCTTAAAAAGTATATCTTTGGTATCTGTTTTATAATTGAATTATAGATATTTACAAAAGAAAAATTTTTAAAGATGGTCTTGAAAATATGCATTCTCATTTGCTTTTAAAATGTGGCATGCAAAGTATCACTTGAAAAAATGTTTTCTTTTTTTTAAATATATATATGCTATATAGAAAAATTTATTTTTATTTAGTTTCAGTAGAGGTAAATACGATATCTTTCTTACTAGAGAGCGTTGTGTTAATTTACAACATTAGAATCTCCTAAGAAATTGATCCCATCGAAGATTTCATTTCCGAATGTCTGCTTTATAGCCAGATATAGTAAACACTCTACTACTGGTAGATAAATGTTAGATAAGAGAAGCACTTAAGAACTTTTCTATTAAAACACGGAAAACATTAGCAATATAAACGTCTATAATAATAATCAGCGATAACATGTCAAAAAATAAATTAATTACATACATATAAAGTATAAAATCGAGTAACATAAAATTTATTTATTTAAAAAATATTCTAAACTATTTAAATCGAAATATCTTTATTTATCGGTAATCTGAAAAGATTCACACATCTAATAGCCTATTCTCTCGTATATTTCTTTTTTACTATAAACTATCAACTTCCAGCTTTTATATATGAATAAATATATTTACAATATAGAGCATTTATCATGATTTTTCTACACAATATACTCATTTAATTATTTTTAATAAATATTTTTTTATTTACAGAGTTTTATATATATCATCTTCATTTTTCTTTAAACTCACATATCAAAAGTTTTAAATCCCTTCTTTTTTTTTTGTTTGTTAATCATTTATATTTTTACTGTCTATAAAGTCATTCTCCAACAAAAGTTTTGACAACCAAAGTTAATTCTGTTTTTATGATCCACAAAATTATCTTTAAATTACGATTTTTTTTTTTTATTCGAATATCTTTCCACCAGCTAATGTATCATTTTTCATTTAAAAACTTTTTATGTAAAAACACTAATTTTTAATAATTTAATTAGTGATTTTATAATGACTTTTATATTTATAAAGCAAAAAACAGATTTAAGAACTAATGATGTCTACTTTTGATTATTTATTTGTCTGTCATCAGACTTTTCTACTATATTTATAAAAGAAGGAAGATTTATGATCAGAAAGTAGGGGTATTGTTAAGTTATTATGACATGTTCTTTTAATTTGGCCAAATCATTAATCTTTAAAAACTATTGAACCTAGATTACTGACTAATGACATTGCATCTGCACTAATATAAATTATAGTGGTAATGGAGCTAAGCACTAAACTACTAAAATCTCTTATTAATAAATATGAGGCTTTAAAAATAGATAAATATTAATTATTTATTAGGTATTCTATACATATGCCTGTCATCAGCAAATAAAAAAAGTTTGAATATTGCAAGATAATGGATTAAAATATTAACCATGATTCAAAAGCTTTAAAAATATCTGCTTTTAAATTTTTATATAAAGATGTCACAAATAATGTTGTTCAAAAAGCATAATATATGAATTTGAAAACAATTATAAAAAATAAAAGATAACATTTAATTTATCACAACCATTCTAATATAATACAAATGAATAATTATAGGTTTGTAATTATTCGCTCAGGTTATAACGTTTTGGGGAATGCTAAAGTATTTTTAATCGAGAAAGAAAAGTATATTATCAGGTGATAAATTAAATGATTAATTAAAAGCAGAAAGAAAAAGCTATTGTTTATCCTTATTATACACGTATGTAAATAACCATAAAGTAAATATAAAATAATAATGAGTACTCTATACTAATTTTATTTAATAAAATACAATCAAAAAAAAAATGCGAATAATTATCAGTTATTTGAAACTGGTTATAAATATTATATAGAAAAAAATCTGAAATTAATCTTAAAGTTAATGTCAATAATTATGTATACTACTAATACATTTGTACAAATAAGTACCATATCAAAACTATTCATATGTTAAATGCTATAATCAATGCTGCATAAAACTGGAATCATTAAAATGATCAGTTTAGCTTCAAATCATATTGTTTCATAAGTGTAATAATATTCATATCATCTATATTCCTTATTACTGTTTACAATGCTTTTTTACAAATCACTATTGATAGTTTCATAAAGTGCATTGGCTATAAATCTTGAAAATAAAGTGTGGGGATTTTAATAGCAATCCTTAGAAGTATGAAACAATCAATTTATAATATTTTAGGTACAATTACAGCAAATCCCATTATTGATTGATGCTAATTATTTGAATAGCAAAATCTTTGCTGAATGTAAATGTATAAGATCACAAGTGGCAAAATACTTAATCTAATGTCTAATGATAATTCAAAATAATGATTAATAATTTTAGTAATAAATTATTAATAATAATAAATATTCTTCAATAATAAAATAGATTATTATATCTGATTCTGATGAATTTATAAATATTACAAATATTAATTATTTTAATAGATAAAAATAAATCTATAAAATTGTTTAAATAGTAGTTTTTTGATATGTAAATGCCAAATGATTATAAATAAAATCACCTTTACACATGCATTTAAGTACTTAAAATATATAGTTCAATTCTTAATTTTTACTTTGTTTTTAAATTACAAAAATAATTTATATATATATATATAAATGATACATTGACCTACATATGGAAACATATATGCATATCCATGCATTTTATAATACAAAATAAATTCACTTATAAGTTTTAATTTGTTCCAAACTTATAATCATAAATTATTTTGATAATGTAATTTTTTCTATGCTTGCCTATAAATATTTCTCCAGATACAAATATTTAATTTAATTTTACAAAAATAAAATAAGAAAAGTATATGTACATGGATAAAAAATATATAAACATATTAATTATTAATTTAAAGTTTAGATTTTCTTTTATCATTAACATAAAAATAATCTTGGGCAATTAAAAAATTAGACCACTTTGTTCAATTAATCAAATCCATAAATATTTTTTCAGAATCAAAATCTTTACCTGGATTTTTTAGAGTTCTTTTTTTTTAACTTATCATATTCTTTGATCTCTTTTTTCCTCATGTGAAACTTAATTTTTTTTCCAAATTTGTTTTCATTTCTCCTTATTAATTAATTTATTTAATGCTGTTTATTTGTTCTTTTAACACAAGTTAATATAAAAAATACAACTTATTTTGGATAATAAATATATATTTTTATATTTTCTTAGCAATAAAATATAGTTTTTAAACCACGTGCATAATGCATGTGTATATATACATAAAAGCATAAATTTTTCAACAGTACATTTTTATATATTTTTATAAGTATGTAAATAGAATTTATGTATAGATATTGTGTATATATAATGAATTCTTCTATGAAGAAGTTTCTTTTGTCTAAACTCCTATCTGCATATGGATAAATATCACCTTCATATATACACTTTCTTATTGAAATATTCTGTCTAATTGTTAATAAATAATTGAAGTGCTTATGGCTTGGAACTTACATTTAGCTTCTTTTCTATCTGAACTTCAGATAAAATAAATAGTGATTGCACAGGAGACCAGGATATAAACCAAATGATAGTTTCAAATTTTTGCTCTTTATAGTAAAAAAGTTTTAGTATTTATAGTATATACAAAGGAATCTATAAATTGATATGCAGAAAGATTAAAGTTAAGTTTTATTCTTTTTTAACTAACAAAAATAAAATTACAATTGTAATACAACGTAGTTTGACAGTACAACATAAGTTCAAAAATAATTTTTTTAATTATTTTTCTTTTTAAATTTTCTTTTAAATACAAAATACATTAAAATTTGCTTTTATAATTGTTTGTTTGTTAAAAACATCTTTATTTAGACAGAAATAGTTTTTTTATTGCATTAAATCTTTAGATTTGTATCAAAATTCAGAAATAAATATGTATCAGAAAGATCTTTTTATTAAGTTTTAAATCATTTTATTTCAAAATATCAAAAATGTTATTTATTATAAATAACTTTTAACTTTATTGACTATATATATATATATCTTTTTCACACATCTTTGATTATATGATTCAAGATATTGTAATACAATAGCTGTTTGAAATATATATATATGAAGTTAAGTATGTCTAAAAATAATAATAATAATACTAAATAATTAGGGTATATAACATAAAAAACTACAATATGAGCTATATATAACTCATTCACTTGAAAAAAATGAATTGGGTGTTTTAAAAAATGCATCAAGAGTGTGAGAGAAGTTGGTCTGATTTCTGGGCTGATAAATATTTGTGATAGAATTAAACTAAGTAAAAGTTGTATTGAGATAAGTATAACTAACTAATATTTACTGAGGCTGTAACCTCGAGAATATGTGTGTAAAATGCAATAGTAGAGATCTCTACAGGTGTTTAACCACAAGCTTATGCTATGGAAGAAAAGAGGGGAACCCTTCTTTACTTCAACCTACTTTCTATTTACTAAATTTATAATTATAACTAACTGTTGGAAATGTATATATATATAATTTAAATATTCTAATATGTTTAATACTCCTATAAAATTATGGCCACTAAATATTTAATACTGAGACATAAACTTATTTATGAATTAACTAACTCCAAATGCATAACTAAAATAATTCTTAAATCAAATTTTTAAAAAGAATTATTTTTACAAACTTTTCTTTAATCAATGCTAATTTATTTGTCAGACAAAAAAATGTCACTTTTAGTTGACCTTTCAAACTGATACATGTTAAATAAATTAAACATGGTCACTCAAACAAATGAATTTATTTTTTAATAGCAATTTTTGGAATTATGTTAAGCTAACTTACCATTTCAAATAAGAATATTCTAATAAATTTAAAAAGTCTACAAGTACTTTCTGGTTATTAAGTACGAAATTCTAAGAATGTACATTTATTTATGGAGTAACATCTAAATATTTTTATTTCACAAATCAGATTTCTAAAGAATCATTTTTTAAATAAACTTTAAAAAAATGCCCATTTTTTATATCAATATCAATCTATTGTTTGGCTAAAAAGTGGTCACTTTTTTTTTATCTTCATATTCTTAAAACAGACAATTCTCCATACAGTATTGCCACTCAGGGCAAGCCAGAGTAATCAATGGATGCTAGAAGGCTTGTGTATAAAATCCCCATCTAGTGCCTACTCATCCAATATCCCCAGACAAGTTTCTAGCTTGTGGTCTTCATCAGTAAGGAGCCTTGGATCTGATAGCACTGCATCTAAATCTTAGGATCTAATGCAACCCACCAGAAGCCATCTTTTATTTCTACTTAACTACAAATCTATGAGTCTTAAATTGAAAACATAATAATATTTTCAATCCAAGCTCATTAGCTTAAATAGTCATATAGGTTTGAGCTCAGTTCAGTACTTATACATTTTGGTGTCTTTGGTTCTTTTATAATCATAGCCATCACTATCCTATTAGGCAGGATTAGTTTTAAGCCAATAAACATCACATAATTACCATTTCTTATACTTGCTTATAACTGTTATTAAAACAGGCAAAACTCTTCATACAGTATTGCCACTCAGTGCAAGCCAGAGTAATCAATGTATGCCAGAAGGCTTGTGCATAAAATTCCCATCTAGTGCCTACTCATCCAATATTGGCTTAAAAACAATCCTGCCTAATAGGATAGTGGTGGCTATGGTTATTAAAGAACCAAAGACACTAAAATGTATAGGTACCAAACTGAGTTCAGACCCATATGACTATATAAGCTAATGAGCTTTGATTGAAAATATTATTGTGTTTTCAATTTAAGACTCATAATTTAATAGTTAAGTAGAGATAAAAGGTTGCTGCTGGAAGGTTCCATTAAATCATAAGATCTAGGTGCAGTACTCTCAGATCCAAGGCTTCTCACTGATGAAGACCACAAGCCAGAAACTAGTCTGGGAACATTGGATGAGTAGGCATTAGATGGGGATTTTATGCACAAGCCTTCTGGCATCCATTGATTACTCTGGCTTGCACTGAGTGGCAATACTGTATGGAGAGTTTTGCCTGTTTTAATAAGTTATAAGCAAGCATAAGAAATGGTGATCATGTGGTGGTATTTTCACATTCTTGCATGATAATATATTTACAAACTTGTTAAAATTATTATTGGATTTTCTATTTTCATTTTTATTCAAAATATTAATCTGGCTTGAATAATAATTACAAATATTACTGCTTAATATAAATTTTCACCTCGTAGATTATTAATATTTCATTTATTTACTATTTAATAATGTGAGTCAGATAAAAGTGTTCATCATTTATTTGATCAATAGATTGTCATTGATATAAAGAAGTAGGCATTATTTTCAAAGTTTGTTAATAAGTTTTTTTAAGAATATGACTATGAATTATTGTGGGAACATATTTGGATTTATTTGATCTATGAATAAATTTAAAGTTTAAATATATGTGTGCCCAGGACTTCCTATCCACTGTGATGTGTCCATGAAATGATCTCTTTCAATATATACATCACATATTTATTTATAAATACAATTTTTAAAAAATGGCAACAATCACTTTTCAATAATGTATTAATTATTATTGATTATTCTGTATTAGGCTAGAGATTATTGCATATTATTTAAGTTTAGATATATTCTTTTTATTTAATAATTTTGAATATATCTATAACATTCTTAACATAATTGCATGACAATATTTATTTTTTAATTTTTATTTTTTTCTATCTATGCATCATAAACTTATATTTTTAGAGATAACTTCCACTCATATCTTTCAAAAACATGGCTTAAAAATGGTAAAATATTAAAAGATGTTATCATCATTTACATAAAGAATATTATAAGTAAATACTTGAATTTATTAAATCTAAATATGATTATTAATCTTTTATGTACTTTTTGCAAGGTGTTTGTTGTGAGTAAATGTTTTCAAAAATGATGTATTTGTTTAAAAAAATTATGTAATATATGAACAAAGCATTGCACTGTACTAATTTACATGTCAACAAAGCTGTTTTTATAGGTAATAATTTTCTGGATCTGTGCATCCCATGTCCATTAATATAAGATTTTTTTAAATTTTCTGTACTTCTGTTTTTCAGCATATACAAAGTATTTATGAACACCTATACATATGCGAATTGCACATTTTAAACATGTACAGATATTTATGTGCATACCACTATATATGTGTGTGTTCATTATGGCTTATTATCAGTTATCCAGCATGTAAATTTTACAGATATATTCACAGGTTAAAAACAATTATAACTTACTGAGTCTGAAAAATATTATTTTACAAATAAATAAAGAGCAAAAAATTATAATCAAATTGTCAAACTTCTTAAGAAGTTATTTCTATACAATATAACAAAAAGTATAAAACTCATAATCTTCAGTAAGTAATTGATAATATAAAATTTGTAACTTTAGAAATTAAATCAATGTAATATATTAATTAAACAAAATAGTTATTAACAAAAAGAGAATTCCTTATATATTTGTTATTGCTGGTTTGCCGAGATGAAAGAAATTAGCTTTACACAACATTGAGAATATATATAATAATTTATGGATCAAGTAAATCTAAATACATTAATGTAATTCACAATTCAGATTCCTAAATAAACATTTTAACAAACTTATAATCAATGCACACTTTCAATTAATATCACTTCATTGGTCAAATAAAAATGGCCTCCTTTACCTTACTCTAAGGTACTTGAATGGTAAATGAAGTGTCGATGATTTGAAACTGAGAAATCTTTTTATTAAGAATAGTTTGCATATTAATTTAATAAGCCAGCTTACTGTTTCAGATAACAAACTAGATAAAATTCTAATAATTCTAATAAGATTATAAGTAAATTATTGATATTAAAATGAAAAACTGGATAATGTTTACAAGTCAGTTAAATGATTCATTAGGAATCTGACTAAATTATATGGTTTATTTACAAATTTAATAAAATGTTAAAGTTTCAAATAGTTTGTTATTTGAAACTGTAAGCTTGTTTTATTTATATATTGAACTATTTCCATCATCTAATATTAAATATTGGATGTCTTTAGAAAATTTTTATTTTATTTCAATATTCCAATTACATTCAACTGTTAGTAATAGCACACAGGTTAGTATATGCACAACATTTTGAGAAGTATTAGCATGGGAATTGAACTTGGACCCTTAGGTTTTTAAATATTGAATTTTAAAATAATGCTCTAACCAATGGCCAAGGGTCAGATCAGTAACAGTTAAAGAAGAGAGAATGTGTCTCGATACATCATGGATATACTAACCTGTGTACTATTACTAATACTTGATGTAATTAGAATATTTAAATACAATAAAAAATTTTGAAAACATTTAATACTTAATATTAGATGATGGAAATCATTTAATATATAAATACAACTAAAATATCATCATTTTACAAATCTTTAGAAAATCACTATAAGCTGGTTTGATTAATAATTACAAAAATTGCCATCAATATAAAAGTTTTACACTTTTGAAATATTGATGCTTAATTTACTTATGATTTAAATGTTTTGAGGGAGATAAAACTCAACATTTTTATTTGGTCTAATTTTTTATTTTATTTTATTCAATTGATAGTGAAAATATTATAAAAAAATGGGTGAAACATAAAATCTAAAAGTAATTTCTGATTACTCATATAAAATATTTAATAAAACACTGTTCAACATGTTGAATACTATGGGAAGTCATGTCAGGTTAAGGATTTTGATATATTTAAAATTTTATTAACATTGTATTTATGCCACTCAAATTCATAATGAAAGTAATTTTTTTTTAAAAAAATTGACTTGTAAACTTTCAGTCACTTTATAATTTACTAACCTTCACACTATTTAAATAAAAAAAATCATTAATATATTCTATATAAAACCAATTATATTTATTAATTCCTTAACTGATTTATACACCAGATATCCTTCCTATTCAATGTTTATATAAATGATCTTCAGTTATTTTAATAATAATAAAATTTTATCATTAAATCTATTTTGTAATTAAAAGAGTATATATATACATAATGAAAATATTAAAAAAATAAAGCAAATCAATTTTACAGACAAATAACAACAATAATAATATTGATGCAAAGCATTTTTTGTCTGTTGCTGCCACATAAGTTTTCAGCAATGCTAATATATTTTTATAAACTGAATACATTTAAAACAAGCAATATGTAAACATCACATACTTATTAAAAAATAAATATTTAATAACTCAACACAAAAAGGTAAATAAATAAAAAAATATATTTTTTGTCAATATCAATAAAAATAAAGCAAAATATTTAACAAAATTATAAGTGACTTTTCTTCTAATAAGAGCTACTTCTCATTTCTGATTACTGACTACTGCTGACATCTAGAGACAATATTTAAAACCAAAATAATAAACCATCAAATGACTGAAGTTCATGAAAATAATGGAATGGTCACTGATTTAAGTGTCTGTCATTAAGATAGCTTAAATGAATACAAATCCAATTGCAGTGCCAACAACACAATCATGCATGAGTGACAGTAAAGGAGTTAGCAACTTTAAATTAGTGTTTTTACTTTATTTTTAAAATCAAATAAAGTTGAACAATAAGGCTAATAAAAAACTGATCAAAAATAATTGAATATTATATTGATAAAATATGGTTTGAAGCATAATTTCAAAGTAGTCAACACTTGAATTATTAATTAATTATTCACAAACAAATAAGTAATGTGTATGATTTAATGATCAATTGTTTTAATCATGAATACTTTTGGAATTAATCGAATTTAATAATCTTTTTAGAATAATTTATAAACTAAAAAGAACATATAACTAAAATTATTTATGTATATGAAAATAATCAAATATAAAAATTATTTATTTATAATTATATTTGATTGAATACAAGTATATTTTATATACTTAGAGTTTTAGATGTAAATTATAAGGAACTTGAACACAGACATTCAAGATCCCTTATAATTTATTTGAAATTATTAAATAACTAATTTATTTATTAACCTAATTTTAACTTGTTAAAAGAATAATTTGCTAACTTTCACTATTAGAGCAAATATATAATATTTAAAGATAATATATACAAGCAAAATTATTATTTTTGTTTTTTAATAAACAAATAACTGAATTATTTATAACTAAAAATTTCCTGATGATCAATTATTTATTACAAAATTTATATTTTTAAAATATTCAAAAGTAAATGTGTGTTTTTCAAAATTATTTTTAAAATGCAATTTTAAAATAATCATGACATGAAATAAATAACTTATTTATATATAAATGAATTGTTCATTTATAATTCTATAAATAACATATACATTTATAATTTAACAAAAATAACAATTCTTAAATATTTAATGATATGATCATAAAATGTCTGAAATATTTGATTTTTGTATGTATAGATATTTTATTTACAGTAATAAATGCATAATTTTGGGTTGTCAAAATGAATTTACTATTATATTGGATTATGTTTTGCAGTGTTTATGAGTAAATTATATGCATACTTTTTTAATATTATCAAGATAAAATAAAGTTTTCATGCTTTAAAACTATTTAATTTTCATTTTGGTTATTTAATGAATTAAAATTGAATCAGATAGAGATAAATGTACATTTAGGATTGATAAAAAAATCAACAACCTTACATTTTTGTAACATAATACAGTTGAACATAAAAAAATCACAAGATTTTTATTATTTTAAGTTAACTCATCTATGTATCATCATTTTTTATATCATCTTTAGTTTGAGTTGGTAGTTCAACATTTTATTTTAGTTATATAATCTTTATTCTATATTATGAATCAATCAGTTGTTCTTAATTTATTAGAAATTTAAGTTTACAAACAAAAAACATTCTAAAAAATTATCTTAAAACTTTCCAAATATAGAAAAATATATTATTAAATAAAATAAAATATGTAATGAGAACAATACATTTTATTCTTATTGGACAATTACAGCAACACTGATTAAAAAATAAATTAATAAAATCTTTCTTGATTTGAACTTCATTTCTAAAACCTGAATGAAATGTCAACATAAAGCTATGAAATTCTGTTTAAATTTTGAAATTTCATTTATAATTAAAATATTACAAAAGATCAGTACTATAGTGTTTGACAAAATGTTCCTATGAATTTCTTAATTTACATTTTTTAAAATACAGCACATTTCAAAAAATTTATTTATAAAATATTTTTTAATAATTAATATGCAAATATTTTATATAAGTAAACATAGATATTTAAATAAACTATTGGAAAATATATAACTTTTTTGCTCATTCTGAATAACAATTAAAAATGAATTTACAAGTTTGGTTCCGCACCCAAGATCAAAGAATTTACCAATCACCAATGTTCTAGGCTTTTGTTATCTCATTTGTACTACTTTGCTGTGGATGACTAATATTTTTAGATTTTTTTTAAAGTAATAAATCAATATTTATTGTAGTTACACTTTTACTATTCAACAAACATAAATCCTGCAAAGCAGTGCAAAAGATAGTTGCAAAAGAGTGATCTAAAGCAAAGCATTCACAATAAAATGAAATTCTAAATTAAAGAGTTAAAAAAATTTAGTAAAATAAGGGTATTATAGATTATTATGAAATGAAAAATTATTCTGATGATAGAGATTGTAGATGACTTAATAATTAAAGATGAAGGCATAAAAAATATTGACAAGATATCTGTTGCAGACTAACATTGGGGAAAGTTGCAATGAAAATCAGTAAAAACATTTTTAGAGATGAAGTCATATTTAAATTGCTCTGAATATAAAAGTTGAACACAAAAAAAGTGTATTAATGATTTTGAACTATATGGTGTGTGAAGATTTTTGGAAGTTCATAAATAAATGGCTAATTAACAAATTGAATTATTTTTATTGTGTTGCAAATGTGATCTGTGTTTTTTTTTAAAAAATGTCTAATGCTCATAAAGAGTTATAATAAAAAAAAGAGTGAACAGTAATGCCGTAAATTGACATTATTATTACAATAATTATTATGTCTTTAATCTTTCTAACATGCCAATCATATGAATTGCTATGTCAACATAAATAATGATCTACTCATTCCTCAATCCTTGTTATCAAGTTTCTTATAAATGCATATAGAAATTTAATAGACTATTGTTTGTAAATAGAAAGTACATTATAATTATTATCATAATTTTAAAATGAGACTGGAAAAAACATCATAGACTTACTACATATATTACCAATATATGTAAATCTTGGAGAAAAGTTGGATTGTGACGTCTAGAGAACTTTTACAAGAAAAATTTTGCATTTTAGATTATTTACATGTGATATATAGGGCAGTTGAAAAGATGCATTGAATATAAATTTTTATTGTGTTTTGCTTTCATTAATTATAAAAAAAATATCAATTCCATATCTGCCTTCGTTCATTAACAACAATTAGCATATGAGTATGACCATCTAACTCCCAAAAAAAAATGAGAGAAAATAAGGAATAAAATGCACGACACCATCAATAACATTCAAGTGTTCATTACATGATTTTTGTCAAAAAAGTTTATTAAATTTGTAAGCATGATTTTTAGCAGATTATATAACATGCATATCCATACCATTTGTTATTAATAATAGGATCATTTTTCTATAATTAGCATTTTTGAATACTGTATTATAAATATAATTTTAAAATAAAAAATATTATTGTATCTGCAATTTTGTGTGTAATATAAAAAATATTAATATTTAATTTATATACTCTCTATATATAAACTATTTGATTAAAATAGTATTTTATTTCTGTTAGAAACGATCACTAGTGACAGAAACACTTCCGTTCATCCTGAACTTAACTCTGCAGGCTCAATTTGAAAGCTTTTTAAAAAAATAGATAAGCTCAGATTTCAAATTAACTTCTTAATTTTAATCTTTAACTGTTTTGAGACCAGACAAAGATTTTGTCATTTAATAGATTTTTAAGATTAAAAAGTCTGATAACTAAAGTTTACAATTTAAAATACGTTATACTTTATATTTTAATTTATAAAATCATATTAGTGTTTTATAATATGTTTTGAACCCAAGATGCTATGCATATCTTGCTGGAGATTAGGGAAACAGAATTGGTGAAAATAAAAAGAATAACTGAAATTGATCCGATATTTTTAATAGTTAATCACAGAAGACTTTATCAAAAGATTTCAAATATCATAAGAAGCTTCATATAAAGTATTCGTTTTCAGCATAATGCAAGGCTATTACTATTCCAATAAAATATTTTTCTAGAAAGATTTCTTCATTTTTAATATCCCAATCTGTTGTGTTTTTTTTTGCATGAAACTGACCCCTTTTCATTATTGTTACAATATTATATTTGTATTTAAAATATTATAGGTTCATCCTGCATTCTTCCCATCTTTTTTCTGTGTATTTAAATGGTCATAAGATCCTAATATGAGGGGTCAGAATGACTTATGGTCAACATTGGTATAACAACAAAATTGACAAACAAGGCTTTGAACATGCCATCATCAGAATTTCTATGATAGTTGGAGATTGGAGAGGATTGAAGTCTGTCCATTAAAGTGTGAATATTTGCTATCTTAATATAAGCCAAGCACCTATTATATATGTGTGTGGGAGATAATGATCCGGACCAACTGATAAGTGCTGGTTCAGCACAAAATTATGTATATTGAAGGGTATTTATTTTTTTCACATATATGTGGTCATGTGTATCAGATGTATAAGATAGAATGGATTATTGAGGGGAACTTGAAAGTTTGGGTTTAAATCTCCTCTATTACAATAATAATAAACAGAAACTTGTAAACTAGGATGGACATTCTAACTTCATGAAAAAAGAAAGGAAATAAAAAAGAAGGGGGTACTTTAAAAATTAATTTTAGATAATTATACAAATCAATTTATGAACCACAAATATATCCACATATTGAACATACTGGTCCATTATACTGTTTACATGATATTTTATAATGCTGTCATTTAATTTCTTCACCAGAAAAATTTTATTTCTGCAATATCATATTTAAGTTCATTATAAAACACCCTTTTAGCAAATTGTGCATTGTTCATTCATTTTATAAGTCCAATTCAATAAAGGTATATTTTTTTTAAATTATGGTCTCTTTAGTATCACATCCAGCAAATTGAAAAAATATTGGTTAGCTTTATAATCTTTACATTATAGTTTAAAATTTATGGAGCATTTTTAAATAATTTTTTTGATGACTTTATATTATGCTGATAGAATGTCTAAGTTTCATTTCCATACAATAAAGTAAAATAATAGCTCTATTTATAACTAACTTAGTTGCAATATTTAGTTCCCTGTGATAAAATACTCTATCTTTTAATTTATTAAAAGCAGAAACATCCCATTGGAGTTTTTGTTGTATCTTAATATCTTAATCTACTTTTCTACTAATAAAACTTTCAAGGTATTTAACCTGTTTATGTTCTAAAGGTGATAACCATCCATGTTAAAAGTTGCTGAGAATTTTTTCCTATCACTAGCTGATAAATAACTTGAGATTTTGGAGCATTAATTAATAAAACAAAGTCCTTATTACTACATTCAAATCATTAAATACAATCTATAAATTGTATTTTGGGGCTGGCAAAAATAGTGTGATTCTCAGTATACTGTATTTTCAGAATCCAAGAAGTTCTTGCTTCTGCTTTTAATTATTTAAATTACAATGACCTACAGAGGTCCCTAGTGACGATTTTTTCAGACGCTCATTGCTAAGGTTTACAGCCTTGTTAAAACTATTACTGAAATAATAGTGAGCGTTTAATAAAATTTATAATAACAACTATAGTAACAAATTAGAATTTACATTTTTATAGTTTTTAGTTAATTTCAACATATTTTTTTGGGAATCTTTATTTTTATATATGGTGATGAATAAAGTTGTTTTGAATAGCCCACAGTAAAAAAAAAAAGATATCTCCATTATTTTTTGCTGAGAATAATGATAGAAAGTTATAAAATTCCTAAGATTAATTAATTGTTCATAGTGCATTTGTAAATAATAGATAGCTTTATGTTGATATTTTATCATTTGTCTAAAAATAAGTAGATATCCATTTATCAATCAATAATTGGACTAACTATGGGCTAGTTATCTGAAAAATCTTAATTTTTAAAAAAAATTTTCAAACACCTTTAAAAAAGTCCACTTTATCTGTATTTAAGCCCCAAAATAAGTATATAACCAGTGAATGCATTAACTATTATTTAGAAGATTATTTTTTACATAAATATATAATGTAATGAAGATTAAATTATGTAAAAAAAATTCATAGATAAATGAAGGTGAAAATGTAGCAAGTAACTCAAAATTTTTAATGCTTATTTTGTTTTAAACAATCTAGAAATCCATATTATCCACATTATTAAATAATTAATTAGACAATCATAAAATTGAAAACTAAATGGAAAAATTTTTTATATCAAATTGTGATTAGTGTAATAAACAATGTCAAATTACCACCAATAAACATCAAGTGGTATCATTATAATTCCATATTATTGTAATGGTCAGAATCATGTGATCAGCCAACAATATTCAGAGACCTAGCAAAAGTACTTCAAACCCAGCATGTTCAGGATATGGTAGTCGCAGAACAGTACTAAGCTTTAACCTATTTGCCAGTGCTCCAAAATCTCCACTATCCAACCAACGCTCCTGATGCTACTCATGGTCATTGTTTTTCTTTGGTCCCAGTGGTCAGGGTAAACAAGGACCCTATCAATTCAAACTTAGCCTGTCATGCACTAGAATTATGAACTTAATCTAAGATACTTACCAAATACTTTGATACAGCTCAGAATATTATTTCAAATATTTCATAGGTTTTGAATGTATATAGATTATTTAATTAAGTGTGGATATAATTGGGTGGATATGATGAACCAGGGAATGACATAACAACTGCATAGATATATATATGATTTATTAACACCATTCATTAGAAGATAGAAATAATAACAACATTTGGATCTTATTATGATCCATGTATGGGTGTTGCATTTAAACCAAAAAATAATAATTACAATATTTAATTATCAGTTATTGATAATGGTACAGTATTTAGATATCACTAGGATAAATGTATGATTTTACAAAGAATTACAATATTCAACTATCAGTTATTTATAAAGGTACAGTATTTAGATATCACTAGGATAAATGTATGATTTTTACAAAGAATTACCTGTCAATAATGACAACCAAGGTTATGAACTAAAATAACAATTACAATAATAAACATCAATATTAGCTGTGAGCGAGCATTACAATGAAGTCATAATATCAATAAGGACAACAGAAGTTATGAACAAGAAATAATTTCAATAGTATTTAAACATTAGTGTCAGATGTGTGTGCACATTACAATGAAGTCATACTGGCATTCATGACAACATATTAAATATCAGTATTATACTGGCATTCATGACAACATATTAAATATCAGTATTATACATGTGTGAGCATAAAACAAATTGTTATGTAGATGATGCTAACATTTGATCAAGAAATATGCCACTATAAAATTAATATACCAATTGTCAAGAGTAAACACAATACCTGGTTAAATTAAGTTAGAGGCCAGAAATATACATATAATAAATTTGTGTGTGTTCACATACATAGGGAAAGCTAAGTATATATTTTTATTATTATATTTACTTTTAGTATTCCCAGCAGGAGTTATGGATTTGCAGCGTTTCCCAACCTTTTTTGGCTCGCGTACCACTTGGTAGTACATCACGCTAAATTGTACCACTTCGTAAAAATGATTGTATTTCATGAAATTTGTTATTGCAAGTGTGTTTTTTTATTTGCATTATAAATATTATAGGGTGACCATGTATGTATTCACATCTCATAATAAGACAAATTACATTGAAACATGCCTAAACGTCATGCCAGATTATAAACTCACTGAAATTATAAACTTACTGTAACATATTTATATGTATGTGTTTGTTCAAAGTTTAATATTTTTCCCAAAATAATTTATTAAAGATTATATTATTAATTAAAGGTTATTTGGTATATATTTTGTTCAAAGTGTTTTATAATTCCTTCATTTGGTTTTCACGAATTTGAGTCTATTTTCTCTTTTCGGAGCATCTTGCTATTGGTTGGGCCATGGAGAGGATAAATCCAGCATGTCCCAAGTCATAGTAAAAATAACCTCAGGGGTTATCAGGCTAGTCTCTTCTTGTTTTCTTTATATTGTTCAGCATGAAGTTAATAGGATTAAAATTTTGATGATTAAATATAGTACATCTAGTAATCACAATAGATGATCAAGAATTAATGAGAGTTAATTTCTGGATATGATCTTTCTGATTCATTCTTTCAAATTAAATAATTTAGATTGATTTGCCTTGATCCGACTCATTATTTATCTACTATTTTGTCATATTTCGTTTACTAATAAATGGTTTTAATAAAAACACAAAATTATAAAAAAAAAATATATTTTCTTATCATAATCAAATATTTTATAAAATAAATTTAATGAGATCTTTGTGTTATTTCGAACAACATAATTTTTGAAATTTGGTTCGAAAGATGTGAGGTATACCTAAGTCTACAGCTGTTCAATCTGTTTCGATACTTATTTTTTAAAATAATATATGAAGAAAAAGTTACTAATTCATATTTGTAAACGTAATAATAATTTAAGAGCTTCTTGGAAAGTTGTTCATATTCTTTAATGTTTAACCAAAAATTAATTAGATTGTGTCGTTTGAATTCTACTTGTAAAGTTCTGTCACATGATAATTCTATTAAATTTTCTTTATCCTTTATTGATAATGATGTAGCTTTTCTAAATTTTCTGATAGAAGGGGTTTGAAATCCAATTATCATTTGTGATTTCGGGTTTTAAAAAATATTTCATGAAAGACAATTTTAATCCTGTTAAATGTGCTATATATTTTCTCGTATATCTTGAGACAGACTAACCTTATTTTCAAACAAAAAATATGTAGAGTTCGAATACTTCCAGTTGATTGTTTTCGATACTTATATATATTACTGTTTCCAAAATCTAATTTCTTAATCATACTTTCAATTTTATCATTAACATTAAAGATCGTTATCGACTGTACATATTAACAACTTTACTGTATAATATTATGAATTAAAATAATTTTTATGAATTATAAGAAAAACATTTCTATGATATTTTATGATTTAATTTTTTTTATGTGATTATTGATTATTTTGTGTCCACCAAAATGAAAGTGGGGAGGTTGGGAAACACGGATTAAAGCATAATTCTAGCTCCCTTTTCATTATCAATAGTTATATGGTAAATATGGTTTATCTATCCCATGAAGCATTACCAACAGGCATGATCAAGAAATCTAATTACAGCATACAGTGGCATCTGAGTTTGAATCCTGTGCTGGTTATATTATTAGTGGCATTGGCAAACATGGGCCAATCTCCTTTATCGAGTAATAAAATATATATATAAATTCCTATGATAACACATTCACAGAAAGCGTAGCAGGTGTAGGAAATAATGGAGCCTGGGATTTGAATCCCTATCATCATAGAGTACCCATTTATCAGCTCAAAAACACGGCTATCTTCAGGAGCTAAAAATATCCATCTGCCAGCTCAAATAGCATTACTCGACATATATTCATTATTAAAAGCCATATAGGCACAGATTATTCTATTAAGCAACACTGATATATTTGCCCATAAAAAGCATTAATTCATATCTGTATAGATATTCTCTTAGGCCTGTGTTTCATAAGTAATAATGGGAAATTTTAAGATAACCATATTTTATAGGCTATAAAATGCCCAAGTGCTTAAATATAAAGCTCAACCACAAAATGCTAAAGAGGCAAAAACATTACTGCTGAGATATTACTCTTTCCCCAAATGCATGTATCACTAAATATATATATATATATATATATATATATATATATATAGTGAGATGAGCATATACCTTTGTAATAAGTAATATTTCCCGTTTCATATTTAAGAAAAGAAGCACTATCATTATTATTATAATTATTATTTTAACACATAAATAAATGCATATATATATATATATTTCAATTGTTATAAAGAATTTTAATCAAATCTAAATTAAATAGATAATGGTTTTAACACTCATTTATATTCTTAATTTCTATTAACAAAGTATATAGAAGTAAATGGTGAATTTTAATCCAGATATTTGATTTTTTTTTTCTCTATCTCTTTCTTTTTAACAAATTAAAATGACATTTTTAACTAATAAGAACTAGGCAAACGATTTAAGAAATTCAAATTTGACTGTCTGTTACTTTACAATTATAAAAAAATATAGTTACCCTTCTCCCACTTAAGATTGGAGATAAAGCAAACAAACTTATACATAAATTGGTTTAATAGTAAAAATATCATTTGTCCCCATACTTGGCTGGGTTGGCATAAATAAATTAATCAATAAAATATATATTTCTATAATTAAAGAAAACATACTGGCATATCTCAAAATAAATAATAAAAGCTGTATTTATAAACTCTATAGTAATCTTTTGCTCCATTTAGAATTAGAGATTACACTCTTTTTTTACCATTAATAAGTAGAAATCTAGTTATAACACAAATTGACTTGTTAAAAATAATAGTAAAAGAAATTAAAACACTCATATATATCACTGTTCTTTTGAAACACATCTTTTTTTAAGATAGAGTCTTTTACCGATCAGTTATAAATCTGAGGAAACTAAATATTCTAGAGTTTTTATAGAAGGAATTTTTAATATATAAATATTTTTTTTAAAGATTGAAAGTTCATACTTGCAATTATTACTGTCACTTTGATGAGGCAGCTATTTTCCTACTGGTTCACTTATTTCAGGATCGACCTTTGGCTTTACTGGACTCAGGACAGGCTGGATTCAAAGTTGGTTCTCCTTTTCTCAGTGACAGCAGCATGGAATCAATTAGATTTCTTTTCTCCTACAGATGCATTTTTCTGGAGATTTTCCCAAGAGGGGAAAGGTAAATTTTATCTACTCACAGATCATGGTGATTATCTGACATCAGCTTAATTTCAATGTCTATTAGAGAGAGTCTTTCACTTTCACTTTAACTCTTAAAATTTTTTTTTCATTTGGCTTTTTTTACTTTTGACTGCCAACAACTCTCTGTTTTTAAACTCTTTTACTTTCTTTAATTTTTTACTGCCAACAACTGCCTTGACTAGAAAAATAGCCCAGTATTTATAATGAAAACTTTTACTCAGCAAAGCCTTTGTTTAATCCTATATTTTTTTCTTAACACCTATATTATAACTGCCTTTGTTAGAAATGAAAAGAGAATGGTTGATTGATCTTTAATTTAAACCACTTGGCAAAATCCCATTAAGATTAAACCAAGGTATAAAAATTTTAATTGCATTTTTAACTGCCTTTAAAGATGAGAAATAATTACATTTCCCTGCAACTCTGTGAATGTTTCAAAAAAATAGACTCATAAAAAATTGTTATTTCCAAAGAAATAATGAGTCAACTTTCTTTGTTTTTTAGGAATAACACATAGACAAAGAAAATATATTTTTCTTTTCCAAAGATATAACTAAAAAAATGCATTTCAATAAAACAAGATATATATATATATATATATATATCTTGTTTTATTGAAATAAAAAAATGCATTTCAATAAAACAAGATATACATATATGACCTCTCATTCAACAACACACACACATGCATCTGTATATTATATTTTTAACAAAAAAATGAAAATTAGATATTTGCTCTATAAAATCTATATATTGAAGCAATCAAATCTGTTGCACATATTTTGCTTCACTGTCTAGTGATGTTTGGAACCTTCAAACAGGGGTTTGAACTCAGTTGGATAGTAATAAATCACTAGGGAGTGCAGGTATACATATGCACATGATTATTTTACCTCTTGTTAGTTAAGCCTTATCCTCATTTAATAATATCAATTTAATTATAAAATATATAAATTTCCATCATGGTAAATAATCGTGCATGTGTGTGTGTAACAGATAAACGTTTATAATAATGTTATTAAATATGTTCAGGTTACATATATATATTTTATTCGTGTATTATTTAATTTGAAAGTTCTAGAGAGTAACTGAAAATTTGCAAACAAAAGATGTGCCTTATTTTAATTTAAAAAAAGCTTTTGTTGGCATAGATTTATTTTAAAAGATTTACATTATTTAACATTTATCCTGCGGGTCTAGTTTCAACTCAAAATAGACTAAAACGATGCTCTCTCGAACTTATATCTCGTTCATATTTTAAAATCAAGGTATAACAGTGGACCATTAACGGACATTTGGGGATTACCAGAGGCAGTTTCAGTGTGTATAAATACAGCCAAATTTTCTACATAAAACAAACACTCTGCTTTTGATTTTCAAAAGGTGTTATAGGATGAATCTACATCACTCAAAATTTTAACATTATGAAAAGTGAGTAGAAAAGAAATTTGCTTCCCTGATCTTTCCAAGATCAGATCCATGCTGCTGTACTCTTAAGCCATTGCCACATGAATACTGCCAAAATGAACTCTCAAACTAGGAAAGGATGCCAGCTACTATTTTTCCAAAAATCTGCCCTATTGACTGTATTTTCCCAAAATTATATCAACATATGCGTATACAGCCATCATGTCATCAAACAACTAAAGGTAATTCTCCGCCGCAATATGAACTCTAAAACCTCCATCTAAATGTATTTAATATTCTTAAAAATGTAAATTTTCAACCTCCAGCTATGTAAAGTTAGTTTCGTTTAAATTGTATTTTTCTAAAACTTCCATTTACGTAATCTCTCTGTTATTTAAAATGTAATCTGCCTAACTTCTCAATCGGTAATATAAAGCCAATTATTAACTGCTTAGAATAATGACTTTCTTTTAGCATGAATCTATAATTTTTATTTTCTAAACTCGATTGTTGGGTTTCACTCTTGCTATCCTATTATTTTTTAAATGCGGCAGCTTTTATTTGATTTTATGTTAACTCTTTAACACCTCGACAAGGCTCCTGTTTTTACCTCTCTTTTACCTCAAGTTTTATACGAAAATTTTCTTTAATATTTATGAGTTTTTATTTAAAAGTTTTTTTGGTGGGTTCCTTTTTTTTTATTTAAAATAAAAAAAAAAAAAAAAATATTTAAAAAAAAAAAAAGAGTAATTTTTTGTGTTGTTTTAAAAAAGATTTTGTTTGGGTGGAAAAAAAAAAGCATTAAAAAAAAAAAAAAAAAAAGATTTTTTTATTTTTTAATAATTTTTATAAAAAAAAAATAAAAAAAAAAAAAAAGTTAATCATACATACTTTAATATGCTAATAATTCAACCTGGTGAACCAATCTTGTCTCATTTTACTATTCCACCATTTTTGAATCTTAAATCAGTAAACATAAGCTTTCTTACTAAATTCTAAAGTTCGCCCGGTTGAATAATATTCTTAAAATGTTTTTTTATTTTCATAATATACTATCC
Organism: Epiperipatus broadwayi; assembly: GCA_028023455.1. NCBI lineage: Eukaryota > Metazoa > Onychophora > Udeonychophora > Euonychophora > Peripatidae > Epiperipatus > Epiperipatus broadwayi. Next base: position 496,545 of record JAQFVV010006514.1, on the reverse strand, counting down.
GTTATCATTTAGAAGATATCATTTACTATTATTTTAGCGCTATTAATTTAGAAAATTTAGTATTGAATCAATTAAAGTTTGTGACCTTACCTTTAGCTCGTCATCTATTATTTGATTAGTCCGCCATCTAATGATGATTTTAATTAAATCTTTTTCTTCTCAAATGTATTGATATTTGTTTAATGAAGGGAGTTATATTCTCTCCTTTTTTATAATTGATGTTCTAACTAGTATTTTAGGCAAATTATGTGCCATTAAGGGTGACTTATATCATATCATGTCATTACGCCAGATTTGATTACTTTCTAAGGCCTTAATAAATCAGTGTCACTACAGACCTGAAATCCTCGGTGTTGCTTATTGATGATAACATACATAAATCTACATGTTGCTTTGTCAAACACTCCTTCATTACCAGGTTGTTTAAGGCACATTTCTCGACAGAGTGTGAAGGCCTAACTCCAAAGGTTGTGCTTGGGTGTAGCCAGGCTCTATATGGGTTAACATTCAGAATTCATGAAACCATAATATCCTGCCATCCACATCCTTGGATGTCATCTGTCACAAGCACAGGTGAGCTCATATATTGTTGCTATAAAGTTGATGAAGCTTCTCGTCCTTCCTGATGTTATCATTCGGTCTGCATGCAGTAATTTATATTTTATCGTACCCTCTATTAGTCTGTAAGTCGTAATGCTATGATCTATTAAGCCATTCCAAGCTTTCATTTTATCACATTAATTTAGTTAGCAATGTCACATGTTAAAGCATACTTAAACTATCCATCTTCTCATTAAACAGTCCTTAATTATGTTGAGAAATCACTTCTAATAAATTCTATAAAAGTCAAATCATGTGACCGAATGTGAAGATAAATGTAAATCGTAAATGTCGAATACATTTTATTATTTGAAACATAATTAATCTGCAGTTAATATAATTGCGATAAAACCCACTTAGGATTATTGAAATTCATTAGATTATTAGTTATTTAAAATATCATAGCATTCAAAACATAAGCCTCATAAACTTGATATCTTTTATTAGCATATTAAGCCACATCGTTTTGATTAGTTACTGATTTCATTAATACTTGTATTTGGTATCTGCATATCCATTAATCCTTAAGTTATATTGCTTAGGTCAGGATGGAATGCGCAAATAAATATTAATTATGTGAACCCAGAGAGCATTCATTATGTTTAAACAGATTCATGATGTATTTAATCCTTAATATCCATTTTGTTTATGTACAAATTTAACCATATCATTTATATTATTATTAAAAAAATTTATCGTTAATAATCTATTCTTTGGATATTTTATTCATTCATGCATGCACATCTGTTAATATATTGCATCATTCTTTAGTTAATCCTTAGATCTCTTGTTTCTCTGCTGACGCTCTGGGATGGGAATTGTTAGAAATTTCATTTGCTATCATCAGAAGCGTTGTTCATAATGTTGTAGTGAAACAGTAAGGTCTGCTTTGCAGATCTTCGTTTCACCTTTTCTCACCTATTTCCTACCCTCATACCTTAGTTTGAACCCCAATCTATCGTAGTGTGTCTGCAATACGCTTATATACCGAAAATCCCGCCTAATTTTAAACCACGAGTACAATGCTCATATTATATATATATATAACTCATTCCCAAATAAAATAAAATATTATGGATTATGTATATGTTCACAGAATTTTGATTCATTAAAAAGTAGGTTATATAAGTCGTAATTGCGCACACACTATGATATGCATTTTAAAACATATCAAAATTATAAATTGTTAAAGTTATTTTGTTTAAATCTGTTTACAAATATATATTACCATCGTAATATATTTTTGATTTAAATAAAATTCATTTAGTAAATATTCGTTTAGTAAATAGATTCAAATATTGCAATTTAAAAGTAAAGTAATTTTCGTTTAATTTAATAAAAGTCATTCCAAATATTTCTATTAAAATAAATGAGGGACAATAGTTTAATTAGTTAATGTTATATAAGTTTATCTAATGACAGCAGATGTCCACTTAAGGTTTTCTTTAGTCAAAATAATTTTTAATTAAATCTAGTTTGTAATTCGAATGTTGACAGGGAAATTAACAAAAGAAATTAATTAATGTTGAATTTCTTTAGATATTCGGATAGATTTAATTACAGCTGATAAGTCTGATATATTTTTGTAATGCTCCAGGGCAGTTCTATTGTTAATTTCTACTATAAAAAGGAAGGTTTTCTTTTGTTCTCCATTCTAATGTTTCTAAGAGAAATCATTCTGAGGTCTAATGTTTCTAACCAAAATTATTGTAGTAATTTGTAAATCTTGACATGACAGAGTAGAGTGCAAAAAGGCTATTTCTCTCTGGAATGGTCATATGCTGCCGTAGACCATTGGAAGTTGTGACACAAGGAACCCCGGAACTGCTGCCGCTGCCAAAAATATGAACATTTTCAGATTTTGCTGTTAAATTATATAAAAACCTGCCGACCATCAATCTACCCAAAATGCTTCTCCAGAGGTAACCCTAAATTAACCCAAGAGCTCTTGTGAAACTAACATGCTATAGCTATTTTAAATTCTTTTCTGATATTTCACATAACTTCATTATGTATTTCTTTAACGTGTTTAAATATCCTCAACATTTTGCTCTCTATCCTTGGGTTAATATTTTCTATTGATTAAACTTTCTGTTATTTTATTATGATAATGTGTCAGAATCATCTTTGACCAAGTGAATTATTCCCTTTGATGAAAATAAGACACCGCTATGAAGGCATATTTTAAATTTCTAAACAAGTTTCCAATTTTATTATTTTGCAAATCACTCGTTCGAGGGCGATTCTTTTCTTTAATATATAATGTAATCACATAGTTTAAAATCTACATGTTAATGATTTGAATCTAATATGAGAGTATGTGCAAGGTCAATGATTAAATGTGTCCTCTAATGCATGGTTGTGTATATAAATCTATACTTACTTTTCAAACCCACAAGCATGCATTTTTTATTTTAATTACCGTGTTCTACTTTAATTACAAAATTCATCATTGACGTTGAGAATGTGCGGATCCTTTTAAATGAGTTTCTGGGAATTTGATTGGGCATTTCTCTTAATCCAAGTAAAACCCATTCAGTATGTTTTATATACACTAGTCTCATATTGCTGGTAAATGAATTGGTTGTTGAGACCGCTTTGTTTTACTTTTCCAAGGATTCTTTACATGGCCAAGTTCATTCTCTTCGCTTATTGCAGTTTCCAGGCAGAGTGTGTCCACAAATGACACACCTGGGAATTAAACACAATCGTCACCCAGTTGCTAAGTTTCAGCTGTTCATAAAAATACTTTCCTACGGGTTAGTGGCGAGATGCCCTCCGTAATCATTCCAGATCTTCAATATTGTTTTATTTTATATTTATTTTTACAGAGCATCCATGACTTAAACGTGTCACACCCTCCAACTTTAATAAATTCATTATCAGCAATACTGACCTCCCAATGTAACTTTCTTATTATTATTATTATCAAATAAATGCTTTGATCACATTCCCCACTTTGTTGCTTAGTAAGCTTTTGTCCATGCTATTCTCAAAATCAATAAATATTTTAGAGCACTTAATTTTCAAATATTTTCTTAAACTTATATAATTGCTCAAAGCACCTCGCACATGTTCCTATCTCATCAAGCACATTATCATAATGCTATTAGCCCGAGGAATGGAATATATCACTTTGCTTTAAAACCTTTTTTCATTTATTGGAATATAATGCCCACAATTATTTAATATGCATCCCTGTCTCATATAAGCAGACAGTGGTGTTATATCTATAAGTTATATAAATAAATTTTGTGAAATTATTTAAAACTAAATTTGATCTCTTATTTTATTTGATTCCTATCACTGTCTCGGTCTATAGATATATATATTTTCTGCAATTTCTTTTGTAAATCCATAGACGTTAATTAGCCACCCAAGCTTGTTTTAGTATAGGGTCTTTTGTTTGTCCCTGACCACCAGGCACCGGTAAAAGGTTGTACTAGTAGTAGCATCAGATGCGTTATCACGTAGGTGGCGCTGTGAAATTTGGGCTTTAGATTCGAACTTAGTATATCTAGAAGGCAACCCCTTCTGGAATGTTCAGTTTCATGTCTGGGGTTGTTAGTGAGATAGACGATTCTGACTGTTACAATAGATTTGGGAAATAGGCAATAGGGCAGGGTTCATGATTATTCCTGACTTATGTATCTCGCACATGATTGAACTCTAGGTACTTTTATCTAGATGCTAGCTCTTGTTAGATGAACATACAATTCTGACTGGTACAATATATGCTATTTTTAACCAACTAACATGAAGCTCTGTGTGTGCATACACACTGATCACTTCATTATCAAATTGTCCCTACTTGAATTTCAATGCTTGAGTATTATCACTCTGTGGTAGGTCATTTATTTATGCAGATAAAATGCATGAATAAAAATAATATTAATTACTAATTCCATGGCAATAACTTTTTCAGTTCTCCATTTCTCTTGTTTCTGGTAGGGAAAGGAAAAAAATTCATTTTTCATTAGACTTGATAATTGCTGTGGGATGAGGTTTTAGCAGTATTTCATTTTTTTAGCTATTTATTGACCAATAATTGGATCGCTGGCTAAGTTGACCATGTGTTAACTGATTAAAATACTAATCCCAAATCTTTTTGAACTGTAAAAGACTTTTCAAGTTTTATCCAGACATGAAAACTTTTGTAGCTAAATTTAGTAATTTTTTTAATTTTTTTTTTTTTTTGTACAATAGTACTCTTAATAATTTTCCTCTTTTTATTAGTTTTTTATTATATGAATATCAGAAAAAGTCAGAATAATAGTAATCCGAATCTTATTATTTGAGTTTTAGACAAATAATTTGTTTACATCATTATCATCAATGCAATAAGAACAAAAGCTTCTTCAGTCCTTTATGTAAGCATATATTGCAAAGTTTGTTTTTTTTTTATCTACAAAGATCCATAAAAAAAATTTAACTATTACTTTTACTAATTTTTTTTTCTTTTCCAAATCTTCTTTAGTCACATTTTATTTTATTTTTCATATAGAAATTGATTTAGGTTTGTGTCCATATATTTATTATTTGCCTATTTTTAATTTTTTCCCATATTTTGTTGTGTGGATGTTATTACTTGCAATTTTCTATTTTTATATTTAATCATTACTTTTCAAATAAATAATGCATATTATTAATACAATATTAGCAAATTCAATCAAAGCCATTTAAATTTCCCCTCTTTGCTTTTGTTAACTATTGATCATAAACATATAAAAAGCTTCTCATTAAAATTCATAATATAGTTTTAAATATAGTGAGATGTCTGAATAAATATTAAGCAATTGGTAAGCAATTACAAATAACCACTAATATTAATTAAGGGTTAATTTCGAATTTATCATATTAATTAAGGGTTATTGCTTAGTCATAGTACCTTATTATCCAGTTATTTCATGAGCAAAACTTTGTATCTAGTATAAAAAATATGAAACTTGCTATTTAATAGTCGAATGTTCAAAGAGTAAAAGCTAAACTGTGGTTTTAGTGCCTACAAGTGGGTAACATCTCTTCACTAATAATCAAGATAGCAATGTTCTACAATTTTATTTTTGCTTTACAGTCAAAACATTAATGCGCATCCCATCAATACAAATTACCTTAGAATCTATTATCTAAATACTTATTTATTAATCATTAACTGGATATCTAACTAGGTTAACATTTAGATCAACTATCTTAAAGAAAATTTTTAATTCTTGAAACAAATATTCAAATTTTATCTGGATTGATTCCAAGTCCCAGATGATAATCAGAAAATTAAATGTGCTGATTACTGTATTATGAGAAATTTGTACTATTTTAAACAAGTCAGTTATGCAAATCTTGTTGATTTTATTCTAATCTATTTAAATAAACATAATATTTGAATACAAGTATAATTTATATACTTGGGATTTAGATGTAATTATAAGGGGTTTGATCACCTATTTTCAAGCTCTCTTCAGTTATCCACTCTGTCATACAACTGAAATACATGATGACACATAGGTGAAAAAGATAAAAGGTCTCCAATATATGTATTTCATGCTGAACCAGCACTCATTAGTTGGTTCAGCTCATCACCTCTCAGTGCTTAGTTTATATTAAGATAGCAAATATTTAAACTTTAATGGATAGCTTTCAATCTACTCTACCCTCCAACTGTTCAGCCATCCATACCATTGAAAATCTGATGATGGTATGGATGGTTGAAGAGTTGGAGGGTGGGATAAATTGAAACCTCTCCATTAGTTTGAAGATTTGCTATCTTAATATAAACTGAGCACTTAATATATATACATATATATATATATATGTGGGGGTATAAGATTTGGACAAAGTGATGAATGCTGGTTCAGCATGAAATATATATATATATATAGTGAAGATCATTTATCTTTTTCACATGTGTGGGGTCATGTGTATTGGTTGTATGATAGAGTGGATAGATGAAGAGAGGTTGAAAGTCTGTATTTAAATCCCTTATAATTATATTAAAACCCCAAGTATATAAATTATACTTGTATTCAACTATTACAGATTCAGCCTGTATCCTGCCCATCCCTCTTCTGTGTATTTAAATGAACAAGGTCATATACATGAGGGGTCAGAGTGATTTACAATCAATATGGGCATGGCAATAATATTGCCATAAATAAGAAATTTAGGTGTTCCATCATCAGATTTTCAATGGCATAGAAAGCTGAAGAGTTAGAGGGTGGAGTAGATTGAAGCCTGTCTATTAAAATTTAAAGATTTGCTATCTTAATATAAATCAAGCACTGATTATATATATATATGGGAGATGATCTGTACCAACTGGGTGAGTGCTGATTCAGCATGAAATATATATATTGGAGATTATTTATCTTTTTCACACGTTCATATGTATCAGTTGTATGAGAGTGGATTGCTGAAGGGAGCTTGAAAGTCTGTGTTCAAATACCTCATAATTAAATGACCATATTTTTTTAAAAAAATAATTTTGCTATGATTATATATATAAGCTCAACATTCTTATTGTTAATTAAGTTATACGTTTTAATTATTTTGTTATCTTACTCGTTTTTTTTAGACACTTGAACTTAAACGGCCTGGTAATTATGTCCAATTGACTCCATCTAAAACCGTCAAATATCTTAAATTCATTAACCATACGAAATGTGAATGCCGGTCAATCAACGAGCATTTTAAAATTAATGGTATTCAAGATAAGTTCTTCAGTCCTCGGTAAGATATAATATATCATAAGCATCTACAATTACATAAATGTATTTATGTGGGTGTTAAAACGTATACTGTGTGCGTGTGTATATTTATTAATAAAAAAACTCAATGCATTAACAAACTTAGGCAAAAAACTTATGACAAAAATTATATGTACATAAAAAAAAAAAAAATTAATACATTTTAAATTGTACGTGAATAGTGAAACGATTAACTTTTTAAAGGCTGTTAATATCAATTTTTAAGTCTCTTTATCAAACAATCCAGAAAATGTGGTATAACTATTTATGTGCATACATATATATATATATTGATTTTATAGAAATGATGGTCTATCTGATATTATTTAGGCCTAATCTGAAATCAAACACACATGTTTTGCATCCATGTTTAAAATTTGAGATTTGTACTGAATAATATTATTTTCAGGCTTCTAATTTTTAAAAGATCTGTGATAGCACGTTACTAGTTATTTTACTTTTGCTAGCCAATTTGGGAAAAAGATTGGTTCATTGATTCTAACAGCATTTAGAAGGTTGATTGAATCAAAGTTTACATGCATTATGTATAAAATAATCATTTAAACAAAATTTTAAAATGACTATTTAAAATTGATAGAAATTTTTTAAAAAAAGAAGTGGTGTTTTCAGATATAAGTAATAACTTTAAAATTATGTTATGTTGCTTCAGACATCTTATGTGTGGCATAATCATATTGATGTTCCTAGTTTTTTAAAAATAGCATTTCTTCAAAATAAGATCTAATTTCTTTGGTTTTTCAAACTGCTGAATCATAAATTCATTGTTCATTAGTCTAATTGATATTGTAATCCACCTACCTAATTTATAATTTATTTTTTGTTATAACATCAACTTTCATTAAGATTAAAAACTTTTGCCAAGAATTAGTTTTTTTTAAACCAAAATAAGATAATTTTAACATAGGAATTTGTACTTTCATTAGAAATTCAATTATCCATTTATTCTTCTTTGTATTCCATAATATTTCCAAAAATCTTCGCCAACATCATTTTAAAACAAAAATATTTTTTTAACTTTTTTTAATCTCCAATTTTTAAATTTTTAAAATCACAGTAAATATCACAAATTGAATAATCCCTTAAAAAATATTGTTTGAAGAACAAAATGTTAAAAATATGTTTTTGCAAGATAGTTGGAACAAAAGAATATTAAAATTTTAAGCAAATTGCAAAAAGTAGTGGTTACATTAATATATTTTTGTTTTCTAGAAATGTTGGTACAAGCTTTTTCATTAACACTACTAAAATTAAACTTGTTATATTGTATATAACAAGATCTTTATTAACAGTTCACTTATGATTACAAACTTATTGCTTTCCAAAAAAAAATCATCTCAATATGATAATAATGATCATGACAATAATCAACTGTTTAAATTGAAGAAGTCATTAGGATATTGAACAAAACAGTAAATATCAAAAGCCTGATGCTTCTAATACATTTATCTTATTTTTATTTGTAATCTACATCTACTTGCACATCTTTTAAGACATATATAGATATACCTCTATTGTGAAATCAAATTTTAATGTTTATACATATATTTTAATATATACAACTTTAATAAATGTAGCTGGCAACTGACCAGGAAAATTTGTAATGCTTACACTACACACATATTTGTCATTATATTATATATGATTGTTCAATTATTCATGTGACATTCATATGGTAAATGAACTGTTTGATAATATATATCAAATAATTTATGGTGAGTTATTGGTTTTTTTATCTCTAAGTTTACATATAAAACACAATGATTTTCTTCTCAAATATGATCATCCTTAAATGAGACAAGATAATATGTGTCTGAAAGATAGTTATAGATGTATAAACACTAATAGTAGATAAAAATAAAGTCTCATATTTCAAAGATAATAAGGGTTTTATTCAAAATGATGACTAAATGCAGAAAGCACTTAAGAATTCCTGAATTATAAACATGATTGTCAGTTACTCATGACCATTTATTTGACTATATGAAACTGTAGATCAAATGAAAACATATTTATGAAATAAAAAAAATTATTGTTTACTATAAAACTGATAGTGTGAGACTTTGGGAAGATAAAAAAAAAAGATAAATTTACTATATTTCCACATTTTTTGTTTTTAACAAATTCTATATCATTAATACTTCAACATTTTTTATCTGTATTATTATAAAATACTTTTACACTTTTTAAATCAATTATCTAATGAAAGAATAATATTGTGATATATCATACAAAATGGCAAGATTAGTTATTCAAATTATTGTAAGATACCAAATGTGGATAATTCAGATTTATGCCCCAACAAGATTTTTTATACTAATAAAGAAGTATAGGATTTTTATATTGATATGCAGAGTACTTTTTATTAGATGAAAAGATATTTCTTACATCCAACAATTTGTAGAAATTGTAAAAAAAAGCAATGAATATGTGTGGGGTTTTTTTCTTTGAATTTGTAGATTATAAAAAACCATTTGAATCTATAGGCATTTCTATAATAATTAAAACATCAGAATATGAACACTTGACATTATCAAATTCTATATAACATTCATCAAAGTATTACAATAATAATTGTATTACATTGTGATATTGAAATGATTAGTAGTGACAAAGGGATGTAACCACATAATTCTATCTCTCTGAAACTTTTTATCATATTTAAAAATATTTTGTGCATCAAAATGTGAATCTAAAAAAATAGAAATAAATGAAATCTGCTTAAATCTTCCATATTTTGAAGATAATGTGGCTGCTTATGCATACAATGCTTGAAAAATGATGCAAGAGCTATCAGATGAAAGCAAGAAAATAGAGCTATAGTACAAAAAGTAAATATTTAAAATACTAATGGTTAATAGATTTGCAGAAATAGTAAAAATTAATACTAATGAATATTAAAAAAATTACCAATTATAAATACATTGGTCAGATTATTAATGCAGATTAGAATATAATGAATAAAATAAATCATAGAATTAACCTTGAATGATGTGTTTTAAGAGAAATAATTTAATATTAAAAGACAATTATGCTTGTGAGTTCGAAAAGAACTATTTTAAATAAATATCATTACCAAATATATATTTAAGAATATGAGATTTGAATACTCAATGAAAGCATAATATAGAAATTTCAGATCACACAGTGAAGTATGAATAGATGCTATGTTAAGATTGATATAAAAAGATTAATACCAAAATATATGACTGAGAAAACAATAGGTATTAGTGACAGCATTGAAATAATATATAAAATGAAGTTGAGCCAGTCATGCCATCAAAAAAGATTACAATATATGGACAACTTAAAGCCCAAAATAAATGAAAAGTGATTGTAAAAAAAAGACTAGAAAGAAAGCAGAATGAGATTTTAAATTTTTCTGAAATAATTTGGAGGAGAGAAGCTATAGATTGTTGAAACTTGGTTAAATTTAAAGAAAGCTTCATCCTGCAATGGAATATTAATGATTAACAGTAATGATCAATAATTTTTATAAGTTAACCATTATCATTTAAGAACTAAAAAGTTCATATATATATATATATATATATAGAGAGAGAGAGAGAGAAAGAAAGAAAAAAAGAAAGAAAGAGACAAATAGACGTTTTTAATATAGCTTTTAATCTTTAAAAATAATAATTATTAACTAATAATAATCAATGTGTTCATTGACAAATATTAATTTAACATTTTAATTATTATTATTATTATTATTATTATTATTATTAGATATCAAATCGACATATACTCTTGGTAATTATATGAATAGAATATTTTTAAAATAAATTTTAATCTGCTTGTTCTTTTTCAGACTATTTTGAAATGAACTTGATTTTCTAATAATGAATTCTATCGTTTTTATTGCTAATTATTGTTTTTATTTTATTTTACTATCAACTTTTCTGAGCATTATACATTTTCCTAATAAATTAGATCATTTCATAAGATGATCAAGATAATACAATTCAATCTGATCATTGTGCATTAAGTGAGAGTTCATGTATTCTGATTATTTTTCTTGCAGTTCATGATATTTTAAATTTTTTATTAAATCACAATTATGAAAGCATAAATATTTTTTTTACCATTCTTGTTCAGTATTCAACTTTCATCATCTAAAAAAAATATTTTAGAAAATGCCTTCTCTAGAATGATTTGTTTTCATTTTTTTAAATATATCTCATCTAAAAAAAAAATGTCAGAATTTTTATTGTTAATTCGGTTGGATTTTTAAATTATTAAATCCGTTTCTGTTAACCAAGTTATGAATTGTGAAGATATTTGCTGAGTCATATCATTATCATTGGAAATTTAAATAAGTTAATACATAAATAGCAATCTAATAGTGTCAACATAAAACATATTATACATGATTACTGTACTTTTTATACATTGGATATTATATCAGCATTTAAAAAAAGATAATTATAACTATAATATTGTTTTGGAAGTCAAAATGCAGATAATGTATTAATATTAAAAGAATTGAATAAAAATATTTTTTGCAAATATTTAGAATTACATTTAAAACAAACTGACTTTGTTTTCTAGCATTGTTTTCTATGTGTGTCTTTCTTTACATTTTGCTTGCTATACATATTTCCTTTTTTTTCTTTTCAGGTGTAAGCAATGTCCTTTCCCTTTTAGCCTACGTCAAGATATTGAATTAGGATGTTCCTGTGATTGTTTTGATAAAGATCGGCCGTGTTTGAGGGTCAAACGTGGCAAAGAATTTTTATTTGAAGAAGAACTTAGGTAAGAATTAGTTATTATATAGATTTCTTTTAATTATTGGATTATCTAATAAAAAACATTTCCTAATTAACAAATAAATATCTAACACTACAAAAATCTATTAAATGATATTATTTGATGAGTTTCTTGATATTTTGCATATAATATTGATCTTTATTTATAGTAACATTATTTTAATTCCACGAGGTCGATATATATCTCCCAATTAAACTATTTAATCCCTCGGCTTCATGGGTGAAAAAAATTAACTAATCTTGACACATTCGTAAAATGTATTTCAGACTCCATTGTTGTTTTCTTTTTTCCATTATGATGAGAAAAGACTAGCTCCAACTTTAAATATAGAATTTAAATGCCTTTAATGTAATCCATTTGATGGTAAAGTTCAAATCCTTAATTAAGCGAATTTATTTTAATAAATGCATATATGCATGTAAAAGAAAATTCAATGCATATCTGTGTGGAAGGCAAGGACGCAATAAATACCAAAACCTACCAGAAGTCTGAGATACCCCTAATAAATTTGCAAAATATTTCATTTCTTAGATATTATTTTTTAATATGTATTAAAAAGTTATAATGACTATAATCTTAAGTTAGTTTATTATTGTTCAATTATATTTTTAAAAAATAAATAAATAAATAATTTTTTTAAAATAAAAATCTTATCGATATGTACTGATATTTGTTTCTGATTTTTGCTTAGTTTGACAATTATTTTGAGAGTATGTTTATTTAAATATTTTATGTTGGCAAAATTGTAAAATGTAGAATCAGTGGCAAAGATCAACTGCATATCCCTCTGCAGTGATAAAATGATAGATTTTGAATCTTCAAGACAATCTCTAAGACCACGGATCTCCAAACGTTATCATTTCTGGTGTTTGAACATATGAATTCCCAAAAGTAAATCACTCTATTATTTTTATGACAACATTAATAGTAATTTTAATAATGTTATTTTTATACTGAAAATGATTAAATAAATGTGCCTTCAAAGTTTATAACTATTATACTTTCAAAAAAATATGTATGTTTATATATATAAAGTTTGTTCAGCTAGTTATAATTTAAAAGTGTATATATAGTAGATGGGAGTGTTGTTGTTTAGTTTTTGAATGTTTTAAAATCTTAAATATATAAAAAAAGTTTGTATTTCATCATTTGAATTATTTTCATCTTCTAGTGTAACTGTTAAATGTTTTTAAAATTTTCAATCTTTATTTAAACTTTTTAAACATATTCATCTGATAGTAATGATACAGATTTCAAAATTATATTATTCTTTCTTCTGCAGGAATGTAGTGACTAGCCTAAGAATTAAACTATGAGCTTTAGATTTAAAATATTGAATTTAAGGTGATACTCTAACAAACAAAGCTACACTTTCAAAGAAAACAGTCAGTAGAAATTTTATATAGTCATCTATAAGGGTTTTCCTGAGTTTTCCACTTTTTTTTTGAAGGCAAGGTTTATGAATAGTTTACAAATAATATTGGATTACCATATTATGTTTTCTTATTTGGTTATTTGTCATTGTCATGAGAACATTTTTTTTATTTTTGTTTTACATTTAACTCTTGAACCAATATTCTTGTCTTTTTCTGATAAAATATATGTATATTGGTATATGCATGGTTTACTACTTTAGCCACATCTCTTTTTTTCTCTTTCTGATCATTATTTTGTGCTATTTTAATTTTTTTCAATGAAGCAATTGATTCCAATATATCATTCCACATTTACATAATATATTATCATGGTAGTTTTTTGTTTTTTTCAGCAATTTCAGTTTAGTTTATGTATAGGTTAAAATTATTTGTAATGTGTTGTGGTTCTGCAAAGCTATTATGGTATTGTACTGTGTGCATATTTTCTTTAATTTATGCACTTTCTTTGATATGTATGAATACATTACAATTCTTATGAATGTTTTTTTTCTTTTGACATTTTACTTGCATAACAGAACAAAAAAAATTGTTTAAAGTTAATGACACATTTTGTGCTTTTGTCATGATTAGTTTTAAATATTAAGTATTTTCATACGCATATGAGTTTTCTATAAACCATAATTTTGATTTTTTTATGAGTGAGTCTTTCACAATAACCTCTAAGATATCAATTTTCAGTCTTGTTCATATTTTATTGTGAATTTAATTGAATGATATATGTTATTAATGTATGTCTAGAATGTTTGCTATAATGTTTAACCATGTGATGATTCAACAGATATATCATTGATTTAATGAAGCCAGATATTAGCTAGAGGTGGAATAGCATTTATGAGTATGGTTTCAAATTCTTTCAAGTAAATATTTTTAATCAGAGGTGACACTTGAAATTGTTGGAAGTGTTCTGTTTTCTATAGAAAGTGTATTGTTGTTATGCCGAATGTTAAGAGTTTTCTTATAATATTAATAAGAATAGTTGTTTTGATTTGTAAGTTACTATATTCATTTAATCTCTTCTTTAAATAAATAATGCTTCATGGAGTATATTTGTAAATAAATTTTCCACATCACTTGCAATGTCTGACAAAGGACAGTATCATATATGCCAAAAAACCAAAATCTTGACAAGTTTTGATATTGTAAATTTCTTGAAATTAATAATAGATCTTAATGTAACATAATTTTATGGATTTTGATTACAACCTAGAGTTTGGAAAATTTTGCAGCAACATGTTGCTAATTTGTCTTTTTACTGAATCAATGAATTTTTTGCAATGCTTTCTGAATAATGCTTGAAGCTTTGTTTATAAGTGGTATAGGATTTTTACCATTTTTTAATATTGGATGCTGTGAGAAGTTTTTTTTTTTTATTTTGTTGTTACAATCTATAATTTCTATTACAAATTTAGCATTGCTTTTTACAGAAGGAAGAAGATTTATAGATTTATTTAATTTGAAGGTTTAATCAGATTTTCTCTCAACATAGTTAATATTAGATTTGGATTGTTGGTATCTTCAAATGTTCTTTTTACTCACCAATATAATTTCACTGCTTTTTCTATAGGCAATTTTGAGTCACTTCCTGTCAAATAAGTGATTATTAGATTGTGTGATAGCAAATATATGTACATTATCGCAACAAAAAAATTAAGAAGATTGATGAGGCTGAACAAATGATGAAAATTAAAAATACATCTTACCTCCAAAACAAATTTTTAAGTTATTTTAAATTATATATATATATAATACATATTTTTTATAAATATACTAAAACTATATGATCCTGGTACTAGAAAATATATATATATATATAAAGCAATTCAAAGGAATAGTTTTAGTGCAGTCTGTTTAATAAAAAAATTCACATAAATTTTTTTGGACGATTAATATAAAAATGACAAATTAATGCTATTACAATTTGTTGTTTTACAAAAAAAATGTAATTATTACATGACCAGGTATGATTCATTTTATTTTACCTACTTGTCTTAAAACTAATCCATACTACGTTTACATTAGAGATGTTAGATTTAGTTAAAATGCGTTAGTTATTAATTAATAATAATTAAAAGAATATGAATATCTTAATTCAGATTAATATATTTTTCATTTATCATTCACTTTACCACTTCTTTTATATTATATATAATTTTTTAAAAAATGAATAACACTTTTATTCCAAATCCAGTTTATTTTCCTTAGCAAAAGTCAATAACATATCAAATTAAAATTACCAGCACTTTTGTAATTTAGAAAGCATGAAGATGCCCATGATAAAAGTTGAATGACAATTTTAATTAATATTTTTTTTAATATTAAATTATCATGGAAGTTTAAATATGCCTAAATCTAAGTTTAAAATGTAAATTTAAGTTTTCTTGTATATAGTCTTCAGTTTTGCTATTAAATATTTTTTAGTATCTAATTGCACATTATTGTTTATATTTGTTTACTTTTTGCTCCAAAAGTGATAATGATTTTAATGATCTCTATAAAATATTACATCTATTAAAAACAATTCTTCAACTTAGGACTATTTTGTAAATTTACTATTTTTTTACTAAAAATATAGTAGAAGTATTTGAAAGTTAAAAGTGAAAGATTTGTGCAGTTATTGAAGTGTTTTAGGAGAATATATATAATAAATAAAAGAACATAAAATAAAATAGATGAACAAATAATTACCAGAAATTAAATACGAGATAAATATAAAATAAAATCAATTCAATGTCCATTGTCAAATGTAATAAAAATATGAAAAAAGTATGTAAAAGAATATCCACTATTGAAGTATGAAAAAGAGAGAAAATGAAATTTAATATCTTGTGTTAATTCTTTTTAAGTTCCTTCACATGCACAGAAGAAATAGCACTGCCTGTTTTATGTTGTTTACAACAGTATTGTTCTGGACTAATGTTATTTTATATTAATTACTCATCTGATATAGATTTGTGTTGTTTAATGATTTATATTTAATAGTAATAAATATAATTTGATTTTACATTTTTATTCCTAGAAAGTAGCTATAATCAGGGAATAAGAACAGCTCTACATCTACTCAATATGCATAATTTCTAAGAATTGAACAAAAAATAAATTTTGATTTACTTCAAAGCTTATTTTAATTAATAAATATATAACTTCTAATGTTTAAAGTTTAAAATTAAAAATATTATTGATATATATTTATCAATAAGAATAAGCTTCAAACTAAATCAAAATTTACATTTTAGTTTGACAAACATAAAGTAAAAAATTATTACCAAATTATGCAAAGTGAGTGAATTTAGAGCTTTTCTTTTTTTCTGATTATAGGTGCTTTCTAAGAATAAAAATGACAACCAAATTATATTTTTATTATTACATATAAATCATTAAACAATACAAAACTATATTAGATAAGTGACTAATATAAAGTAACATTGATCCAGCACTGTACTATTGTAAACAAAATAAAACAAACAATACTATTTCGCTTTACATTTGAAGAAACTTTAAAAAATTAACACAAGATATTCAAATTTTATTTCCTCCCTCTTTCACACTTCTGTAGTGAATATTATTTTACATCCTTTCATCTTTTTGTTACATTTAACAATGAGCATTTTTTCATTGATTTTATAATCTGGTATTTATTTGTTCATCCATTTTATTTTATGTTCTTATATTTATTATATATATCCTCCTAAAATATTTTAATAACTGCTCACATTTTGCATCATTAACTTTCAAATACATTTACTATATTTTTAATGAAGAAAAAATAGTAAATTTACAAAGTAATCATAGGTTGAAGAATTGCTTTTAAAAGATGTAATACTTTATAGAAATCATTAAAACATGTATTACTTTCTGAGCAAAAAGCAAACAAATATAACCAGTCATGTATAATTAAATACTAATAAAATATTTAAAATGAACACTTAAATTTTTTTATCATAATTATTATACACCATCTTAGTGAACTTGAACAGTTTTGCAATTTGGAGATAGAATATAAAATAAATTATGTCTGTAAATAGCGATTTTCCAGGTACAGTTTTTAAATAAAATGGCAATTAAAGAAAGAAAACAGTAATCTTCTAAAAGTAAAATTGTTTTAATATACATTGTTAGAACTTAATCCATGTATTTTTTCTTTTATTTTTATTTTTATAAAAGTGATTTCTTTTTATATTTCAGCATTAAAAGTTATTTTATTTTTGTAATACAATGGTTTTATTTTTAGTGTTTAAAAATATAAATAATATTCAAATTTGAAATCTTAACATTAATAACTGCAATATATATCACTTTATTATTTGCATTTATTCATGTATGAATTTTGTTTATATATAATTTCCAAAAGTTTTTCTTACTTCCATTTAAATTTTCTACACATTAAGCTAGGCATATATATAATGACAATTTACCTAACATAATTGAGCTAGTCACGTATACTGATGAAATATTTTTTTTTGCTTTTTTTAATTCTTTGTTTCTATAAATTGAAATCATTCATTATAAATAAAAACATCTAATATTTTTTTTATATTAAAAGCATTTTTCAAGATAATAAGTGCTTATATTATTTATTTTAAAAATGTAAAATGTGCTAAAATATTTATTTAAGAAAAATCATTTTTATATAATAAAACTGATAAAAAATTAAAAGTAAAGAAAATGCATGTTTTATGCTCCATTTTGTGCTAAGATTCTACTGTTAATATTATTCATATTTTCAATCAGCACAATAAAATTATTGCATTACAAAAATAGAATATTTATTTTTACTTCTTTATATATATATATATATATTTTGTACCCTTACTTCTATATATATATATATATATATATTATAACTTCAAAAGAATAATGTTACTATAACTGCTTCTTCTAGATGATTGTTCAACGCCTTATCACTGATCAAAAGCCAACATGTTGAGCAAGCCAAAATTATAACCTCAAAATAAAAAATAATCGATTACCAATTGGCAACCATAATATTATCCATAAAATACAATGTACAATATTAATATCAAAGGCTAATCTCAGGATTCTCTATTAATATGATCTATGCCAATAATAAAAAGAGTCATAAGGATCAGGGTAATAATAATTAAACATTATAAATATTTTAATTATAATTAAAAATAAATTTTAAGAAGAGGAGAATTCTCAACTCACTCTTAGAAACTAGAAAAGCCCTCAATATTTAAAGCATAAACTATAGAGTAGTTAGGTTGTAATATAATTTCTTTCTCATTATATTTTTATACCTCTCTTCAATATAATATTACACCTCACAACCACTATTCTTCACATTTCATTGCAATGATCAGATCCACAGTACAATTATTAATATTTCATAATTATATTTATTATATTTGTGCCAATTTGAAGTTCTTTAAAATAAATTCTTTCTTTAGTAAAATAATTTTTTTAATTTTAGAATTTTGTGTGATTTTATATCTCAAGGGTTTTATATTAAAAAATGATTCCTTCATTTATTAGAGGATTATTAAGCAATAAATAGTATCCTAGTGATCATAATAGTGAGACATACTCTTACTTTTAAGAAAATGTCGCTCCAAACAACAACAAAAATAATAATAATAATAATAGATTTTAAATAAAATATTATCTACAATAAAAATCATGAAAAACACTTAATTTGAAATAATAACAATCTAGAATATAATTTTAATACCCTAGGTAAATAAGAGATTTTATGGACACTCAAGATATCACTCAATAAATCCTGCAGAAATCTCTTTAAATTTCAAAACACTTATTCTTTTTATAAAACATTATAAGTGAAATTTACAACTTATCTTTTAAGTAATAAAATGATCCATACATAGAACAGTAATCTTTCAATAAACAATTGGTAAAATAACCTTCATAATAATTGAATAAGTAAATACTCTGTTCATTACATGTTTTCTTAACATCTAAAAATGTATATTTTAACAAAGTGACAAATAATTATATTCATGTACTCTTAATTATTAAATGCAATGTAATTCTTATAATAAAAATTTTAATAATATTTTGATCTTGAAAATGTTTTATGTGAAAATGATATATTAAAACTAGTAAGCAAAACTAATGATAAAACAACATTTATTTCTATATAACTTTCCTATCCAAATAATATAACTTCTGAAGGGAAAGTATATTATTTATTAGGGATAGAATATAATTTCAAATTTTAAATAAGTATTTATTAGTTTTATGGCTACACTACTGGAAAAGCACAACAAATAGATGTACACATGAAAATATAAGCAACAAACCTACACTCATAATGTTAATAGCACAATTGAGATAAAGATGTTCCTCAGAACAAATTCCCATATCTATTTCTAGTACAAATTGTGAGAGTGAGCTAGCTACACATGGAAGAATACAAAATATAAATGACAGAAAATATATCCATGATTTGAGAAACAAGACAATAAAAAATAAATGTATATGATGACATGAACACAGGAAAATGAGCACCTACATTTGAAGGCAAATAAGTATGTTAGGTCTTTGTTACTTAACATTTAAATAATGAAAATGAACCATCACAATATAGAGGAGCAAAGTAATTATCTTAATAAGCATTCCATGCTTAGATAAGAGGTATGATATACAATATAATCCATGGAGTACAAGAAGAGAGAAAGTTACTATCTCTTTGAAATATATATGTATGTTAGCAATAATATCAAAGAGACACAAAGCTATGATCTCTTTTACAATATATGTGATAACAATAATCTTCAAAAGAGAGAGAGAGAGAGACATCTACTAATGCTTAGAAAGCACACTTGCAAGCTAAAGATAAACAACAAAAAACTAGAGTGAGACTAATGTTACAATCTTTTTAAAATATTATAATACCAAAAATTATGTTTAAATCTGATAATTTAAAATACAATTGCCAAATATAGCTTAACAAAATATAGTCTAAAAATAATTAATAAAAATATACACCCACTTCTTCCCATTACAATCAATAAATAATTTTATAATAAGGGATTAATAACTCATTTAGAATATGACATTGTAAAGATAAGTGTTTTTGAGAACTTCAGTATAACAAAGTTTACCAAAATTTTGTTAAATTATACAAGACAATTTTGCATAGAGTGCAATAATAATAATAATTATAATAAAATATAATAGCAAAATGTATTATAGCATAAAAGATACCCATTTTACCTATATAAATAAAAATAAATAAATAACTAAAGTCCTTATTATTCTGGGTTTTTTACCATTAGCAGGAGACTGTCACTGAGGTTACCATTTAACTAATAGTGAAAGTTCCTTTATTTATTAAAACATATTAAATAAAATTTAGATGTATAGCAATTTGAAGAGTAATATTAATAATAATAGTAGATTTCTGAGTAAACTTGCACAAACACATTTTATGGTTTTTCCAGTCTTCTAGAGACATATTTAAATAAAGCATTAATGATAATGAGATGCATCTTCAAATATTTTACAATATTCATTTATTAATTACTGGAAGACACCAATGAAGAGTAAAATCACAGCACATTCCTTTTTAATGCTTAAATTATTTTCACATTTCAGTGGAGGTTCTTAAAGTCAATAGTATCCATTAACAATATCAATAATGATGAATAGAGCAGGTTTAATAGCATTAATCTATAATGATAATAAGTAGAATAAGTTCTATATAACAATATTAATATGAGACACATTCAAGAGCATTTAAAATTCAGTTCTTCAATAAATTATCTATTTCTTTATCAGAGAATGACAATAATTTTGAAGACAAAATTATTATCTCTAAATAAAAAATTCTTGATTACTTAAGAATATTATTTCAATGCATATAATATAATTATAAAAGTTTATTTTCAGTAATAAAAGTTAATTCAAACAATTTATTTCTAATAAATATGTTTCTTTATTTCATTGAACTTTTTTTAAACAACAAAGTCTGCAAAATGTCACTTTCAAAAAGCAAAAATATTTAAGGTAATTTAACTTTTAAAAATTACACTTAAATAATTTAATTTAATATTGTATGTAGAGTTTTTATAATAATTGATTAGAATTATATGCAATAATAATGAAGTTCCATAATAGCAATAATAGAAAGGTTAATTAAAGTAGAATTAAATAGACTTCTCCTGTAGTAAAGGACAAAATTCTAATAAACCCTCTTTTTAATATGCATTTATTTCAAATTAAGTTATAGCCTAGAATTTTGTCATATTGACAATGCTTAAAACAGAGTAAAGTCATTAACAGTATTGATATTCCTAAAGATAAAATTCTTAAATGATTGTACTGTCTGTAAGTAAAATTAAAATTTAAAAAAGTTTATACTACATGACAATTACCGAAAGAAAACTTCAATGCAGTGAAAAATACAAATAAACATGAGTTACTTTCAAACAAATTCCTAGTTATTATTTCCATTATGTTATTCCTTTTAATTGTAGCTTTAAAGTATTTTTGGTAGCTTCAGTTTAACTTTTGTGCCTGGATTATGGTTTAAATTAGCTATGCATTATTTAAAACAAAATAATAATAGTTTATAAACATTAAATTTTCTAAAAATTAAAAAAAACAAAACAAGTAAACCAAGTGAAATCATGAAAACAAATCAAATAAGTAAAACAAATAAGCAATGTGTGCTGGTATCAGTTAATTTATACTGCCAATCATGCAACTGATATTTGACAAGTGAAATTGACATTCTTGACTGATTACCTGGGGAACAGAAAGTTGTCTAAACAGCAATTAAAAAGCAATTAATTAGGAAAAAAAATTGAAATGTATATTACATAATAAAAAATATATTATTTAAAATAACTATTGTGCTATTTTTTTTTTTTTTGAAGACACACAATTTTTCTTCTTTTACAATTAAGGTTCCAGTACCTTTTATAATATTTTTAATCAAATATTTAAAGACAAATTATTAAAATTTTTAATAAAAAAGTTAAAATGAAAATTACTCAAGCACACACACATATATATGCATTCCTTAATATAATTATTTATTTAAAATCAACTATTTTATTCATGAAACTACTTCTTTATCTTGTTTAATTAAATAATTTAATACTATTTCCTTAAGTTAATGTCTCTAAAGTTAGCATTTAGAAAATATAGTTTTTCTATAATATATTACTTAATTAAAATGCTCTTTATTAGTAAGACATTTAAATAGCAATATTTAACCCTAAAATATTAAATTTTAGCTTTAACTTTGAAACTATAATATTAATTTCTAACCCGTCATTAATTATAATAAAATATCTTTAGCTCTTAACATGTTAAGTACCAATTCTTTTATATTTTGTAAAGAATACCATTCTTAAATCAAACACTTTAAAGTTAGTTTAAATGAAACATTTAAATTATTTACAATTTTCTTTTAAAAAAAAATTAAGCAATTATAACTTAACTTTTGGCTTTGCTAGCAAAGCCAAAAGTTACAATTTATATATATATCATTAAAACCAGTCAACACTTAGACAATCCCAATATCAATAACAATCAACAATCTCAAACTGTTATCAAAGCAACCTCCTTTTAACAATAAATATGGAATTCCACCTTTATTTATGGTCCAATATATTTATATTGACACTAAAGATTGCCACTTGACCACAAAGATTGAAATTATTAATACAAAGCAGTTTAAATAAACGTCCTCAAATGGTAAATATAATCTGTTCTAAATACAGACTAATATATATATAGTATGTGTGTTATGCAGTTTATAATATCAAAGTTCTAACATTTAATACTATAATATATCTTCAAATTATAAGATAAAACCACATTATTATAAAAAGGAATGTAAAAATTAGTATAATATTCAATACCAAATTGAATATAAAAAAAAGATTACATGAAAAAAGTAACTATAAACCAAAAATCTTTTTTATAAGTTTCTATGCTATTATCTAGAGAAGATAAAAACTAATAATAACTTATCACTAGAAAATAAATGCATTACTTTTTTAAAATTTTTCTCAATTTGAAACATGAATAAAAAATAAAAAGTTTTAAAATCAAATTATAAATGAAATACATTTTGAAGATTTAAATGTTGTTTTAAAATGCTAGATAGACAAATAATAGACAGTAGATAGAAACATATGTATAGATGAATTTTTAAATAAATTGATAGATAAGTTAATTAGTGAGTGGATAAATTATTGGAGGCACAGCTAGTTACATGAATATATTGACATATAGATTTGGATATATTAATAGTTAAATATGTAATACTTAATAAATTTTACAAGTGCCATGTTTAGATTGTAACTATATAGAAAGTAATCAACTCTCCTCACTAATATCATTACTTAAAGTATCTATCTTTTGATTGTGGCAAGAATATCCTTGCAGTTTTAAGATCACCATTTAATGATGCTAGTGAGGAGAAATTATTACCTTCTATATAATTAAATATAAATAAATGCATGGGTGGGTGAATGAATAAATGAATAGTAAGCAAGCACACGAATGGATGGATAAAGAGTCTGAGAAAAGTTAAAAAGAGAAATTAAATAGAAAATCTTGGAAGTATTATAGTCTTAAAAAGATATAACAAAGAAAAATATATTTTTTGAATATTTAAAAAGAATAAAAAAATTACATTAAATGTTATTTTAAAAGCAGAAGAATAATGTGTAATTGCTTTAAAAAACTATAAAGGATGAAAACAAAACAGAAAATTTATTAGATAATTTTATAAAATAATCTAGTTTTGAGTATTTGAAAAACAAAATAAACACTTAGAAGATTTTAAAATGCTCTGATGTCATTTATTTTTCAAATATGTAGCTCCTATGAGATCTTTTATGATGTAAAAATTGAATCTTACAAACACAAATAATTTTAATTATAAAATCTAGAACTTTTATATCTTAAAATTATTTGCTTAAACTATCCTTAAAATTTTACCAAATGTAAAATAGTAAAAATATGGTATAGATTTTTCTATATAAACAAAAAAATTTACTATTTAAATAACTATTTAATTTAGAATACCTGTAATAAAACTAAGATATTAAAAAAAAAGATAACTTTTTTTTTTACTATTTTAATAAAATTTTAACTATTTTAATAATTTTTGTTGTTGCTGTTGCAAAGTTTAAATTAGTGTTTATAAGATGTAAAACAGCTGTTTTCTTTTATTAAAAATGATAATAATAAGTAAATTTTTTAAAAATTCAAATGTGTTTTTAATTTACTCTGGTTAATCAATTAAATATTGAATGTATTCACATTCTAAAGTTACTATATTTCAAAAATAAATAAATATTGAAATAAGAAAAAAAACATTCTTCAAAAAGTAATTCAGTGTTAAATGTTAGGATATAGTTAATTTCAAAAATTAAGAATGTATGGAATATTTAAATATTTTTTATAATTTAACAAAATAAAATAAAAACATTTTGTTTTCTACAATAAATGGAAATTAATATTTACTACATATAGTGGAGTTTTCTGCAGCATATACTTGTAGAATTAATTAATTATACAATGAACCCTTGATTTTTTTGTTTTCACAAAAATTAAGATTTACATAACTAATACTATTGATGTGCAATATATCTCAAAGCATTCCTACTTTAATAAGAACATAAGATGTCTTTTACATGTATTGAAAGGATTAGTTTATTGTATTTTTAGAAGTGAAAATACTGTATATATTTTTTACTTATTTTGCTAGATATTTATAATAATTTTAGCTATGAAACAGAAACCAGAATACCATATTACTTTGAATTTAAGATACCCCTAAATTTAGATGCAATAGGATTTTGAGCCCAAAAATTTGGGGAAAAATTATCCTCTAATTTAAGATGCATATATGTACTTAAATAGGAAACTAACATAAATACAATAAACTCACCTAATTTATTGTGAATCTACTTCAAATATACAGTACTTTCTACATTTTCACCTTCAGAACTTGAATTCTCATCATCATTATTCCATCAGGCACATCATCTTCAGGCCATTTAAATGACAGCTAATTATTATAAATTCTTTGTTAATTTTTTTTCATGTAAAGTACATTTTTCTATTAAAATTTGAATCATTCTTCTAAAATAATTTATAATTTTACAAATATTTTTTGAAAAATATTACAAGTGTGTAAAATAAGATTCTAAAACATTCATTTTCATTTTGAAATTCAAGACAAAATAATTGGAATTGTCAATATTGGCAAAATAACATTAAAAGATTCTAAAACATTTGTTTTCACTTTAAAAATCAAAACAAAAATACTGAAACTGTCAAAATTTTGATAGGTGCTCTCTTGTGGAGAAAACAACAATCAAACAATCAGCACTTTGGAAGACAGGCTCTTATCTCAAACTTATATTGATTTGTTAGTTTTAAAACTATTCAAAAGATTATTCAGTAAAGATCTCTTGATAAAATAACTGTAAAATTGAAAAAATAAGGTTAAAAGATTATAATACATTCATTTTCACTTTAAAAATCAAAACAAAAATTTTAGAATTGTCAACATCAGCAAAATAATGTTAAAAGATTCTAAAATAAATGTTTCACTTTAAAAATCAAAAGGAAAACATTGAAAGTGTCAAAATTCTGACAGGTGCTCTCTTGTGGGGAGAATAGCAATCAAACAACCAGCTTCTTGGAAGGCCGACTCTTATGTCATTGTTATATTGATTTGTTATTTGTAAAACTATTATAAAGGTTATTCAGTAATGTTTTCTTGATAAAATAAAATCAACAAAATAATGTTGAAAGATTCTAAAACATTTATTTTTATTTTAACAATCAAAAGAAAATATCAGAATTGTCAACATCACCTAAATAACATTAAAAGATTCTAAAACATTCATTTTCTTTTTAAAAATCAAAATGAAAATATCAGAATTATCAATATTAGCAAATAATGCTAAAAGATTCTAAAACATTTATTTTCACTTTAAAAATCAAACCAAAACATCAGGACTGTCAAAATTTTGACAGGCACTCTCTTATGGGGAGAACAACAATCAACCAATAAGCAGCCTCTTATTTTTTTGTTATATTGATTTGGTGGTTGTAAAAATATTCTAATGGTTATTTGGTAAACTTTTCTCAATAAATATTGGTAAATCAGCAAAATAATGTTAAAAGTAGTAGTTTGACAGAGTGTTAAAGTCATTTATTAAATTAACCTAAAAAATATTGATTAAACAAAATTTATCACACTATTCTACACAGGAAATGATCGTAATAGTATATGAATGTATAGCATAAAGCAAAGATCCATAGAAATAAGATGCTGAAAATTTTCACTTCAAATTTAAGATGCATCACTCTTTTAGGAATCCAAAATTTGGAAAAAAAGTGCACCTTAAATTTGAGGTAATACAATAATATAAATCAAGGAAAAAAATACTCAAGTGAAAAACTGAAATTTTTGAATATAGAATGGCAAAATCAACAACGTGTATATTTTATGCTTTTTATTAGGGTAATTTTTATTATGAATTTAAAAGTTTGGCTTTAGTTTCAATTAAAATTAAATTTTCAAATATGTATATACAGTACAGAGTTTAAAAATAAAATATGTACAGCAATTAATCCTATAATTATTTTTACACTTACATTTTTGATTTTGTATTTTATTTTTCCTGCTTAAATGTTTGTGTTGAATGACATGTACTTCAGTGTATACTAGAATAAATGGATTGCATAATGAATGACTTTTAGAACTAATTACAGTATTTTATTAAATCTTTTTTTAAGTAAAAAAAAAACAAACTTGTTTTTAAGTTACCTTATTAAACAATTGAACTTATAATCACCATCCAAATAATTACTAGCATTTTATTGCCTTTATAATTCAAATATTTTTTTACATTTCTTTTTGACTACCAGATTCTAATTTTATATTATCTTGAAGTTCTACAAAATTTTTTGTATATGTGCTTTTAAATCTAATTTTGGAACTTAAATAGCAGTGATTTTTTCTTATTTCTCTTTTTTAATGTATGCATGAAACTATGTGAGTATTAAGTTCTCCACCCAAAAACAGATTTATTAACTAGGCAATAAAATACTATGAACAATTAACATTATTTTATTATTATGAACAGTAATGTTTATTATAGAATCTCAATTTTAGAATTATGTGGCTTTCAAAATATGTAAATTCACTGATATGATTTACAATTTAATTTTTCGTTTTTATCTAAGTTATGTATTACATTTTTAATATAAATTTTTATTAAGCACAAATGAGTATATGTGAATACTTATGAAATGCCTTAATCTTTGGCACTACACTCTTCTGAATATATTTTAATGCTAGAGGGACCTCACCAAATCTAGATCCAAGATTATGATTTTATAAAGATAAGAATGGCCATCTTATCTTTAACTTAACTTACTAATTAAACAGGTGAATCTGAAACATCTTGATTTGAGAGCATGAAGTTGTTGATTTCTTCACTGTTTAAGTCCACTATTTCTTTTGCAAACTAACATTCGTGAAATCTTGCGATTTACAATGAATTCGTTGTAAATCGCAAGAAATCAACAACTTCATGCTCTCAAATCAAGATGCTTCAGATTCACTTATTTAATTAGAAAGTTAGGTTAAAAATAAGATGGCCATTCTTGTCTTTATAAAATCCTAATTTTGCATCTAGATTTGACAAGGTCCCTCTAGCATTAAAATATATTCAGAAGAGCACAATGACAAAAGTTAAAGCCTTTCGTAAGTATTACATTTTTATAATTCTTTTATATTTTTATTTCTTATCATTTTATCACTTTTGAAGTGAAAATAAGTTTTATGGATTTTAGAATGCATTTTTTATTTTACTTTTATATTTGCTTTTTATCATACTACATTTATTGTTTCTACCCAAATAAAAGTCAAATAACCAAAAGGTAAAATTTTATTGTTTCTACCCAAATAAAAGTCAAATAACCAAAAGGTAAAATTTATTATTAGGTGACAAGCATTATTGTCAAAGACAACAGTTATTAAAAAACAATTACTATGTGCAGTAACAGCAAAAAATAGTAATAGGGGTCATCACAGTAAGAAAGTTTTACCATAATCCTAAGAATCCTGTTCAAAAGATTTTGTTTTTAATTCCATTGCAATATATATATAATTTGCTTTAAAATTTCTAAGCTAATAAAAATATTGAAATACTTATTGAAAACTTTATTATTTAGTGCAAAAAAAGTATTACTTATTTAATTTATAATCTTAAATTTCAAATATTGCATAATGTTATACAAGTAGTAATAAATGAAATAGAAAATAATGTAGCATTAAAATACTTGTAAAATAATAAATTCATATTAAAATTCTGTCATTACAATGGTTTTTCTTATTACACAACAGATCTTTGCAGGTGAAAATTAATTAAACATAGCAAATTTATATATAATAGATCAATCATTCACATATTTTATTTTTGATTCCACCTACATTTAATTTCAAAAAAAGTTTTCACAAAATTAATAGCCAACTCTCTTTTTCAATTTATTTTTTTTAGAAAAGATAACATATGCATTGTCAAATAATATATTATAATCTATATTAAGTTCTTGAATACACAAAACTAAATTATGATATCTATTTTTAATTCTACTTTTATGAACATTAACTCTTTCATTAAGCCTAAATTTCCTTTGATCTATATAATTCTTTTGAAAATTGCAAATAATTTTATAAACTATATCAATAATATATTTATCATTATATTGTTTTAAAATATACAATATTAAATTTTAATTATTCTTTCTTCCAATAAACTCTTATACCACTCACAAATGACTATTATTATTAATAAATCTATAAATTAAAGCCTTAAAAGTAAGGAAATAAATTTTATTTTCTTCTTAACTTCAAAATTTTTTAAATTAACTTTGTAAATAATTTTATTAAATATAATATTTTTAATAAAATCATAATACTAACTTAAATCAATATAAGTAAAATCAAATTATCTTCTTTGAAAATATGTATTACTTTCAAAATTATTAAGCCTTTTATTTCTAAAAGAAAAATTTAATAGCAATTTTCTTATGTCTGAAAGGTTAATGACTTTTAGGCCTTATCATATTTCTTAAGTATTTTTTTAATAAGATGACTCCCTGCTATATAAAATATTATTATAATTATCAACATCAAAATCTAAATATTGAATGTTCTGGAATATTATTACAGATCAGAATAAACTAACTTTACATACAGTTTTGAATGTGCAATTATTTGAGAGCAAAAAAATTGTTTTGCTTCAAAGCAAATAGAGTTTCTTTAAAAAATATTAAAGGCCAATAATGTTATTTTATTAAAAGTAGATAAAGGTAGATTTTTTTGTATTATTAAATAATGATTTTAAACATAAAATTTCTCTAGAATTAAATAATGGAAAACATATGATCGTAACTACTGTTTCTAGAAAGAAATGAAAATTAAGTTAATTGATATGACGAAAATTATGGAAAACAAAAAGGATTGATATAGATACTTATTTAAATTGTTATCCTTGTGATTATGTCACTCCTAAGGTTTTTTTAATCTTAAGTCTCAAAAAGATGATTTTACTTTAGTATATTTTTGATTTTACAAAATGTATTGTTGACAAAATATCAAATTTCTTTATAATTTTTTTTAAAGATTATATTAATTTTAATCAATTATCTATTTATTTTTCTTTTGAAGCTTTTTTGTTCTTGGTTTTGTTTTAAATAAGAATTGTGATGATTTTATATTCATTTAAAAAATATTGATTTCTTTTTTTAAAAAAAAAAAAACATCAATATTTTTCTGCTGCTAGAATTAATGTTTTTCATGATTTGCTTTTATTACTAGAGGATTTAATGTATTTAGTTGTTATAATAAGTTTTATAAAATTGGAAAAGGATAGGTAGATGGTTATGTTATTTTTTAATATGTTCTGTCAATATTATTTTCTGAGAAAGTAGTATTATTGATAATTTTTATGGGGGGGGGGGTTTACAGTATTTTTTAGATATGTTGATGATTGTTTGTTTGTTGCTGATAATGTTCTATTGGAGGATTTTTAATAGATTGAATGGTTTTGATACTAATAATAAATTTACTATTGAAGGGGTAATTTGATATTGATAAATAATTTTTTTAGATTTGAATGTTGATAAGGTTAATTATATTTTATTTTATAATCATTTTATTAAAGAAGAATATAAGGACTGACAGTTATGAATTTTCAGTTGAATTTTGAAAGTAATGTTTATTTTCAAGAAAGAAGTTTGCTTTAGATTACATTGATTTAAGTTAATAACATGATTTTATTAATCTGCAACTGTTACAATACAGTTTAGTCATATAAATACTACAATGTATCATTCTGCTCTTAAGAAAAGTATTTACCTTATATAAATACTTCAAATTTGATTTTTTTATTATAAGCATTATTTACAATACATATTAAAATTTTTTAAAAATTGTAGCTATAAAATTTCAAACATAAAGAAATAGTTACATTTGTTTAATTAAAATTTATTGATTTTTTTAAAATTATAATTAGTTTTTATAATAAAATAAATTTGTTTTTTTTTATTATCATTACCATTAGTTACAATAAGTTTTGTTTTAATAAGTAGCAAAAAAGTTGTCATTTGAAAAAAGATGGAAAAAATTTACGACTGTTTTAAACTACAAGTGGTATGAAATACCACTCATAATGAAAAGGAGATTGAAACATTTTAATTACATGAGCTTAATTCTAACTAATCTGATTTTTGCAAAATAGATACATACTTAGAGATAATGAGAGAGACATCAGTCCAATTTATAAATATTGTGAAATTGAGGCATTTAAAAATGCATAGCAGTATAATATGAGAGAGACATCAGTTCAATTTATAAATAGTGTGAAATTGAGGCACTTAAAAATGCATAGCAGTACAATATACAATTTGAAGCCATTGAAAGTTTAAATATTATATATAATAAAAATATGTACAAATACAATTCAAATCAGCACTTTTAAGAATGCTTCTAAATTTATTTTTAATTAAAACATAATATAATTGAAATTGTTAATATCTGAATACAAATCTATATTTTCTTTTTTTCATAATCAATCCATTTCTCTCAATAAGTTTGCTATTTCTTCTAGCTTACTCATGGAATTAATATTCCATGTATCTATTGCTATAGAGATGTTTTAATTTCTAAAGGCTTAATATAAATATTTGTAACACGGTGGATGTACTTAATCATAGGAATTTATATCCTCTATTGGAACTATTTTTTATTTTTTTTAATCATCTTTTTAAAAAAAAATGTTTTCTACAAAATATAACTGTTATGGACAATTTGTTAATAATTCATGAATATATGTATAAAATTGAGCAAATTTTTTTATCAGTAATTAATTAAAATTTAGTATTAACATTAAGCCAAAAATTTGCTACAATTTTTATTCAAAAATGCATTTAAAAAATAAAATTATACATAAAAGGTATCTATAGAAGAATATTAATATTTTTGAGTATTTGCTGCAATACTTTATATACAGATCAGAATTTTAAAATCTATGCTACTATACTCTGGATAATAACAAGATGCACTGTAAGAAAAGCTGCCAGAATAAGGCAATGCAAATTACTACAATGCTATAAAATAACTGATTCATGTTGAAAAAACATAAAATACTAAGAAAGGTCAACAAAACAATTATCAGCTTTGATAATGAATTGTTAGAGATACAGGTGTTCCTTATTCATCACTATTTGAAAATAGACTGAATTTAGTTACAAAAGTTGATAATGTTTAATTGGAATTATAGCACAATAAAAATATCATACTTACTTTTACATATTAATATATAAAGTATATTTATTCAATATTTGAATATTTATATTGTATTAAAGTAAAATATATCTACATAAAATATATGCAGATAAAATAAATGTTTTCTACCTAAAGGTAGGTGATTTGAAACAGAGTACTACTATATAGCAGTTAAAACTTCATCATTAGTTGCCACACTCTTAATTCAATTTATTCTATCATCTCAATTTTAATCTAGATCATAAACTCGTATGTGTTTTTACATCTCTAAGATGTATGCATAAGAGCAAAAATTAATAATTATAAAAGTGTAAATTAAAAAGTACAAAATTAATTTGTATTTTTCACAATTAAATTAATATTATCTTACTTTTTTTGGTGTTTTTGACATTTTATTGTTAGCAGTTTATTCTCTAATCTGAAAGCATATTACTTAAAAAAATAAAAATAATTTGCCACACATAGATAGATATTCTATTAACAAAACAAACCATTAATCATATTTCATTTAATAATTATTTAATTATGTGATTCAATTTAATTCCTGACAATTATAGAAAGCAATACTTAATCAAATTTAATAATAAGTCATTAACTTGAAACATCTTAACAAGAAACATTATACATTCTTGCTGTATTTTTATATTGGACTATTTCAATCATTCAAAAGCGCTTGCAAGAACATAAACTGATGATTAGAAGAGAGAAAACAGATGTGTCTAAGGTAGCAGACCATGTATGGACCAATGAACATACGTTCAATTGGGAAAATACAAAAATATTGGATAAAGAAAAAAAGGTACAAAGAAGAAAATTTAAAGAAGCTGCTCACATGACAATTGCAAAAAATCCCATAAGCCAACCTAATGTGACTATACATAATGTATGGAAATCACTAATCAACTTTGCTCTGAGAAAAAAGTGGAGAAATCAGGAGGAACGTCATAGATAAGTATATGAAATTACTACATACTGTTGCCTTTGGCAGGATGGCTCAGTTGGTTAGAGCATTACCTTAAATTTCAATAATCAAGAATCTAAGGACCCAGGTTCGAATCCCATGCTAGTACTGTCACTGGTCAGGCCAGCAACACCTGAAGAAGAGGGGAGAAAAATACCTCTCGAAACGTTGTGCATATACTAACCTGTTTGCTGTGATATTACTAACAGTTAGTGCATATACTAACCTGTTTGCTGTGATATTACTAACAGTTGAATGCATTTGGAATATTTAACTAAAAATTAAAACTTTTCTAAAGACATTCAACACACATATTAGATGATGGAAATAGTCCAATATAAAAATACAGCTAGAACACCATCATCACAAACCTTCAGAAAAACATTATACATTCTTGTTTCACAATACCCTTCTTGGTACTTCCTGTGTATCTATCAATCAATAACAATGAGAACATCTATCTAGAACAGCTTCTGGTGTTCATTAAAATAATAATTCTTTATTTAAAATCTATCTTTCTTTTCTTATAAGGGTTTATTTCTAAATATGTTAATCTTTTTTTAATCCTTCTCTTATCTACCTTCCACAAAATGTATTACTTTATTTAATAAAGAAATTACCAGGTAGAAGTATGAAATTACATTCTGTCATCATGTTTTACCCTCAGAGAACCTATTCTGATACCCAAAATTATATTTCTATAACTACCACAAATACACCACTAACTATGATAAACAATTATATTTAAAAATTATTCAAAAGCATTTTGTAATTAATTACAATTTACCCTTTTTTTTTCTTCAAAGAAGTTAAATACTGGGAGATCTGTGAAATATAAAACAAAGCTAAATTAATAGACTCCAATTCAGCCTTTTGATTAACAACAGATACATGATTCAAAATATTTAAATATTGTTATTTAGAGCCTAAATATCTGGATTTTTTAAATAAAAATTAATCTTAGAGCACAATCTATCAAAGACTTCTTTTCAAGAAAAACAATACATTGCTAATATTTTTGTCTTTTGGCTACTATGACATAAAAAAAAGGCAAAATTTAAATACTTTCACATGAAATATTCTTCTCTACATACTTACCAGGATTTACTACCTTCTATTATTGATTCTTGAATTTCTTCAATCAGACATCCAATCAATACAATATTTTCCAAATACTCAAAATGCTTTTTTTATCTTTATCATCCTGCAGTTTTTGTGATGTCATTTTTTATTTCAATTTAATAATCCCTTTACCTTAACAAATTGAAAAAAAAAATGATATAACAAATAAACTACCTACACCTGCAGATATTTTTACAGTTACAGGGTATTTATTCACATTACCACCATCATTGTAATTTATGGGCTAATGGAAATTAATATATATATTTTTTGTCTAATTTTTTACTACTACTTCCAATATTTATATGACTTATGATTATGACTGCAATAATTTTCTATTCTATTATTCTTGGGTCTTCATTTTAAATTTTATATCTTAATGTAATTCAATCTATATTTATATAACCTGACTTTTTTTATATAAGTGAACTAATAAGCATTACTATAAATCTAATTAGAGGATGAATTATTTTTTTAGCATAATTAAAAAAGCATTTTTATTAGATGTAATAAACAAATGCTTCTTTCTACACTTGAAATAATAAAAACAACACAGCTGTTATTCATATAATAATAAACAATAATACATAAATGCCTAATATTTTCAACCTAAGTTCTTAACAAGGCAATAAACTGTATAGAAAAACTAATTAATAAATGTCAAAATGGCTATTATGTAGACCAGGATCAACTAATAGCAACACTCATCAATTTAGAATTTACTGCATAAGGAATATTTTTTGGTTACACAAGAATCTTTAATTTTATGCTTTTTATCTTGCATTTCATGCATCAATATCTCAAAAGATTGTGGGAAAAAAGTATGCCCAGTGGAATATTGATGAATATAAAAAGCAGAATAAATTGAATCTTCTATTAATGCTCTATTATAAGTTTGATTATGTTGCTTAAGACAGTATTTCATATTAGTCTTTGTTTTACCAATATATAAATAGCACCACAACCAGGATGTTGACAAAAAATAGACTACACTACATTACTTCTTTTATCAATATTAATACAAAATTTTATATTATTTAAAATTTTATTGCAATTAGGTGGAGTTTTCAAAGCAATACAAAAGTCCTGTGTAAATGCCTTAATAGCTAGCTGTTCTTTGGATAGATGGGATAAAACCAGAGACATCCGTGGTTTATCAGATTTTATAATATTCCTATTATAGTGTAACTTTTTATAAAAATTATCAATTAATGATAATAATATATCAAACAAGGCAGAACTCTCCATACAGTAGTGCCATTCTGTGCTCCTCACTGATGAAGACCACAAGCCAGAAACTAGTCTGTGGATATTGGATGAGTAGACACTAGATAGGGATTTTATGCACAAGACTTCTGGAATCCATTGATTACTCTGGTTGGCACAGGGTGGCACTACTATATGGAGAGTTTTGCCTTGTTTGATAACAATTATGTGCTGGTATAAGAGATGGTGATCATGTGATGTTTATGGGGATAATAATATATGCTTAGTATAACATACTTGTACCAAATCCTAAACATAAGAATCTATATTGTCTTTACAATACACTTCACATGAACATAAACATTGATTGTGGGATAAAAAAGATTTAAAATCAACCATTTTATGACTAGCCATTACATAAGAACTTGGATGTATATAACCTCTAACAGAAATATATTTGATTAACATCTTATACAAAAATATTCTATGTAAATATGACATATGCATATCTAAATATTTAATAGAATAATTATTCCCATTTCCTATTGTCTATGATAAACCCTATTTATTCTATAAATTATCAAAAATATTTTGTATCACAGATTGCTGTGCATATATAAATACATCAACATATCTACAATAAAGCATATTCTGATCACCCATTAAAATAGGAAATACAGTTCATTATTCAATACTATCCAAAAATAAACTACTTAATATCCCACTTATTGACAAACCCATAGGCCAACCATTTTCCATTGAATAAATTGCATAATCATGAGCAGCAGTAATATCTTTCCCAATCTAATTTAAGATATCCATTATAAATTTCATCTTATCCAATACCATATCACTAGCTCTTAATTTCTCTATCACAATTAAAATAGATGCGGATCGATCCACAGAACCATAAAGCTCAGAAACATCGAATGATGCTTTTTATATCTGGATATCACAATAGCTTTATCCAAAATTTTAAGCCATTCAAAAGATGATAAAGCACTGTATGTTCCAAAACCTACACTATTTAAAACCCAATTTGCAATAATTTTTGCCAACTTTTGATAATATACTTTTGTAAAACCAATCATCAACCTTAATGGAATATCATCTTTATGTATATATGAGATATAATATTCACAGATTGATAAACATATTGATATTCATTAGGTAAATGAAATGTTTTATCAACCAAACACAAAATATTAGAAACAAATTTATTCTTCATTAATTTTATATTATAATTATCAATTCTTTTAAAGTTCAACTTCTTAATTTTAAACTGAAGTTTATGTTCACACATGTCTTTATTCATCAACACAAATCTAGATTAACTTCTTTAAAAAAATAAGATTATTACTATTTAAAAGACTTCACTCCCATTATAATATGCTGTTTACCTTGATTAACACCATCTGACAAATTATTCAATCTCTGAGATGTAGATTTTATAACAATCTTTTTATTAGGATGATTATAATAAACAGATTCAACATCTGCAATTAGTTCTGCCTTTGGATATTTCCATCTACAAAAAGCATACCTGGATCCATGTGATAAAATGTTATTGACATCATTCAGTATTATACGATCAGAAATATTAATTACTTTTTGATAATTAGATTCATATTTAATGTCCTTCTGTTTAAGAAAAAAACTCAAACAAAAGCTCCATATCTACTGGAAAACTATAGTAATGCCTCATTGATTTTTCTCTCAATAAAGAAGAAAAAAACTCCTTTCTACAATCTTGTACCAAAAATTGAAGCAATGCATGAACTTTAGTCATTGCTTCTTTATTATTATGAATACTATTATTCAATTTTATTCTACATTTATTTGAAATAATTGTAAATTTAACACAATTTTTTTAAAAAATCGAACTGATAATTTTTCTACATAATTTTTTAGCTTTAAACATTTTCCAATTCCATTCCATAATAAATATAATAAACAAATACTTCTATCTACACTTGAAATAATAATTGTGACAGAGATATTAATAGATCATTCTAATAAGGAGGTTGTTATAAAATCTATATTTCAGAGATGGAATACTTAGTTGGGCGGTGTTACTCAAGGTGGGCAACATATTATAATAGAAGTAAAGTGTTTTTTTAAATAGTAATAATTTTATTTGTTCTAAAAAAGATAAATCTAATAAATTTGTGTTGATGAATAAAGATATATGAACATAAACTTCAGTTTCAAATTAATAAGTTGAATTTTTTTTAAAAAATGATAGTTATAATATAAAATTAATGAAGGATAAATTTGTTTCTAAGATTTTGCATCCGGTTGATAAAATATTTCTTTCACCTAAGGTATAACAATATGTTTATCCATCTGGAGCTATAATACCTCATATATTTGACACTATTAAAATGCAAAAAGTTGATATTCCATTAAAATTGATGACTGATTTTACAGGAATGTATTATCAAAAGTTCTTAAAAATTATTGCAAATTTGGTTTTAAATCGTGTAGGTTTTGGTTTATGCACTGTTTCATCACCTTTAGAATGGGTTAAAATTTTGGATAAAGCTATTGTGGTACCTGAATATAAACTGGCATCATTAGATGTTGCTGAGCTTTATAGTTCTGTGCATCGATCAGTATCTATTTTAATTATGATAGAAAAATAAAGAGTTAGTGATATTGTGTTGGATAAGATGAAATTTATAATGGATATCTTAAATTGGATTAGGAAATATATTACTACTACTCATGGTTATACAATTTATTCAATGGAAAATGGTTGGCCTATGGGTTTGCAATAGGTGGGATATTAAGTAGTTTATTTTTGGATAGTCTTGAACAATGTATTGATAACATTTTGTGATGGGTGATATGCTTTATTGTACATGTGTTGATGATGTATTTAAATATGCACAGCAATTTGTTATATAAAATGTTTTTGATAATTTACAGAAGAAACAGGGTTTATCATGGACAATGGAAAATGAGAATAATTGTCCTATTAAATGTTAATATATGCAGATATTATATTTAGATGAAATATTTTCCTATAAGATATTAATCAAACATATTTCTATTAAAGGTTTATACATTCAAATTCTAATGTATCAGCTATTCATAAAATTGCTGCTTTTAAAACTTTCTTATCCCACAATCAATGTTATGTTCATGTGAAGTGTATCATAAAGACAATATAGATTCTTATGTTTGAAATTTGGTACAAGTAGGTTATAATAAGCATATGATAATATTGTTAGTTGATAATTTTTATAAAAAGTTACAATATAATAGGAATATTATAAAATCTGATAAGCCATTGATGCCTCTTGTTTTTATCCCACCTGTCCAAAGGATAGCTATTAAGGTATTTACACAGGGCTTTCTTACTGCTTAGAAAACTCCATCTAATCTCAATAAAATTTTAAATAATATAAAATTTTGTGCTAATATTGATGATGGGAGTAATGTAATGTAGTCTATTTTATGTCAACATCCTGGTTGTGGTGATATATATATATATATATTGAAGCAGTCAATTGGTTGTGGTGATATATATATATATATATTGAAGCAGTCAATTGTAGCTTAAGATTGAGCTTCATTGTTTCATCTATTAACCTGTGTTCAAACCCTATATTCCACCCCACTCCTTTAGTCATGTATATATATTTTATGTATATATTTGAGATGTGCACCTAAAATTTATAAAGTTTAACTTTCCAATATTTATTATTAATAATTTTTTAATTATTATTAATTCTTTTTTATTAAAGTACATAGGTATGACTCAAATATATATATATTATAGGAGCAAACATACTAACAAAATATTAATATTGATTTTTTAAAAATATTTTATTATATGTCACTTTACATTTTTTTCTTTTTAAATTGTTTTTTCTATTAAATTGTATATTTTGTAAAATCCAAGATGGAAGATGCAACCATTAATTGCCCAAAAATAATTAAAGGGTTGAAAATACAATATTGTTTTAATCTTGGGAAGATATTTTAATTAAAGTTTTACTGAAAATAAAATGGGAAATGGGATTAATACATTTTACTTTTGTATAAACATTTTTATTAAATCTATTTTCAATCTGGAAATAGATTTGAATATATTTAAAATGTTATCTAACATTTGCATCTTCAAAAACAATGGACAAAGGAATGTAAGATTTTAGATCAGAGATTAGAGTATCAGCTAAAAATTAGTAATTAAAAGCATTTCACAAATACCTGAGAGGAGTATAAAATGAGATGATTTTAAACACCAACAGATTAGCTACTATTGAGAGAACTGATTGCTACTAGACTCCACACTGCTTTGAAATCTTAAAAATAATGATCTAGTAAAAAGCCTTTCCCAGCCTTTGTGGGTCATCTTCTGCTGTTGTAATATCCTCCTGTTCTGAAATGAAGAAAAGCCTAAAAAAGAACTCTGGAATGCTGAATGGAAGCTGGCTATCACCAAGAAGAACTCACATGGATCCATTAACTGCCATACTTTAAAAATGAGCTCTTAAATTATGCAAGGTAATGATTTTCATACTGCCTAAAAGTAAATCTAGCTGACTAATCTTGAACCCTACTATCAATTTCTCCTAATGTATGATTTAACTTTGTAACTTTTCTAATATGTAAATTGCTCTCAAATAATTTTTATAAATTTAATTCTCTCTCATATGCTCTAACTTTCTTTAACTTTGGTGCAGTCATTTATTTATATGTACTTATTACTTAATTTTATATGTCTCTTTTATTTCTTATTAATATGCCAATCTCAAGCAATCTGACGAGTTGAATTTCTAAAATATTTTCTTTCTTTTTAAGTAAACATTCCTGAATTAAGGTTATTAATGTCACTTTAAAACAATGCATTATTAATTAATATGCTCACCAGATTGTTTTTAGGAGTTAACATTTTGTTTATGTTTTAGTATAAAAATTTGTTATTTGTTTAACTCTAGGTAGACTAAAGTAACTCTACCCAGGGTGAATCCAGAACTTAGGCTAATTAACGCTCTGATACCTTATTTATTTTATAAATGTTATTATTCAATTTTGAAAAGGTGACTTATTAGTTGTTTTCTATAACTGCTAGTTTTCTTTTATTTTTACTTACTCTTGAAATTTCAAATACTTAAATTTTCCAGTTATTATAAAATCCATGAAAGTGAGATTGAATCATTTTTAATATAGCAGAAAAGTAGGGAAGGGTCAAATCTTAGTGTTTATTTTATTAAATGAAATCTAAATCTCTCTATATATATTCTAGTGACAGCATATTATTTATCTAAATTATGGCATTCAAACAAGGGTCATTTATTTTAAAGCAGTAAATCTTATTCAATGTCATTAGTGACATTTATTCATATTGTGTTACTGACATTTGGCCTTATCTTCATGATTATATATATATGCTTTTAATCTGGGGGTTACAACAAAATCAAACCCATAGATTTCTTCTTATATCCTGTCCCATGGATAGTTGAACTTCCCAGGACTTTCTTCATATAAAAGGCCTCTGCACATCAATGACATCCGCAGCATGCCTAATCCACTTTCCTCTAAGCACTGCCCTAGAAGGGGGTCTTAGACTTTTTTTTTGTCCAGAAGCATGATCGTTTTCTCTGATTTCTCTGCCATTATGTCAGTACTGCCACTTTTCATATTATTTCTTTTGCTTATGACCTAATTTTAGTGCTGTAATAATACTAAAATTGTGCTCTGCTCAAAATATATATATATGTCAAATACCACTAGCTTATTAATATTGTTATTTCAATCTTATACAATCCCACCATCATAATTTATTATTTCTGTATTTAAGAATATATGTCTTGGGTAAAAATTAAGCATTTTGTCTTCTAAAAGTTGATTAAAAGAATTTTTCAATAAATATTTTGTCATAGATTCAAATATAATCTTTCTAATGTATTTGTTTATTTTCATGACCTCAGCGGTGTGAAAATAGTTTTCTTATATATATAATGAATCTCGGAATGCTCCCCAAAATTATTTGTCACCACTTTTCAAAGCTGTATATAAAAGCATTAATAGCAGTATTATGTAATCTTTTTAATAATTGATTGGCATCTTAATACCGTACCCACCAAAGATGTGTGTTAATGTATATATACTATTTAGTTAATAAAAGAGCATATGATAATTGTCAGTGTGAATCCAAAAATGTAATTATCTACCATTTGGTATTGCAATTAATTCATAATGTATATAATATTGAGTCTCATTGTCTTCTCTGCTCTGCTAGTGGGATGGACTTAAGAATAAATTCTCATGTGCCATCATTATATGTTATTCATTAGGTATTTGATCTGGGGCTTATGGAATGTGCTTGAATTCAGGTTGGTCCCTGACCTAAATCTCAGGCTTGACTGGGTTTGAAGTACATTTTGTGAGTTCCAGCTCATGTTAGATGGATTAACAAGTTTTGACCAGTACAATATATATATATATATTGGTGAAAGAAAGACTAATATGAAATTTTGTTTTAAGCAACATAATCACACTTATAGTAAAACATTAATAGATGATTCAGTTTATTTTGCTTTTTATATTCATCAATCTTCCACTGAGCACATTATTTATCCACAATCCTTTGAAATATTGATGCTGAAATGCAGGATAAAAAGTGTAAAATTAAAGAATCTTATGTAATCAAAAATATGATACTTATATATTACACCTGCAACTTATTAAGCCTGCTATGCTTTTTCACATTCATATCAATCTGCTGATAACTCTCTAATCTTGTGACCTGACCAAATAATATGTACACTTGGATCTTGTACAAACTTAAAATGATAAATTTGTCAAATCGGCCCACATGTACATGACATTTTCATAAGATTTACAAAGTTATTGACAGTCTGAATATGTATGTGAAAAGGTGTATCAGTTCTAATGTGACAGTAATTGTACCAGACAATCTAACAATAAAAAATATTAATTTTTAACAATGCTAAAAATGTAAATTTTACAAGTAAATCTGAAAAAGTACATTTTTAACAATACCAAAATTACGAATTTTACACAAAAATAAATCTGAAAATGTTTTATGCAATTCCAAATGTTACTTTAAATATGGACAAAACAATCACTAAATTACAAAATGCTTAAAATATACACATATGGTACTTACCATGTAATATATAACAGGAATTGTCATGATGAAACAATCAATTCATCTGTTCTACTTTATTTTAAGTGGATAAAATTTTGTTTCAAAACAGAGACTAAAAGTAAAAAAAAATTCATTTTTCCCCAAAAGAAAACTTACTTAACACATGATTGTGCAATATAACATCTGCATGGAATCTTCACCAGAAATATTAATAAGTAGTAAATGTATTTTTTTCAAAACCAAAAAAAAAAAAGTAAATTACTACACTTTTATTATTTCTTCAATGTGATGGACTAATTTTTTTGATGTTATCCAGTATGATTCACATGAAAATGGTTAGTAACTGGCAGCTCATAATTCAGAAGTTTTACAGGCTTTCCAACAGTCCAAATAAATTGTCGATTCCTCTTTCACATTTTGTTTGATAGCTTCTATCAGAGTTGCAGCTGTTCTGCCATAAATTCTCATGATGAAACACTCATCAGTCTCCTTGCACAAGCCATCAAACATCCACTGTTCTGGAATAATTCATCCAGTTTGTTTGTTTTTTGTGTGTGCAAAAGGATCTTGTCAATTTCAATGATTTTTTTAACGTATCTAATTTTACATTTTTCTTTGCTCAACCAAGCTCTATTTTCCTCCATTCTGTGGATGTTAATTTGCAAGCCCAGCTGTAAATAAATCAGATCACCATCAAAAATAGAATTCTGGAACCCTCCAACTACATCCCCTTACAAAGATACATCCTCAAATGTTACAACACCATTGTTTGTCTGAAGTGTGGATGCACTCGACCACATTAGTCTCAGTAGCAGGAAAATGTTCATCATTTTGTACTGTTTTTCAAGAAAAGGGGAGGGGGAAATGTAGTATTGATCAGGAAAATGGGAAAAAATAAATCAGCACTGAAGTAAAAAGCACTTTGGTAAGAACTTGTCTGAACGAAATCTGGACAATAAATGAAAGTATAAATTTATCATGTTGCTGGTCTAGATCAGATGAGATCACAGGGTTTATTTGACAGGAATGCAAGGTTAGGCATTTATCACAAATGTGAAAAGGCATACCATCTTTCCTACACTGCAGGTCTAATGCATAAGAATCAAAAATACTTCTTATACAGTAAATTTAAATTGACTGATTTTCCTATTAGTTCATCTTGGTCTATACAATAGCCATTTTGACATTTATCGATTACTGTTTCTATACAGTTTATTGCCTTGATAAGGACTTAAGTCAAAAGCACTAGGCATTTATGTGCTATTTATTTGTTTAATATTATATAAAATATTAGTGTCTCTGGCAGTAAAACAGCTATATTATTTTTATTTTATTAGATGTCTGAATAACTGAGAATGAAGATTTGGTAATAACTTTCAAGATGTCTAATTTTAAGCTTCTATTTTATCATTGTATGCAAAACCTAAAAAATGGATGTGATTTTTAAATGCTTTAAAATAGAAAATAATTTTATCACTTTTTGATAAATTCAATAGGATGTTTGTTTTGATTTGTTAAAATTAAATTTGTAGCAAATTATTTTCAACAATTAAAAGTTTATTTATTTTTTCTCATGTGTCATAGTATCGGCCGGGAAGCGAACCCGCTACCCAGGACAACTGCTTTTAAGGCAGCTGTGCTATGCTGACCTCTCGACCACCAACGCTTGACTATTTTTATTTTCATTATATTTTCATTTGCAAACAGAGCATCACATGACTCTCTATTTAATTTCAACATTTTAATTAGAAACAATAATTCAGTCTTTTATTTTTTTCCAGAAGATTTGAATGAGGCACTACTATTTATTGTCTATTGATTACTCAGGTTTACAATAGATAGGTCTAAAATAGAAAAAATAAAGTAAATTACTATTGCTAATGCATTCAACCTTTTCCTTAAATCTTTACTTTTTA
This sequence comes from Epiperipatus broadwayi, assembly GCA_028023455.1. Classification (NCBI taxonomy): domain Eukaryota; kingdom Metazoa; phylum Onychophora; class Udeonychophora; order Euonychophora; family Peripatidae; genus Epiperipatus; species Epiperipatus broadwayi. Next base: position 451,833 of record JAQFVV010006514.1, on the reverse strand, counting down.
AAATGTAGTTATTCAGTCATTTACTAATTATTTTTGTATGTTTTAATTGACAATGTGAAGTATTGTCCTATTTTTATTCAAATGATGGTATATCTCTAGTTCATTTTTGTTAATTTTTTATTTTGTATTTAAGCTATAAATATGGTTTTTTTTTTAAGTTTAAAAACTATTTAATGATATTCTATAATTAAAATAGTGCAGCATAAATCTGTATACAAATATTTAAATGATAATGTTGAAATGAGCATCTATTTTTAAGTCAGTTTTTTTTTTTTTTTGAGCTAAGCAACATTATGAAAATGTTTTATTAATGAACTTTTGGTCCGACGTGTTGGTTTTATGAAACTACATTGTGAAATTTGACAATTAGGTTTGAATTACTAAAATAATATATATATATTAATAAACCCAATTTATTTATAAACTGATAAAAGACCATTAAAGTTACGAACCAATTACCATTTTAAAAAACTAACATTTTCAATATTCTGTCATATATATGCATAAAGTTTACTACATTTAACATATATATGAATGTGTGAGTTGTTTTAAATGAGTGTCAACAAACAAAAATCAAAACACGTAAAATGTAATTTAAAAACTTGAGAAGTTTTTATTATTTATTTTCTTTGTTAGCATATACGATGACTCATTAGCTGTTCTCAAACAAAAAAAAAAAAGAAATTGCCTCAATTGAATTCAATTTTGAGGAGTCTAATTGTATTCTTTAAGAGATAAAATTCCTCACTTAAATCTGATAAAACTTAACGAATCGCAGCACACTCGTAGGAAAATCAAAGCAGCATTTAGTATTTCAGTCAGATCTACAGATGGCTTGAATAATGTATATCTGTATATTTGGAACTAATGACAAGTTGATATTGAAAAACATATGCGAAGGGAATAGCCACACGACTTTATGATGAAAAGAACTAACAGTAACAAGAAATTCTGTTCAAAACAAAAATATTATGTCAAAAGTGTCACTTTAAACATATTTAATTCATTTAACAAAAACAAATTTATTGTATTACATATCTGTAATGTTTGTCTTTGAAAAAATAAAATTAACAGTTTTTATTCAAATGATTTATATTGAAACTAAATCGCACAGCTGCTTACAGCAACAAAAAATTACTTGTAATTTCCAGTCAAAACACTGCGCGAAGTATGTTTTGCAGTTATTAAAACAACTAGAAAAAAATAGTTTGAAATAACGTTATATATATTGTTATTGTTTCTGTTTTACTATTTAAATATAAAGACTACGGCTTCATTTTTAAGCTTTAATCTGCTATAAATATATTCAAACTATATTTAGCAAAAAGAAGGGGGGTGGGTAAAGTTCATTTTAGTTTAATTAAAAACATTTATGATTGTAAATTGTAGCCTAGCGCTAAAAATTGTTTGCTGTTGTTTATCCATTTTTAATCTTTGCTGTAAGCTTTCTTTTAATAATAATAAAAACAAATTCCCATCTCGTCTGCTTAAATATTTCCAGTTAATTAACGAACAGTATGAAATTCTGACATAAATTAATTACTGTTTTAGCAAGTACAGCTTTAAGCCAACTAGAACAAATTTGATGTAAGTGACTTGTGGCTTAAAGTCACTTTTGTATATATAAAATTAAAGCGTACAGTTCTAATGTTAGCTGCTTTAATTTAAGAAAGTGGGAAAGTTTTTTAATATATAATCAATGATTGTAGAAAAGAAGTTATGAATCTAAAATCCACTTTAAAAAGATTTTCTACTAACATTAATATTGATTTTTCAAAAGCAAGAAGTATTTTGTTCCACTTTTGCTTGGATGACCATATGTATTGATTTTCTCCAGTACAGTACTGGTTTGCAGACCATTGGTCCAGGTCAGTCAGGGCCAGAGGATGGGTCATTAGCGACCTATGCAAAACAATATTTGGTACCCCCAATAAAACAAATTCTACATGATTTCATATACATGTTAAAGTTTTATTAAGGATAACAATAAAAAAATTATTACATTGTTATAGTTCTCCTTTCCCTCAGAAGTGGACTGTTCCAGATTTCTTCTTTATCTGATGGGATTAGGCATTGTTTGCTACTGGCCAATAGGCTAATATACAACTAAACATATAGGCAATGTTGTACAGGCCAATTAGAAATGATGATCACTGAATCTGAATGCTCCAGTGAGGTCAGGGATCTGGCTATATATGATCAGCCTTTTGGAGGAAAAGAGAGAATGTCTGTCTAACCTATAAAGATGGTAAGCATTCTCCAGGAGAAGCCCTGCTAACATAAACAGCAGTAAGCATTCTTACATTAGCAATACACTATTTGTCCATGCAACTAAGCAAGTCCACATAAGGACCGGACACTGTTAAGACTACTACTGACTCGAGACAAGCTGTCTGGTACAGGTGGATGTCATTCTCCCTACCTGTGAGGCAAGATATCAGGTATAGCTGGAAGCGATAGATTGTGAAGACTTGGATCCAAGAGTTCACATTAGAAATATTATTCTGTATTAGATATATATGTAAATATAATAAATATTATATTAATTATAATACTGGTGCTAGTGTTATTTTCTGTAGGTTGGGTCTGTACTCCAGACCAAACACAACAATATAATTATAAATTTACTTTCCAGTTTTTACAGAACTAAATCTAGATATAATATCATCAACACTTAGATATCACTGACAAATTTACCAGTCAATCTTTTTTATAATTTTAATTTCGAAAATGTTCTCTCTCAGCACTAGCAATGCTTGTAGGAAGCATTAGTAATATTCTTAATGGTATGCTCAAATGTGCATATGAAATGGCCAAATCATTTTTATGAATGTAAATTAGAACATCAAGCACATTTTTGAATTGAAGTAATTCACTTGAAAATAAATTTGTATTGCATAAAGTACTTATATAAGCTAATATTTATCAATAAAAGCTATGTAGCATGTTGCTAAAAGCTTTCCTTTACTAAATAATATTATTTATGCATCAGTCTTATTGCCACAAAAGTAATTAATTATATAAATCTTCATACAGTCTTTAACATACCTATATTAATAAACACAAAGTAATTCTTATCAAATATTTCAAACTATATAATCATTTACACTTACTCTTTATATATCTTATGGCAAATCTCCATCAAAACAAATTACACATGTACTAAGTCATGATATTGAAATTATAATACTATATATGATTTAAATTATATTACTTGTATAACCTTTTTTTTTTTACTTGAGCTTTCCTCTTGTCTTTATTTCAACAAAGCAACTAACTATATGTATATAATAATAAGTAAAAACCAAATATCCTTTGTAATCTAAATTTCACTTAATTAATTAAAGTCTTTAAGAGTTCCATATATTTTCATTTTGATGAAATCTTTTAGAATGTTTTTTTTATAAAAAATGATTGAAAATCTTGGGTGTCTTAATTATAAAATCGCAGATAATGGAGAAGAGTTAAATCTGATAGAACAATAAATGATAATGAAATTTTATCTTTTGAATCAATCATTTATATGGTAAACTTAAAGAAAATCACAATAAGTTGTTTTTCTTCATTTGTATAATTAGTAATTTCCTGAGATTTACTAGCATTTTTAAGAAAATTGTTTACAAAGACTATTTTCATCAATTTTTAAAATTGGGTTAAAACAAATACATACAGGTGTGTACCAATTTGTTAAATATTTGCTTTAAACTATAGCAATAAAAAATAGCTTATAATTGTCCATATCAAAATCCTTTAAATTTTATTTTTTAAATGCATTTTACTGAGATGAATATTTTTCAAATATTTTCTTTATTTATTAGGTCAGCTGAGATGTATGCACTTAACATTTTAAAACATTTAAATAAAATATTATACTTTAATAAAATTAAATATTTAATATTTAAATACAAGTATTCTGTATTGTCTATACTGAAATTACTGTAATGTAGAAAGAATTAATTCTGAGTTCAAATTCCTTATAAATTAAATATACAAATCACAATGTTACACAAATATTTCTATTACAGATATTAAAATCAATGATTATTTATTTACCATTCTCATAATAATTGAGATTTTATTTCAAATTTAAAATAACTTTACCTAAATATTTTAAAGTAGTATTCCTTTATATTTAAATATACACACATATTCTCATTTAAGTACTGCGTTAAAACTTTGTCACTACTATAAATAGTTTTATCATTATGTGTACATTAATATAAATATTGCTTTACAGATTCTATTTTAACTACTTTATTCACATGTATACAATATTATGTATTTTATTAATGTATTGCTTCCTTTTTTCCTTTTTAAAGTTATCTTTTTAAAGTTATCTTTGTGCAGTTTTTAAAACTAAATAGAAATCCACATTTTTTCCAAATTTATTACAAGAATTTCAAATGCTATAAAAATACAGGGGAGATATCTTGGATTTTTTTTTTTTTTAATTTTCCTTGATACGATAAATTCAAGATATTATTTTTAAAATAAACAATTAAAAATTTTAATGTTATGTTTACTATTATTATTTTAGAGATACCAAATAACCACAACAATATATATAAAAGCACAGATAGTAATAGTAAAACAGACTGTTCCATTTTCACATCACACAGCAATGTGATGTGAAAAATGGATCGTTTAAACCCAGCATTAGAGACATAACTAACAAATCGCATTGCAAGAAGTGATTGTTTATTTTAATGTGTTTATATTTTCTTATTTTGTAGAAATAAGTCACATTAATTAATATTCATAAATTAATTAATATTTATAACAATGAAAATATATTTTTAATTGTGCACTGTTTTCATGCCCCTCTTGTCTCAGTGCCCTCACGCCTTACTTACCTTGCTTATTGCCTTCCACCAGCTCTGTGGTTAGTCATGAAATGTAACCAATACAGCTTAGGAAATTATAAATACTTTTGTACCTTTTCTTATTAAAACCATTTTGTTTTTATGTTACATTTGATTCTTATGTTGTATTTCTTCACCTAAAGACAAAAAAAGATAAGCATACTCTGCAATATTTTTTCAACTTATATTCTATAACAGTGATTATACTCATGTTGTCTGAGCTACTTCAAACGTCCTTGTTTTAAATTTGAAAAAAAAAAAGGAATCTTATATTAGATATAAAGGTATTTGTGAGATTTTAATGCTTTTTTTATGGAAGTTGAAGAGATCTTCACTCTCAAAGCATTTACACTATATTGAAGTTCATATTTTCTAATATTAAATATGCATATGACAACTTTAACATTCATATGATTATTAAAATGAATACTTATTTATTCTGTCTTAAAAATAATGGTTTGAATCAATTTCAGTTTTTCTTTGTTTATATTTATGATGACTAAAATTTCATTCTTGCAACTACTGTTGCCTAAATTTATCTCCTATTTAAAATTTTAGAACTTTTGACAAAGTAAAATCATTTTATTTGATTAATAATTAAACATGAGTTTCTGTGAGATTTTAATGTTATTTTGTAGAATCTACAAAGATCTTTGTTTCCCATTGAAACAGTAGGGTCTGCTTTGCAGATCTTCGTTTCACCTTTTCTCACCTACTTCCTACCCTCATACCTTAGTTTGAACCCCAATCTATCGTAGTGTGTCTGCAATACACTTATATACCGAAAATCCCGCCTAATTTTAAACCACGAGCACAATGCTCGTATTATATATATAACTTATTCCCAAATAAAATATTATGAATTATGTATTTGTTCACATAATTTACATTTATCAAAAGTAAGTTATATAAGTCGTAATGGCGCACACACTATGATATCCATTTTAAAACATATCAAAATTATAAATTGTTAGTTATTTTGTTTGGATCTATTTACAAATATATTACCGTCGTAATATATTTTGATTTAAAATAAAATGCATTTAGTAAATATTCGTTTAGTAGATAGATTCAAATATTACAATTTAAAATAAAATAATTTTCGTTTTATTTAATAAAAATCATCCCAAATATTTCTGTTAAAATAAATGAGGGACAATAGTTTAATTATATAAGTTATCTAAAAACAGCAGCTGTCCACTTAAGTTTTCTTTAATTAGTAGCAGTAATTTTAATTAAATCTAGTTTTGTAATTCGAATGTCGACGGGGAAGTTAACAAAAGAAATTAATTAATGTTGAATTCCTTTAGACATTCGGATAGATTTAATTACAGCAGATAAGTCCAATAATTTTGTACGCTCCAGGAAAAATCTATTGTTAAATTTTACTATAAAAAGGATGTTTTTCTTTTGTTCTCCATTCTAAGCTTCTAAAGAATTCTGAGTTGTAAAAAGGTTTCTGAGTTATTCTAAGCTTTTAAAGAATTCTGAGTTGTCTAAAGGTTTCTGAGTTGTTCTAAAATTCTAATAATTTGCTAACCTTAACATGTCCGAGTAGAGGCGTTTAAGATGGCTATGTCCCCTCGGAATAGCCAGCCGCTGCTCCATACCATCAGAAATTATCACACGGATCCCGGAACTGCTGCTGCCACTGCCAAAATATGAACATTCCAGATTTCGCTGCTGAATTATAAAACCTGCCGAACATCTACCTGCAAATGCTTCTCCAGAGGTAACCTAAATTAACCCAAGAGCTCTTGTGATCACTAACTAACATGCTATAGCTATTTAACATTGTTTTCTTATATTTCACAACTTCATTGTGTATTTATTTTGTGTGTTTAAATATGCTCAACATTTTGCTCTCTATCCTTGGGTTAATATTTTCTATTTATAAAGCTTTCTTTTATTTTATTATGATAATGTGTCAGAATCGTCTTTGACCGAGTGAACTATTCCCTCTATTGAAAGTAAGACGCCGCTATTAAGGCATATTTTAAATTTATAATTTTCCAATTTTATTATCTTGCAAATCACTCGTTCGAGGGCGATTCTTTTCTTTAATGTAATATAATCACATAGTTTAAAATCTACATGTTATTGATTTTAATCTAATATAAGAGTATGTGCGAAGTCAATGATTTAAATGTGTCCCCAAATGCATGATTGCGTATATAAATCTATACTTACTTTTCAAACCCGCAAGCATGCATTTTCCTATTTTAATTACCGTGTTCTACTTTCATTATAAAGTTCATCATTGACGTCGAGAATGTGCGGACCCTTTTAAATGAATTTCGGGAATTTGATTGGGCATTTCTCTTAATCCGAGTAAAACCCATTTAGTGTGTTTTTATATACACTAGTCTCGTATTGCTGGTACATGAATTGGTTGTTGAGACCGCTTTGTTTTATTTTTCCAAGGATTCTTTACACGGCAAAGTCCGTTCTTTTCGCTTATTGCAAGTTTCCAGGCAGAGGGTGTTCACAAATGACACCCCTGAGAATTAAACGCAATCGTCACACAGTCGCTAAGTTTCGGCTGTTCGTCAAAATACTTTCCTACGGGTTAGCGGCGAGATGCCCTCCGTAATTATTCCGGATCTTCAATATTGTTTCATTTTATATTTATTTTACAAAGCATCCGTGACTTAAACGAGTCACACCCTCCAACTTTATAAATTCACTATCAGCAATACTGACCTCCCAATACAAATCTTATTATTATTCTCAAATAAATGCTTTGATCCCATTCCCACGTTTGCTTAGTAAGCTTTAGTCCGTACTATTCTCGAAATCAATAAATATTTTAGAACATTTAATTTCAAATATTGTCTTAAACTTGTCTATTTACTCAAAGCACCTCGCACATGTTCCTATCTTGTCAAGCACATTATCGTAACGCTATTAGCCCGAGGAATAGAATATATCACTCTGTTTTAAAACCTTTTTGTCATTACTGAAATATAAATGCCAACAATTATTTAATACGCATTCCTGTCTCATATAAGCAGACAGTGGCATTATATATATATTTATATAAATAAATTGTGTGAAATTATTTAAAACTAAATGTGATCTCTTATTTTATTTGATTCCTATCACTGTCTCGATCTATATATATATATTTTCTGCATTTCTTTTGTAAATCCATAGACGTTAATTAGCCACCCAAACTTATCTTAGTATAGAGTCTTTTGTTTCTCCCTGACCACCAGGCACCGGTAAAAGGTTATACTAGTTGTAGCATCAGGTGTGTTATCACGCAGGTGGTGCTGTGAAATTTGGACTTTAGATTCGAACTTAGTATATCTAGAAGGCAACCCCTCCTAGAATGTTCAGTTTAGTGTCTGGGGTTTGAATTATGCAGTGTGTTAGCGAGATAGACGATTCTGACCGTTACACAATACATATATATATATATATATACAGAATTTAAGCAATATAAATAGTGTCCATGATACTTCATTGGTATAAATCATAGCAATTATTCACATCAGTATGTGCTTGAATTTTATACATGATAGAAATATATAACATTTGAACAATAATGTGAAAAAATTAAGCCATTTATCATGAAGAAATGTCTGAATTTCTCACTGCTTGTTTGATAAAGATCCATAATAGCTATGGAATATTAAAATAAAATAATTGTGGAAGCCAAAAATATGTGTTCGCAACCAGCCTTTGGCTGTATGGATTTGTATGAATATGAAACACTATTCTGAAAAATAATATTTTTTATAAATGATACTTATACTACGAAATAAACATGCTTCTCTTAAACAGTAATGTAATATGTAGTTATAATCCAGCCATTAAGAATATTGATTGTACCAATACTAGTATTAATGGCTGCTCAAATCATAATTCCATCACAGAAATTGAGAAGAATACGATAATTTGTTTATCCATATAACATGTTTTAATCTTGTAACATGACTGGTTTTATAGTGTAATATTTACTTAGAATCACTTACTTTGATATTGTTGTTGTTGCTTTTTAAACATTGTGGTAATCATATGATGACCATTGCAATGATTTGTTCCTCTATAGCTATAATTTTTTATTGCTTTCTGCTTGTGGGTTTAGAGAGTTTTATCTCTCATCTTAACTGAATTTAGAAATTGTTCTTTATTATGAAATTTGAAACATCAAAAATGTTGATCATATTTTAAAATACCAATGTATCAGATGTTTGATTATTAGCAATTTGACTTTTTTTAAACTTGAATAACTCATATTTTTTTAACATATGCTTATAAAACTGGAATTATTTTTTTATTACCTATCTAAAATTCATCTATATAGCATGCATATTGAAGCAGTCAGATCTGAGTTCGATTCTAGCTTCATGACATTTAGCCATAAGCCCACTTCAAACCCTAGTACTAACCTTAAATTTCTGATGCAATGGGGCTTTATACGTTCAATCCACGCTAATTTCCATAAAGAATAACTTATTTCATAAATGCGTATTAAAATTAATTAGTTTCAGATTTAAATTGATCAATTCTATTAAAATTCATGATAGAATTATTCATGAATTTGTATATTATAACTGTGTGGATTGTGTGTATATATTTGTAAATTTTAAATATATATAATTGTTCGAAAGTTTCATTGCGTCGGGAATGTTTGATTTTATTTTTAAATAATTTGCTAAAGTTTTATTGATTAAAAGCTACATTCTTTCGATAAGCTTTCAGATTTTCCCTTTCCAAAAACAACAGTTAAAGTTTTATTAATTAGAAAAAAAGATAAGGATTTCCTAATTAAAATCATTTTCTGATTTTAAGAATTCATTTTCTAATTAGAAAATGAATTCAAGTTAATGAGTTTGAAAGCCTTATTGAAGGAATGTATCTAAAAACAACCAGTAAATCTAAAAACATTGATAATGAAAGAAGCTCTAGCCTGAAGGCATCAGAGGACAGGATATATAGCTGTGAAAAGTTTAGAAAAAAAAGCCATCTTTGTTGCAGAAAAGTGCCAGTAAATTATGTGCTGTTCAAAATCATGAATTCAAAAAGTGTTCCTGTCATGGTAAGGAGCTAAATGTCAGGAATCTGGCTATTGTTCCTGAAGTCCCCTAAAAATCTTCAATGGTGCTGCTGAATCTTTTTTGGACCAATCATGCTGCTAAAATCATGAAAATTCATTAAAATACTGTTCAAGTAATCGACCAAATGGTGCCTACATTTTACCAACCTGGACGTGTAACTTAAGGATCCAGCCCGGAAGAAATGGATAATATATTTCCATAATGAACCTTAAACTTTCTGGACAGTTCCGAACTTTACATTACACTCCTTTTAAGAGCTCTTTTCATTCTATAAATGTCATACTCTCTGTGTAATAATCTCTGTGTAAACTTACTTTTATTTATGCTATTATATCATAATTCTCTCAACTTCTAGTCTTTAACTTTCTCTTTTCTTACTTGGCATTTCATTTATTATATTATATATATATATATATATTTGTGTAATTTATTAATGTTGTTATTTTAATTATATGCCAATAATCCTTTGACTCGATGATCTCCTTCATTTTCTTTGCCTTATACAAGTAATATAAACTAAATTCTGATAGTTAATTCTCACCCATTAGAACTAGATTTATACAGTTCTATCAATCATCGAGTCGAAAGAAATTATTAAGTGTGTGTTATTTTTATAATTGGCTAATAATAAATTATTAGCTCCGTTTCTAATCTATGCCACCGCTATTTTCTCGTCTCACTAATATTTGTTTATTATTCAAATATAATCTTAAAATGTTTTTTGCAAAGGGCCGATAAAGGAATCAAATAAATATATTCTAATTCAACTTTATTATTTTCTATTAAGATTCAGGAAGGGCACAATGATTGGGGCATAATTAATATGATTTACAAATACTTTAAAATAATTTTACTTAAAAACTCATTTGACTTTAATTCATTTGATCAAGTCATCATGTAGAGCATTCTATAATTGGGTTTTAGTTCTCAAACGGTGACTAGTAAGTCATCATCTTCAACGTTGCTGACCTAGGGCAATCTTCCACTCTGTTAGGCTAGTCGATGATCATATTTCTGTTATTTTAAATTATCAAGGAATAAAGCACTTCCTCTCCTGTTCATATTAGTCAAAGGGCATAAGACTTTTCAGACGCAAGCCGCCATAGGACTTCGATTATCGACTAGCTATCGTCTTTCAATTTCATTTTTTAGCTCATAATTCGTCAGCACAGTTACCTCTCTGTTCCAGTAAAGCCTGCTCTGATGCTCGTAATTTGTGATGAAGTGATTTCAATTAAAGTCAAACAAATTTTCAGTCATATTTAATTAAATAATTTTTCCAATAAAGATTAAAGTTATGCCCTAAATACGTATCTTGCTCTTCGTGAATGGATTTGCGAATGTGAAAATAAATATCACATTCTTTTGTATAAAATTAGAGTAATAAATTCCTTTACTAATGAATACCTTTATCTGCCTTTTATTCCTTGTTGGGGGCATAGACATAGACTTTCAAATATTGCGTAATATTCATTGGCATATAACAAGGACCGCCACTCTTATTATTATTATTATAAATTCTGTTAAAGGCTAGAGGTAATTAATATAATCATTATTTAAAATTCAAACAAAACAAATTATTATTATTAAATATTTTCTAAACACACTTGGTTTCTTCGTTCTTAATTCTTTTATAATTATTTTAATGTTAATGCTCGCTGTCTGTGTTGGCAACCCGAACATATACATATGATTCGATTTAAAATTATTTTAGTCATTTATTATCAGATATTAATGTCAGTTCAGGGGTCTCTGATCCTCACCAACTGTTGAGCTAGTTTCTTGGTGCATAGCACTGTGCCGTCGATTTAGATTTCTACTAATCTGAGCTGGTGAGTTGGGTTTGAATTCAGTTTGAACCGACTGAGTTTGGATCCGACTTGCAGTTTAGATGGTGGGTTTTTCGACTGGTACAATATATATTTAATAATGCTAATTTTGACTTGCACTATTCAAAAAATTTACAATCTTTCAAGCAGCAATCTTTAATAAAAAAATTAACCAATCTATGCTGAGTATGTTTTCTTATCATAACTTATGTGCCAGCAGCAGTCTGAAAACTAGCTGTCATTCCATTAAGTATACCAAAATAATTTCTATTTAAATACCTATACAACATTCATTTTGATATTAAAGCTTGAACATAATTTTTGGCTCTAATTTGGCCAAAGCCTCCTAACTAATTTTGTTATAATTCTTATTTCTATTTTTGTTATTTATTTGCAAGCTTTGTACAAAATAATAAAAATGCCTGCCATAATAACATCATATTTTTTTGCTATTATCTAGCAAAAAAAAAATTGAAATACATTTTAAAGTAACTTTTTTTTTTACAAATTAAACTTTAAGGAAGTATTAAAGAGCATCTTATAGCAAGTTGATATCAGTTATTACATAATAAATTTGCACCTGGTTGAATTGGAAGATGTGAAATTATTGTTGGCTCATGTTTTGTATAAATTACTTAGATTTTTTTAAGAATTTTCAAATAAAAAATATTTGAATGTGGATCTGCAAAGTAAAATGTAATGCAGATATTTGATAAAATTTCTTAAAATAATTTAACTAAATCATTTGTCAACAATTAGAAAATAATATTATTGGAGTGCATATGTTTTTTGCTTAGATATTGTTAAAGCAATATAGTGCCTGATAATTCATAACCAAGGGTCATGTGTCTCTTTACAATCCAATATAGTTTCATGATATTTTTTTTTGATGTGACATTTTTAATAATGCTATCAGTGGGTGACTTTAAAAGCCTGCAATATAAATATTTTGAGTTCTCCTGATTTATTGTAGTTTTCTTATTGGAAGTAAATATAAAAATAAAACATCTTTACTTATGTTGATATATACATTTTTTTTTTCTGATATAAGGTTCAAGTCAATATTATACAAAACATTTAACATTTATTTTTTACATTTAACACATGTATTCTACTTTAAAAAGTTTACCAGATAATAGTTTTTTAGTAATTTTAACATTGTAATTTGCTTATTCTGATTAGTGAAGAGAGTATATGTTTATCCCTGACAGTGAGATTAATTAATTACCCAAAATATTTTAGAAATCAAAAATCTCTTATAAAAAATAAACAATTATAATGAATTTCTATGGCAAAAAAATTAATTTACTTTAAATTCAAAGTATTATTCCATGATTTATGAATTCTTAAATCAAAATGAAACATGCCAGAAAAAAAAATTGTTAGCACAATTTGCATTTTGAAATTATTTTTGATACATTTTATGTTATCAATGTGGTTTTTTTTTTTTTTTACTTTTGTGATTATCTAACCAATAAAACTTTGACTTTTTTTTTTTGCAGTACTGTTTTTTTTTTTTAAAAAAACTAACTAAATGAAGTCATAATTAAATAAAAATTAGATCAAGAAATGTAAAGTACAACTGATTGTTAAAATTTAATAATATAAATAATTAAATATTTTATTTTGTTTTGTTGTTTTTTTTTTTTTGTTGATATTGTGATTTAGGATAATGTATTTTTGCTTCAGGAAATGTAAAAAAAAATTAAGAATAAAAATATTAATTAGAAATTAATTAAATAACAATGGATTTTGAGGAAATGTACACATTTTAAAATGAACTTTAAATGCATTTTGTTGTTGTATATTATCAAAAAAAAATGTTTATTTATACACTAAAATTTGTATTTTTTTTTTGGTCTTTTTTTTTATGGCAATATTTCTTTACATTGCAATGAAAACTGTCCATTATCTTACATATATCAAAAAATTACAAAGATATTGATCAAAAAAATGTAATAAGTAATACTTCCAATTTAAATGCAGTATTGTTTCATCCTATGAATGATTATTAATCACATATTGCATTAAATACTTTTCTCTCTTAATTTAAGTGAAATAAGAACCAACAGATAAGGACAGTTAGTTATGGAGATACTAATAATGAAGACTCAAATGGTACTTGATATAAACTGTCAAAATTAAATGAACCGGAAGTTTGTGTATTATAGATTATGGATTTTTGTTTATATACTATTTTTTGTATATGTATCATTTTACGAACCAAGTAAAATCTTTTTTTCTTGTTGTTTTTTTTTTTTTTTTTGGCAGACTACACTGATATGAAGCAATATTTATATATGCTTCATGTCTGTAATTTAAAAATTCGAAGGAATTTTTAAAAGTAAAAGTTTTCAATAGTGTTAATAAATAGATAAATGTATATGGTATTATTAATTATAAGTTTATTTTAAAAGTATATTTTTGTCTTTTATTAACAATTATAAAATGGTAATGACATTATTTTATAAAAAGTAATTAAATTCTTATAAACAGATCGATTAATTAAGGAGATTAAGTATTTGATGTAATTTAGTCTGATAATTCCTTTCAAAAATAAAATTTTTATAAATGTTGTGATTTGACAAATAAGCCATGGAGCAATCTGGAGTTCAGGAGTTATCTCTCACCAATAGATCAATGAATTAAAATAACCAACAATGGATTTAATTTTATTGATAAGCTAACTCCAGGAACTATAAGTACAAGTAGTAAAGAATTGTGTTAATAGTTGCTGCTGAATTATTATCACTGAAGTGCTTCAATTGAAGTTTGTGCTGCTGGTTAATCTTTGATTTTGATTCCATTATATTTATTGTGCTTTGAGTTGAAATATCATGCAGGAGTAGAAAAGCTGCTATCTGCTTCTCTCTGGTCAGCTAGTGGAGTTCAAGCTGAAAGTTCATAGTGAAGTATGGAAAGGAGCTGTTAGCTAATGTAGAAACATCTTAAGGAATGTTGTGTCTATTATATGTTTAAACTTCAAATGTTTTCTAATTTGGGGAGAAAGCAGCTGCCAATCAACCAGTAAATTGCTATCCAATGCTGCTGCCTGCAGAATTAAGAACAGTATGATTAAAACCCACCATCTCCATAGCTATAGTTGAACAAATTAAGTTCACTAAAAGTATACCAATACCTGAAGTCTCAGCTCAAACTCTTAGTAATGAAAGGGAATGGGTATGAACTTTAAAATATATTATTATAAATATCATCAAAATTGGAAAATTATTATTGCTATTCATATAAATATTTAACAATATTTAATATATAAATAAGCATTTATTTTTATAGCGTCTGTATACAATTTGTAATTACATTCGAATATCGGCCTTTCAAGCCAATTGTGCAAACGCTTTGTGAGTGTTAAATAATAAATGAATACCCTCTGACCAATACAAGATATAGAATTTATGCAGGAATAAAAAGAATCCTCTTATTCCTACGACTCAAATATTTATATATGAGCAAATCTGAAGTACTGGCACAGAAGGTGTGACAATATAACGGTCACTTTAAATTACTATATACAATGTCTGAATGAATGATGCCGATGAAATTTTCTAGAATTTACTAAATGTCATTCCAACTGAAACTTAATCATATATATAAATAAGCATTTATTTTTATAGCGTCTGTATACAATTTGTAATTACATTCGAATATTGGCCTTTCAAGCCAATTGTGCAAATGCTTTGCGAGTGTTAAATAATAAATGAATACTCTCTGACCAATACAAGATATAGAATTTATGCAGGAATAAAAAGAATCCCTCTTATTCCTACGACTCAAATATTTATATATGAGCAAATCTGAAGTACTGGCACAGAAGGTGTGACAATATAACGGTCACTTTAAATTACTATATACAATGTCTGAATGAATGATGCCGATGAAATTTTCTAGAATTTACTAAACATCATTCCAACTGAAACTTAATCATATATATATAAATAAGCATTTATTTTTATAGCGTCTGTATACAATTTGTAATTACATTCGAATATCGGCCTTTCAAGCCAATTGTGCAAATGCTTTGCGAGTGTTAAATAATAAATGAATACCCTCTGACCAATACAAGATATAGAATTTATGCAGAAATAAAAAGAATCCCTCTTATTCCTATGACTCAAATATTTATATATGAGCAAATCTGAAGTACTGGCACAGAAGGTGTGACAATATAACGGTCACTTTAAATTACTATATACAATGTCTGAATGAATGACACCCATGAAATTTTCTAGAATTTACTAAACGTCATTCCAACTAGTAAAATTTTATGATATTTTTATTATTATTGATATTTATATAGCAGTTATAAAGAATTTATTATTATTTTCTGATTATTATTATAAATGTTTAATACTAACATTAAGTATTTATCTCTATTATCCTGAAAATGTTTTATAAATTATTGTTATTATTGATTTTATAAATCTGTTTATAAAATAATATGACAGGTTTTTTTATTTTATCTTATTTAATCATGGCATAATTCAAACCAGTATAAATCTAAAAGAAGAGTATTTTTTTATGTAAAGCAATTAGATTTTCATTTTTATCACAATTCTTGACAATACTTTTAAAGACTTAGTATTTTAAAACGAGTCATTTTCACTACATATAAATATAAAAAGTTGTCAAAATAATACTTTAATAAGTTATTAACACTAGATAATACAAAGAAGGCTGCATAGACAGAATATATGAAGATTGTCTTTTTATAATCTTTAATCAAACTACCCTCCAATTTTGGGGAAGAATAACTGGATGTATTGATATAAGTGAACTGCTGTAACTTTATTTCAGACTGTTTTGTTTATATATGAGATTCATTTGTATGTGTTTTATTTAATCATAAAATGATTATGGTACCATTTGTAATTGAGTCACCTGCATTCGTTATTTTACTTATAGCAGTAGTATGTGGTAGATGGACATTTCTACTGGATATCATCTGCTTTGTTTGTATATATGTCTTGGATTATACAATTTTGGGATTGCTGATTCTCTTACATTTAGTACCTTTAAAATAGTATGCAATAGATGCAAATTCCTATCATATAGTGTGTCCCTAACATCACAGATGTTTGCATATTCATAAACAATGTAACTGGGTTCAGACTCATATGACTATATAAGCTAATGGGCTTGGATTGAAAACATTAAGGTGTTTTCAATTTAAGACTCATAGTTTTGTAGTTAAATGGAGATAAAAGGTGGTTTCTGGAGGGTTGCATTAGATCCTAAGATCTAGATGCATAAAGCTCCTCACTGATGAAGGCCATAAGCCAGAAACTAGTCTGGGGATATTGGATGAGTAGGAATTAGATGGGGATTTTATGCACAAGCCTTCTGGCATCCATTGATTTCTCTAGCTTGCTGTGTATGGCAATATATATAGTGAGTTTTGCTTGTTTTAACAACAGTTCTACACAAGCATAAGAGGAGGTAGTTATGTGATGTTTATTGGGTTAAAAACAATGTAACACAGATATTGTATTCCTGCCTCTTACACTTGCTTACATAGCATTTAACTACTTACCTGCATTTCAGCCTAAAGGTATTTATGGTAGTCCAGTTCTTTAAATAGTTTATGAAATGATTTATCATAATTAATGACTTTAGCATATCCTCAAACTATAGGTTTATTAAATCTTAAAACTGTAATAATTAGTAGTTGTTTGTTAGTCTATGCAGAGAGTTTATATCTGTTCAGAAACAATTAAAAATTGATTATATCATATATTATCTGTGCATAAAATTAATTACAGAGTCCATAAATAGCTACTCTTATTAACTTGTTTAAAAATTGACAGAGCAGTGAAAGAAATGGGTAAGGTTAATCACAGGTAAAATATACTACTATTTTCTGTAGATTGCAGTTAATTTATGATATCATGTGTGATGTAAAAATGTATATAATTGAATAAATTTTTAGTATCTCATTCATTGTCTTTGGCATATGCCATTATTTTTCAATCAATAAGTTAAGTAGAGTACAATAGAGCCTCTGTTATCTAGCTGATCTTAGTAGCTATAAAAAGAAAAAGTTGTTTATTCTACATCAGACTGTGGAGATCCCATGCAAATTACCCTTAGCTGTATATTTTGATAATTACAATATAGATTCTGTAAATAACAAATAATTCAAATTATATGTAACTGAACAGGAAATAACTGAAGCTTCAAATAAATTATATAACATATATAAACTCTTCAAAAGACAGATAATGCCACCTGTTGCATAGTATTTCTTATTTATGCTTAATTTATTTATATAATTTTAAATGAAGGAATGAGTTTGATCTATTGCTTATACAAATTATTCTTAAAAAAATTATAATCAATAAATCGAATTTATTCCTCATTTAAAATTATATAGATAAACTAAGCATATATAGGAAGAAATGTAAGAGTCAGATGTTACCATCTGTTTTTGGGAGAATTTATGTTATATAATTTATTAGAAGCATCAATTAATTCCTTTTTAAGTTAATATATATAATCGTGTATAGTGCTCCAAGCCCAAAAATGTGGCTACTGGCATACTATATACATTAGTTGTAGTTGTTATTTCTCTGTAATGAAATATTCTTTTAACTTGTTGAAAGCAGTAACAGCTTATTGGAGTCTGTATTGTACCCTAACATCTAAGTCTTCTGTTCTACTTATAAAACAACCAAAGTTTTAAACTGATTTATATTCTTAAGTTCATAGCCATCTAAACTAAAAGTTGCTGAGAATTTTTCTTTTGTCACTGATTGGTAAAAAATTTGATTTGTTTTTAACATTAATTAATAAAATAAAGACTTTATATGTGCATTTAAAGCATTAAGAACATTCTGAAAATTGTCTTTTTAAATTGGCAAAAATAGCACAATCATTAGCATACTGCAAATCCAGAATCAAAAAAAAGAACATTTTTGTTTTCATTTTAAATGGATTCAAGTTAATTATTCCAGCATCAAACTTATATTGTATCTTAATCCCTGTTATCCATCAGTAAACAATTCCAAACAATGTTGAATTAAGTGCCATTCTTGTAAACACCAGTTTTTTCTTTAAATGCCTCAGGCTTCTAGTAATAACACTTTCTCTCAGCACATCTTGTAGAAGCTGTATAAGATGAAAAAAAAATTGTAGACAGTTAACTAATTTCAAACTATGCTGTAGGCATGTCATACTAACTGAATTAAATGCCTTGATCAAGTCAAAAAAGCAATATATAAATTATTCTTTTGTTCCTGACACATTTACTGTATTTATCTGAAACAAAAATGGGTTGTTGTTATAGGGGGCGGCCGTGTCAAAATTTATTAAAAAAAAAAAAGGCAAAAAAAAATTATCTTAAAAAAAAAATTTAAAAAAAAAAGTGTGGAAGAATAAAAAAAATTTAGAAAAAAAATAAAAATTATTTATTGTTTTGTTATATTTTTTATATTTTTTGTTTTTTTTTTTTTTTTTTTTTTTTTTCTTTTTTTTTTTTTTGTTTTTTTCAAAAATCATATGTAGAGTCCATCTTGCATCTCTAAAACTACAATGAATCTCTAGTAATTATTGATCTATAACTAGAAGCAATCTGTTCTACAAAATTCTTGAAATTATCTTTTCTCTAATAGATAGTAATGATATTACATGATAATTATTGCAATCTTGTCTATTTCTTTTGTTTTTAAAAATTAGAATAATAAAATCATTGGTTAATACAACTTCATGAGTTTACATATTTCTAAAAAAATTCATTATTTTTGAAGCTAGCATAATACCTCTATATTGTAAAGTTTTTTCGGTTATTTTATCAGGATATGTAGACTTTCCATTTTTAAGATTAGAAAAAGTTGTTGTGATTTCACCAAGCTGGGTATGTTTGTCCAAATCCAAATAAATAGATAAAATGGATACATCATTAAAAATTATCTTAATTCTTGTACCATTATTCAAAAGGTGATTAAAATTTTCCTTCCATCTGTTGAAAATATTACTGTCATCATACCAGAGCATGACAGTACTAAATTTAAAAGGTTTGTAATACTGTTTTTCAGATCTATATGTTGATTTCAATACATCAAAAAAAGATCTAGAATGGCCATGATCAGGGAAATGTTGTGTATTCTTTACAGTTTAATTTACCAATCATTGTTAAATCTTCTTATCAGTAAGTAAACTTTATTATTCTTCTGAGAAGAAATTGCCATATTTTCTTTTAATTAAATTACTAATAATAAGAATATTGTTAGAAAAACAAACATGATTATTTTTTTAAGTGAATCCAAGAAAGATTTACTTGTATCCATAACATACTTTTTAAGATAGTTCCTTATTTCAGTATATGACACTTCTGATCCCAGTTAATAATATTTGTGTTTAATGGCTGTTGAAACAATATATATAAAGTAGATTCTTTTAAATAATGAACATAAATTTTCTGTGAATATGATTGGCATAATATATATTTTATAATGCAAATATCATTTTTAATTTAGCACATTATAATTTATGGTAAGTTCAAAAAATCTGTGCTAGTAAGTAATTGTCAAGTTAAACTTTCAATCCAAATTTAATTACAAAATAATTGATAATATAATGTGCTCTCTCATTCAAAATCAGAACTAAGTACCTCCAGTTTGTTCCTATCCCTTGTTCTCAATGCTGTGAATATTTCACACTACACATTCTTATAAATTGTTTTTTAAAAAAAAACAAAAACAATGTAATTAGAAGAGCTGTGCATGTAATTAAAATATGAAAGTGGAACTATATATCTATTATTACAATTGATACAATAGGATGATCTATAATATGAAAAACTCATGATTAGGTCATAATCAATGTTAATGAAAATAGTAGACTAAAATTCAAAGAAAAAATGAGAAAGTGTGAGAGAAAAGTTCATGAAAGAGAATGTTTTCTTGTATCAAAACAGCATCTATCCTTTGATGGCAGGAGTAGATACTCTTGATCTGGTACTAGTCATTTTTTATTTGTATTTAATTCTTATATCTAAAGATCATTCTTTTTTGCATAAGTAATTTTTTTTTCAGAACAAGGTTTATCCTTATTCTCTACAAAAATAACAAAGAATAGTCTTGCGTTGTTAGCCGAGAGGTATCGCAGCTGCCATGCAAGCAAGTAGTTGGTTGCAGACGGTTGTGGGTTCGCGTCCCGGCCGATGCTATGACACATGAAAAAAAAAAAAAATAACAAAGAATAAAATAATTATTAGATAAGTTACCCTCTGGGAGCAAAGATCTTTGTAATTCTATTGTTTTTTGTTTCAAACTCTAATAATAAGTAAGATATCAACTCTAATAATAAGTAATGAAATAACTATTTCTTGCAAAGTAATATTTGATGGTTATCTAAGTTGACTGTGTATTTTATGTTTGAAATAAAAACTTATTTTTAAAAAAATTAGATTAAGTGATTTTGCAAGTATGCTATTGTTAAATTCTGATTATATTTTTCAATAACTATTTAAAAATGATATTACTTTTATCAAATGAAATGCAGTATAATTCTTTATCAATTGTGAAACCCATAAATATAATGTTTGTGCATTTTTTCTTTTTATTTGTTTGTGTAAAAATGTTTTCCAGATTTGACATAAGCAAATTGATAAACACAGTAATCACTCTATCTTCAAGATGCTGTTTTCATTTAAAATATTATTTAAATAAAAAAAATTGTCAAAAAGTATACATATTTTCTAATTGATTTCAAATATCTAATATTTGCTATGAAAAAATTATAATTATAATTTTCAGTAACTACTTAAAAATCATACAGCTTTTAACAATTAAGTAGAGTACAATTATAAATTAATTGTCAAAAGTCATAAAAGCTATGTTGTCCAAATTTATAATAAAAAGTTTAATACAAGTAAATTTCTTTTCATACTTAGTTTCTGTTTTTTTTCTTTAAATAGTACAGTATATCTAATATTTCATAATCCATTGTAGAAAAGTTTTATAATTTCAAAGAATCTTGAAAGTGACGGACAGATCTCGGGATGCTTGGGCTCGGACTGACGGATTGGGAGTGAATCAATGACCTTGTCGGTGTTCTCCCAGACCACTTAGCCTCTGCTTCGCATTTTGACTTTAAACCTACACTCATTATAAATCTGGACGTGCCTTTCAATGCTCAATGAGGCATACATAATTGTTCAACTGGGACAAAGTATGGACCAATCTAGAATACTACTGAAGCGTTGATCCAACATTCATGTATATATCCACTTCTCATTTGGCTATGGACATTGCTTGGTATTCATGTGATCATCATTGTATAAAATTGTATAAATCATTTAAATAAATCGTTATTTTTTTAAAAAAAAAAAAATAGTACAATGATTAGACAATAAAATAAAAAAACCTTGAACATCATTGATAGCTTGCTATTGCTTTTATTAATTCACAACAAAAATTATTTTAGCATTCTTTTTACATTCATTATAAATCAATAATACTAGAATTACATTGTAAACAATTATTTGAATTGTAGTATTTTATCTAATGGTAATGGGTTTAATTCGTGGATTTGATAACTTAAGATTACTCTATCTTATTTTACGAACATATATATATATAACTTTATTATTAACTTATATATATAAACACACATAAAATCTGAGAAAGAAAAAATTCTTCTAACTAGTTTCACAATGTTGCTGCAGGCCAATTGTTTTAATAATTCAAAGAAAAAGTGATTTTAAAAAAATGCCTTAAAGAAATTTTTTTTTTTCGCTTTTATCCATTGTAATGGATATCTCAAAAAAACACATGAGAATTAGAGTATACTATATTTTCCACAGTTTCTGATCTCTATTTTTTTTAGGTACTGTTTTCATAATAACGACACTATACCGTTATAAAATGTATCATATATATATACATTATGTCTATTTATGTAAATATTAGTATGTTTATATATATATTAAAGTGAAGATTTTCTTAGGTAAAAAATGTGAACATATATTTCGGATTCATTCATATACACATGTGTTTACTGTAATTATTATTATTATTATTATGCCAACATTTCAACTATCTCTCAATAATCAATCTTTTAATAGAAGAGATTATTCAAAAGATATTGCAGAGCTGTCTATAAACTAGAAAATTAATTAATGCATTAATTATTTAATTTATGACATCTCTGCAATATTTTTAAATGATCTCTTTCACCTCAAAGATGTCTGGTGGAATCCAGTCATAACATTGGTATAATGTTATTATTTATATCAAGCAAATATATACGTATATAAATCTTAAGTAAGTGCTTATTGTAAGACCTAGAGGATGTTTAAACACAAAATTTAAATAATAATAAATTAGTATGTCAAAATCATAAAAGTTAGTGTATAGTATCCAAAGCCTCTTCTAAAGACTAATCATTTCTATTTTCTATTAATTATAAATATTAAATATATGTTTAAATTAAATGCTTTATGTAATATATATATACATGAATGTGTGAATTTATATGTAATACTCTATTAAGCTAACAAAATATTTGTTATTTTATCATCATTTTCAACTATTATCAATCTACTATAAGATTAAATTCTCTCCAAGTTTAATCAAACTTCCCCAATCAGTGGCTTTTTTTTTCCACATCATATAAACAAATTTTATTTCATCTATCAAGCTCACCTTAGTCTGTTTTTAGTCATTTTTAATCTCTTGGAACCTAATCTAAAACTTTTATTGTCCTTCTATTACAATCTCTTCTAGTAATCTATTTATCCCTGTTTTATTTTAATTTCTTAGTTTTTTCAATAATGTCAATGATAGACTTGGTTCTCTCTCTCTCTCTCTCTAAAGTATTTGTTTGTTATTCTAATATACATTTCTCCATACTTTATAAGCTGACTCAAAACCTTTCTGTGTTAGCCATGTCCACAAACTATGATTTGAATCCATGATTGGTAAAACATAAAAAAATTTTCTAGTTTCAAACAAGTTTAAGAATTTTTTTTTAGATAGGGCAGTGCATTATTAACTTAACTAGCAATTAGATATCTAAATATACATGGGTATAAGATAAAACAATAAAATCAAACTAATAAAATCTTCACTAATATATGTACTAGATGAGCTGATGATCAATGTCTCTTTCACTATTTTTATATGCTATTTGAGACTTTATCATATATGTGCATGTATAAGATTAATATAAAAGTTTATTGACATTTTCCATGTAGCTAAGATGTAACAAAGCAAATAATCAATTATAATCTGGATATAAACTGAAATTACTTTATCTAGCAACAAACAATCAATTAAAAAATCTGAATAAATAAGTAATTTCAGTTTACTTATCCAAATTTTAGTTGGCTATTTGTTCTTTAGGGACTGAATTTTAAGTAAAATAATATATTTGAAAATCTCATTAAAATGTTTAATATTTATATCTATAACATCTATGAAATTCTGTTATTAATATATAAAAATAAAAAAGGAAAAAGAAAAGAAAAAGAAAATTGTGTGAACCAATAAAAGATAAAAGTTGATAATCATATTATGAATATCTAAAATCATTTTCTACTGCAACATTCATTTTTTAAAACCTTTTCCATCAATTAATATTTTGTCAGCTCAAAAATTATATATATAAAATATGCATTAAGACAATAAAAAGATTGTATTTACTTTATGTATTAAAATAATTATTATTGGTATTTATATCAATGATAGCAATTCATATGCATATTGTTGTGTTTTAAGTAATTTTTATTAATAAGGCTATTATAAATTTTGCTGGTTATATTTTTTTCTTAAATATTATGTGATATATATTATTTTAGAATTTTGAATTTTTTTTTTAATATTTAAAGTTTTTGAATTTTTGCTTACTTTCTTATATAGAGAGCATATTAAAAAAACATGGTTGAATTTTTTCAAATTGGCTGGTGAAAGCTGAAAATGAAAAATTACACTTTGTCTCACTATTTTTATGAATGTAAAAAAATGTAAAGAACTCTTTATCTCTTTGAGAATTCGATCCTTTCCTTTTTATTTGAAAGACTGTAGTGAGAACTTTGTCCATATTTACAACATTTTATTTTTACAATTAAAACCCTTTTTAATATCATATATTGATAATCTTTTTACATTATTTATTACAAATTTAAAGTTTCAATGTGAGATATTCTAAAAGTTAATATTTGAACTTTGCAAAATAGTAAAATCAATTATTAAATGGAGTTCTTAGCTATAACAATGGCAACTTGGGTATTGGACATAATTTTGTCTATTTAAAAATTTAGTAGAATAACATGTTTTGATATGAATTTCATTTTTTTGAAATTCAAAAAAATTTAGGCTAGATATCATTAAATGTATCTTAAAATTAGTCATTAAATTCATTATTATTAAAATTTTGAAAAAAATTACTTTCCTGGTGTTAATAAAATGTCATTCTTGTTAACCAGTGAAAACAGCTTCTCTAACAAACTTTTACATCATGTATTCTTAAAAACAAATATTTTTAAATAATATCTAATTGTAGTCATGTAGATTTTTGGTTTAAAATAAGTATTTTATAAAAATATTGCATAAATAAATACAAATATGTAAATAAATTACTACAAATTATAATTTTTTCTTTGAAATGATAAATTTGACAATTGCTCTGAGGCCAAACAGTGCACCAATCAAAAATTGTCACTTCTACTAAGATTAAATGGGCATGTCTGGCTTCATTCATATGTAAATTATGTTAATTTGTTAACCCTTTAGTTGAAATCATTATTTTGTATAAAGATTGTGTAATAATTTTATTGGTCAATTATGTAAAAATCTGAGAAATTTTACTCATCAATTTTATTTTTAGTAAGTTTCTATTCATAAAATATTAATTTAAAGTAAACAGAATTGTTCCAATTTAGCTTCTAAAAATAGAATGATTTTAGATTCAAATTGGTTAAATGTAAAAATTAAATATATTTATCACATAGGTTGAAGTAATGTTAGAAGATTCATACAACATGTATGACATTAAGAAAGTGATTGTTATTATGCTGGCTGGTGCTGTTAATATGAATTTTTACAAACTTCCTTTTTTTATTTTTAATAAACACTTTTATTTAACTTAGAAATTTTGTTTGTTCATTTATTGTTTGTTTGGGTTAATGTTTGTAATCAATTTTTAAAATATTTTTATCAAATGAATTACCTTCATATTTTGTACACATATGATGGCAATGAAATAATTTAGGGTTGTTTTGTCAATTGTCCAATCCAGAAATGTTGGTGGCAAAGGGATTTCAAATATGTTGACATTGGAATAAGCGTTTAGTATGCATACAAAATGGTGACATATATATTTTAAAAAGTTTATACTAAAAAGCATTTTCATAAATTAAATTATAAATAAAAAGAAACCTTAATTTTTCTTTATTGTAAAAGTTTCTTTCTTAAAATACAGATGAAATTTTATTTCTCTTGATTATAAAATGTTATTTTTAAAAAAACAAACAATTTTAGAATTGATTTTTAATGATGCAAATCACCTTTCAAATATTAAACAGAGTGCAAAATATTTTTTATTGTGCATTTGATTACTAAAAAGATCTGAATAATGAAAAGTTAAAAATAATATGTATAAATAAAATATTTTATAATAAATGCACAATGCATTAGAAAATCAAAAACACTTATTTTCTTCAATCACCATTGGGATTTTTATAGTTAATTTAAAATAAAAGTTGTGGGCTATCCAGAAATTAATTAATTCAATCACTAATTTTTACAATTACTAATTGAATTAATATCTGAAGATCATGTGCTTTGTTTCAAGTTAAATATAAAAACCTCAGTTGTGATTAAAGAAAACAATTATTTTTGGTTTTTGATATGCAGTGAATAAAAACATTTATTATAAAATATTATATATATATATTACTTTCAAATGTGGATTATTAAATCTACAGGTTTTGAAAACATCAATTCTGTAATTATTGTTTTTATTTTTTTTTTAATTCATAATGTTACCACTTTGAACATTTGCTACTATAGACATTAAGATTTTAAAAAAATTATAATTTTTTCACTTTAATTTTTTTTTTTTTAATTTGCTATTTCTTATTAATGATTTATTTCTGGTTAATGCTTTTAAATGATAAATGTTTAAAGTATATATATATGTCAAAATATTTTATTTTATATAAAAAAGAATTAATGCATATATGTGTGAGAAGAAATGGCAAAAAGAAGTTTGCTGATAACTGAAAGGATTTTATTTCTTTTTGATATATTGGTAAGCAAACACAAATGGGGTGCTTGTCTTCACACATCCTCCAACATGAAGTTGATGGGTTTTTTATCTCTGACTTTAAAACCAAGAAGCACCATGGTCTTTCTTCTTAATTGTGTGATTCTTTTAAACTGAAACATCAATTATGTTTTTTGAATGCAAAATAAATGTGTGAATAAATCATTTTTCAATATTTATTATCATGACAAACAAAACTAAGTTACAGTTCTTATTTTAAAGAGGGTGGTGTGGGTGGCTGGAAGCAGAGGATGCTGGCTCAGGCTGCCATTCATTGATGAGCTTTTATTTAACTATTATAACTATAGTTTAATTTTATGAAAAATTAAAAGAAAAGATGAATAAACAATTGATTCGGAAAATGGCAACTATTTTACTACAAAGGCATAAATATTGAAAGCATAAATGGAATGAAATTTGTTATTGGAAAAAAAATATTGTAGAGATTGATAGTATATTAGACAAAATGGCAAAATTAAGTATTTGTTTTAATGGAAGATATTAAATCAGATAATTCACAAGGATATTTCGACAAGTTTTCATTATAATAGAGATATATAAAATACCTTTAATCACACCAAACAGTATAAATTTTCATGGAAGTCTTTAATACTAGAATGGGAAAACAATTGAAAGAGAAAAGTTCTGTAAGCAAAATGTTTATAATCGCAAACATGAAAAAGATGAGATTTGTGGCATTTGAAAAACAAAATGTATATTATGAATTCTTTCTTTGGGAAAATTGTGCTAAGTGAAATTGAACATAAAAACATTCAAATGAAGATACAGTGGAATTGGATTAAAATATGTATTTCAAGATTTTAATGTTCTTAATAGGTTTGAGATAGGAATGTAAGGTATATGTTAATGCAAAACTAAAGAAATGATATAACTATTAAAAAAACAACATTAACAATTGATATTTCTAACTTTCAGAAAGATTTTAATAAATTTAAATTAGAACTTGTTAATCTTTTTATAATATTAAGAGGTTTTGATGATGATTCAAACTTAACTAAAATCAATAAGATAACTTATACTTTACTACAAACTGTAACAGAGATAATTGATATAAAAAAGTAGCACTTCAGTGGTAAATTTTCAAATGAGAAAAGACAATGAGAGGGAACATCAAAATATTTTTAAATGGTCCATTAAAAATAATTGAGTATCTTGAGTTCTGTAAAGTAGTACTAAAGGACTTAATGGTGATATAAGAAAATATAACTGTGAATTTGCATAGAGAACTATCAAAAGTATAAAATAACATCTTGGTATTGAAAGAAAAGTTATTTTAGCAATAAGAAAATGAGTTTGAACTATTATTTTAAAAAAATGAATGATATCAAGAAATATGTAAAAAATTTTACAAGGAATTATATAGTAATAAAAAACAAAGAAACTAGTACAATTAATATATTTTCTGAATTACTAAAATTTTAAATAAAGAGATGAGATATGCAATTAAATCTGTGAAAAGAAAAAAAAATCCAGGGAAAGATTAATTATTATTGATATTCTAATAGAAGTGCATAAAAAAATTAAAACATTATTGGCAAAACTATATACCAAATGTTTGACTGGAAGAAATAGCAATATTTTTATTTTAGAAAAATGTTAAAGAAGATATTAGAAATTACTGATCTATCAGTTTTCTATCAATTTCATTTAATTTTTTACTAAGATAATTATTATTCATCTATGGTAAACTTTAGATATTCAAATCAACTAAAAGAGCAAGGTTGATTTAAATGTGATATTAGCACTCTGGATCCCATCCAAGTATTGAAAATTTTTATAAAAAGGGACAATGCAGATGAGTTGGTAATAAGTTGGGATTTGAAGAATACAAAAAGACATGTAATTTTATAAGCATTTCCATACTAACTAAAGCTTTGGACTATCAAGATATAGATCCATGATATTATCATATTCTATAAAATATTTATCAAAATGCATGCAATCACAATGATTAGATTACATGGTGACACTAAGAATGTTAATGTAGATATGGTTGTACAACAGAGCAATTCCACATCAATATTTTTACAGCAATTTTTCTAAAAGTATTTTGTGAATTAAAATAGAAAACTAAGAAAATAAAAATATATGTGGATTGTTTAAATCATTTTGAAGATGATATAATTCTTTTTGTAAATAATACTTAAAAGTTTCAGAAAAATTTATCAGATGACAGTTAAGAAAATAGGATTAAAGATAAATGATAAAAAAAACTAAAGTAATGTTCAGTGGATGTTTTCAAAAGAATAAAATAAATATTGATAATCATATTAGAAGAAGTTAACAACTACAAATACCTTGGTCAAAATATTAATACAATGAATGAAATTAATTATAGAATTACATTTGATTGAGTGCTTTTGGTAGAAATAATTTTAATATTAAAAGAATATATGTCTATGTACTTGAAAGTAAATTTTTTTAATAGATAATTTTTATCAGTTGTTATTTATGGATTTAAAACTGGACATTTAATAGAACGGTGATATGGAAATTTTAAACCCTCAATGAAATATGAATATATTGGGAATAACAAGAAAAAATTAAAATTAAATATTGTGATGGGAGAACAAATGGATTTTTTGACATCATTAAAAAATTAAAAAACTGAAATAGAGCTGGGCTGGATATTCTTCTAAATGACATATTAATAGATAGACAGTTGAAATCTTAAACTGAATCCTAAAAGATTATAAAGGCTTAAAAAGAATCAACATATAAGATGACTAGATAAAAGAAAGGAGTTTGTTGATGTGATGCAGAGAAAAGAGATTAAAATCAGAGTAACTGCATTAATAGTTAATGATGATTGTATGTCAAATATTTTTCATTTTATTGACCTAAGTAAAAAATTATATATTATGTAATCCAGTATAATAATTTGAAATTTAATACATAATCATCATCTTCAAAAACTGATTAAAACTTGTAATGAGAATATTTCATAATCAATGATCTTCTGTGACTTTCTTTTAAACACTACAAAGCTAAAATGAGATCCTTTTTAAATGTTTCTCAGGTATTCTTTTCTACTACCTTTTTTAAATAAGTTAAGAAGTTTTAATATTCAGTATATTCTTCATTCAATTCAATCTTCTAGTCCTAGTTAAGAGACAAGTAATTTTATCAAATATACAATTTCATCATATGATTTTTTTCTCTCCATTTTCTCTACCCCCCCTCCCCTATTTTAAAAGCCTTCAGTTTTTTAAATAAAAGTACAATGTTTATAATTTATATATGCAATTGTTCAAATGTTAGAGTTCCTAATTCTCTTGCAAAGTTCAAGATCTTATGGCTTAAATGTCAAACTTGACTACTTTTTATAGAAAAATCACCATGTAAGACATATATTTTATATATTTCCTGCCTATAATTTATGCTTACAGTATTTATTAGATTTATATATTTAAAATGATCAACTTGTTCACTAATTCATTCATAGTTTAATGCAGTAGTAGAATGACAAACTTTGGAGCTCAAAGTTTATGGATCATGGTTCTTCTCTGAAACAATCAATTATTTTTAATTTCTTATCTTGAGAAGAATAATTTTGATAAATTCTGGATATTATTATTGTTTTGCCTTTCTGTTATATTTTTTTATAATTTATCTGATCACATGAAAATGTAATTGTTCAATAAGTTTATCAACTTATTTTTAATCTAAAATTTGGGTAATCAGTATTTTTTTTATAAACTTGGAACAATAAATATTCCTATCTACTTTCTCTTTGGATTTTAATTTTAATTTTTTTATTTTTATTTTTTTTTACAGGAATTTTAGTTTGTTTTCTCAGTACTTGTTAAAAATGATGTGAATAATATAACATGGTGAAATAACTCAGTCAGAGTCTTCTCGTAGTCAATAAAACAGACATAAAAATGTCTACTTAAAATTGATATTCTTTCTTTTAGTAATCATAGTATGTCTATAGTGTATTTTGAAAACAATTTTTTTCTCTAAACCCAAACTAAGAATTGTCAAGATATTCGCATATTTAACTAATCTTCTTTTCTAATTCAAGAAATATTTTTAACTAAATGAATATTAAACTTAATTATTATAAAATTTTTGTCTTCTATCATAAGATTTTCAATATATCTCCAGATTTTAAATATGCATCATAAGACAGATATATATATATATATATATATATATATATATATATATATATATATATATATATATATATATATATATATATATATATATATATATATATATATAAAAAAAAAAAAAAAAATAAAAAAAAAAAATAAGAATATTTATTTAAGAAAAATATATATATATATATAGCTGCATCTGAATTCTCTGATGTTATATTTTAGAAAATATTGACAAATTTATATATTATTATGGAAATTTAAAATTAAAAAATCTTTCTACTTCCATTTTATAAATATTCTTAATCCTTTACTACAATTAATAATTTATTGGCTTAATTTTTTATGCAAAATAATTTTTATACTTGATCACATTGTATATTGTTATATAAAATCAATTATTAAATAATGTTAATAACAATAAATTAATTAACATAATGACTAATTTAGAGTATTCTTGTGATTTCAAATTTTATAAATTGAAATTTCAAATCCAAAATCAAGCTATAGCATAATCATAATTTTATATTACAATATTTACCACTATTATTCTCAGTGATCAAGGACACATATTTTTAATATTCTTATAAATGCTCAGATAATATATTTCACTTATTCTAGACAGTACATCTTCTACAGTTAATGTAAAACCCTTAAATTGCTCCTACATAAATTTGCTAAAAACTGTAATCTATAAACTGCTTCTATTCTTCTAATAATTTTAGATCAATGTTAATAGGAAGACTACTTTTTTTATTTGTTAATAGATGTATATACTAACAATATAATCAAGATTATTTTCTGAGCTTAAATATTTATCTCAAGACATTATAGTAGAAGAATGACTTTCATGTATTTTTACTAGTTGTCAATTATTTTGTCATAT
Source organism: Epiperipatus broadwayi (assembly GCA_028023455.1). Taxonomy (NCBI): domain Eukaryota; kingdom Metazoa; phylum Onychophora; class Udeonychophora; order Euonychophora; family Peripatidae; genus Epiperipatus; species Epiperipatus broadwayi. Next base: position 419,781 of record JAQFVV010006514.1, on the reverse strand, counting down.
ATATTTATCTATTTTTTTTAATTTTATACTATTGAATTTAAGACTACTATATTTGTTTTTGATGAACTTACAGCTCTATGTAGTTTAGTATAGTAATAGAATTTTGAACTTGAGAACCAAAGATTTTTTGATTTACAATTATCCCATACTTTTTAATACTTAAACATTATATGACTTTCTGGATGATTAATCATTCATTTATTACATATTACTATTGACTTACTAATCATTAAAATCTTATTATTGCTTAATTGTATATTATTATTTCTCTATCCTTAGATTGTACCATCATAATTATATATATATCATTGCTTGTTTAAATCTTAGCTACTTCAAAAGTTAACTTTTAATTGTATTTTTATTATTAAAGTTTATAAAAATAAAAAAGCTGTAATAAAAGAGCTAATATTTTTTCTCTATGTAAATTAATTATAAATTTTTTATTATTTATGATATTTTTATACTAATTTTTTAATCTATATTTATAAATAGATCTGGTTCCATTCTCTAGTTTTAACATGTCAAGTCTAATTATTACTAATATCTATTTAGCTTTTTTATATAAGCTTATCTTATTTCAGTCGTTTTGCTTTATTATATTTCACATTTGAAATTTTACTTTACTTGATTTCAAATTGTATATATTTGAAAGTCTTTTACGACTTTTTCAAATTTTTTATAAGATTTTTTTTTTAAAGAATTAACTTGTATTTACATAACCCCTATCAAATTATCAACTTCTAAAATATTATGAGTTTAATATACGCTGTAACGATTTAAATTTTTTTGAAAAACAGCACATCTCTTTTCAAACAAAAATATCTTTGGCACTTGTATTTATTTTTAAATTGTAATTGATACTGGCCTTTTTTTTAATATATGTAAATTGCAACATCAAACCTACTCACCATAGAAATATAATGAAAATTTTCAGTAATTGTTTATATTTCGTAACCAATTAAATCTTTTTTATTTTAAATAATATAAGTTTAAGTTCTTCATTTTTCATTAAGATAATTTTTAAAAAAAGAACACCAAAATCCATAATTTATACGAGTTTTGTTTTGTTTTTTTAATTTTTTTGAAAAACAGTATCTCTATTTTTAACTTAAAATATCATTATCACATTTATTTTTTAAATTGTAATTGATATTGATCTGCTTTTATTAAATTTTTTAAATATATAAACATATAATAAACACTGGGATGACTTTAGAAATGTAATGAAATTGTTGAATAATAGTTATATTATTAACAAATTAAACTTCTTTCATGTTGAATATTAAAGCTTTTTAATTCGTTTTATGTTAAGATTTTTAACAAAAAAATGCAAAATTCATAATAATTATCAGCATCATCTGTCATCATCATTATTATTATGTTTCAATGATAAGCTTATCTTAGAAAGTTACAAGGGTTTTACATAGCTTGGGTTGTACATGGGCAATCTGCAGTTGTAGACTTACATATATAAAAGTTGCTTTATTCATTTACACACACATTTTTTCATGTTGTGGATAGGTTATAAGGGTTTTACATAACTTGAATTGTTGTGGTATACATGGGCAATCTGTATTCTTAGGATCACATACATAAAAGTTGATTTACATGAAATTACAGAAATTTTTACTTGCTGTGGATTAGTAACAAAGGTTTTACATAGCTTGGATTGCTGTGGTTACATAGGCAATCCATAGATGCAGATTTATGTATGTAAAAATTGATTTATTGATTTACACAAGGGATTGCTGTATTTACACATACAAATCAGGTTTAGTTTTATGTGTGGTTGGGTTTCCTGGGTAACATATGTGAGGTACTAGTGATTTTTATGGGAGGGTGGTAATTGTCTGTGAAGGCCGCAGACACTGGTATTAAATCAGTCAGTTATTTTTGACTCTTTAGGATGCCAGATTTTTTTTGAGTGATCAGAGGTTTTTTTGGTTTCATTGGGGATGTGTTTGGGTGGGGGAGGTGTTGGTATAAATAAAAGGCAGGATGTGATTGTTTTTATAATTGGTGAAGAGGTTTTTGTTATCTATGCTATGCCTGTTTTCTGGTGCATTTGAATAGATTAGTATTTCAGAGGAGGGGCAGTACAATTATGTTAGAATTGATTGCAATTGTTGAATTGGATAGGTTGGTCAGACTCTGGATCTAGCTGTGTTAGAGATGAGGGCTGTGTAAGGCTTTTGATGAGATTTAAATATGAAATCCATGGATAGGGGGTTTCTATTTCCAGAGGAGAGTGGTGATAGAGCTATATTAGAATTACTTGCAAATGATGAGTTGGAATTTGTGATAGGATGGTCAGACTCTGAATCTGGAGCCGGCTGTGTTAGAGGTGAGGCTGATGTGCTTTAAGTATGAGATTCATAAATAGAGGGTTCAGACATAAGGACACATAGTGAAAGCTGTGTAGATGGTTAGGTTTGGCGTTGGAAATATCTTGTTTTTTGAAATTATCATTAGTAACTTGATTTAAATTGAAAATTTGAATGAAAAGTATAACACAAAACAGAAAATAAGTTATCAGTTGATTGAAAATTGAAACAGGTACATAACATTAATTAGTTTTTGTTTTTTAGCTTGTTATCCTAAGGTTTTGAGTACTTTATAAGCTAAAACAGGCAAAACTCTCTATACATAATAACAGTTAAGAGCAAGCATAGAAATGATGATCATGTGATACTTTATAAGCATAAAACACAAAACTTGTTAACTGATTGCTAGGGAACTTATGACCAAATTTTCACTATTAAACAAAGATCAAAGTTTACTATAATAACATTAAAAATAAACATATGCTGACTAAAACTTTATACTGGTATTATAGTTGACAGACGCTGGTCATGTGATGTCTTCTTTAAAAAAAATTATCATTAAGTAATTAGATTTTAATTGACAATTTGGCAATATAACACAAAATTAGAAATTATCGACTAATTGGAAATTGAAAAAGGTATATGAAGGTAGTTTTTTTTTTTCATTCCATTAGCCTAAGATTTAGAATACTTTTTAAGTATAAAAAACCACAGTTTATTAACTTGTTTGTGAGCAAGTGAACTAACTGCTTTCTGAGTAACTTAAAACTGAATTTTCTTTTTCTTTTTCCCCAAACAAAAATCGGAAATTGCTACAATAAAATTAAAAATAAGTATATGTTTGACTGAACTTTGGACATTGAAAATTTGAACTGGTAATATTGGCTGCAGGCTTTTCTGATCATGTGATGACTGTGTTACCATATTGTTTTCTAAATTATCGTTGGGTAACTTGATTTTAAAGTAAATTTAGAATGAAAAATGTAACACAAAATTATTAATTAGTTATCAACTCATTAGAAATTGAAATAGTATATCAGGGTAAGCTTCTTACTTTGCCAGGCCTAGAGCTAGAGTAAGAGTACTTTTGGAGCATGAAAAACTAGAGTTTATTAACATGGTTGTAGAGAAATGGTTTGCATTCTGTGGAACTTTACTACTACTAATAATAATAATTATTATGATGAAAATGATGATGATAATATTTAAAAGCAAACTTTATTTATACTTAAGAAAAGTGGTTACATCAGTAAAAAGAACAAGAAAAAATGAGTACATCAAAAAACAAATATTACAATTATTACTACGAGTACAGTTCTCCAATTAATTCAATTGTCCATTAATGGATTAGAATGGGATGGCACTTGAATGAGATGAGTCCAGTGTTGGATTCAATCTCAATTGTTTCAAATGATAGAGTTCCACAAAATGATTATATCATCATTCAATTAAGATAGTGTGGATCTGGATGTTGTTTGTTTTTGTAAAGCATAATTCTCTAATAGATAAATTGTGAAAGCAAATAACAAAAATGAATATCATACATATAACAAAGTGACATTCATCTTAACAGAGAGATCTTTGTTATTAATATGAAAGAAGAAAGCCTCTTATTTAAAAACAATGAATTACTCACGGAAACGTTTTGTCATTTATATTATTCAATGTTTTTCTGTATGATTTTCAGTAGGCGATAATCAAATGATCAGTACTGTTTTATGCAGACGATTACAAAGTTTTCAAACAGATACATATCTATAAAGATTTTGATATGTAGGCAGATATTAATAATTTTTTACAAAACTTATTTGGGGATGATTATTAGAGTCTATCATGCATGCTATATTCTTGATGGTAAAATGTTCTTGGTAAAGAGGGTTGTGTAGGTTGGTGGATGACAGTTTCAGCTGATTATCCATTCCATGGGTAATAATTTTTTTTTAATAAAGAAAACTTATTTTAATTTGTTGAGTTGTACTTAATATTTACACGTATTTCATTCTTATTTGGAAAAAAGTGCATTTTAGGGATTTTTTCTGGATTCACACACAGAAACTCTTGGAGGATTTATTGCAGGTCACATGACTTGATGTCTGACTTTATTTAGATGTTATCATTGAGAAAAAGTTTGTTTTCTGAGAAATTTCCATGACTAATTTTCATTTGTTAATTGTACTTAATATCTATGTATATTCGATTTTTACTTGGAAAAAAGTGCATTTTGAAGATTTTTCTGGGTTCAAACATGGAGACTTATGAAACCTTGAAGTAGCTCTTCTAGAGTTTACTGCAGGTCACATGACTTTGTAGTCACCATTTTTATAAATTTTGTCATTGAGAAAATGTTTGTTTTCTGAGGTATTTCCATGATTAATTATTTTTGTCAAAGAAAAGCCATTTTCACTTGTTGAATTGTACTTAATATCTATGGATATTTGATTCTTACTTGGTAAAAAGTGCATTTTGAGGATTTTTCTGGGTTCAAACATGGAGATCTATGAAACCTTGAAGTAGCTCTTTTAGAGTTTACTGCATTATTATTATTATTGTTGTTAATATTATTATTATTATTATATTTAAAGTAATTGTTTAATATCTTCACACTCTCATTTCCAAATACTTAAGATTTGCCCATACTTAAACATTTGGGTTGAAAGGATAGATGGATTCATTCTACCTTTTCACAAAGACTTTATCTTGTGTTTGGAAAGTGAAAATATTTATTTAAAGTTAAAATCCACAAAGCACATGTGCATTAGCTTATTATTACAGTTTAAAAATATGCGTGCTATATAAAATAAATTTATTATTATTATTATTATTATTATTATTATTATTATTATTATTATTATTATTATTATTATTATTATTATTATTATTATTATTATTATTATTATTATTATTATTATTATTATTATTATTATTATTATTATTATTATTATTATTATTATTATTATTATTATTATTATTATTATTATTATTATTATTATTATTATTATTATTATTATTATTATTATTATTATTATTATTATTATTATTATAATAATAATTAATCAATTGGCAGGTTGCTCTGAAGTCATGTGATACTTAAGTGTCATGTTGACAACAGTTAGTTCCATTCAATTGATCAAACTTTTTTTATGTGAATCATCTGCGAATTGATACAGAAGTCTTTAACTCCATTCTACCATCATGCTAATCTGCAACAAGCCTTTTTGGCATCATTTATATATAAAAACAGTATTTATATATTTATATTTTTATAATTATTGGCTAATAGTAAACAGAAAATTAAAAGTAATGCAATATATCCAATTTTTAGGGATTCATTTTTTAAATAATATTAATAGTTGCATTAAACATTATTTAGGGCCTTATAACTTATCAGCAATAGCAAAATGAGAAAATTTTTACAAAAAAATTTTCATTTTTCAGACTTTGTATTATTTAATAGTAAAATCAGCAACATAACTTTTGTACTAATGACAAAAAATAGGTCAGATCCATGCAGTTAAATGAAATTCACTATTAATAAATTAGACCATTTTTACTTGTGGATGCAAATATAACAACAACACAGATGTTAATACTGTTTTATAGATGGATCAAAAATTATCTTAATATAATATTTTTATTAAAGTGGTTATATTTTATTAATTACTATAATTTAATAACACAATTAATTAAACATTTGTAAATAAAATTTTAAAACAATTATATTACCATAAAGCAATTTTTATCACATTTAAGTTTACCCTGGATTATGATGTTATAAAAACTGTTGCCTTCTTTAAGCTTTAAAAATGTAGTTAAACATAACTTAATCAAGGTTCAATTAGTAAGGTAATTTTTTTTATATATTATAGCTTCAATTTGTATAGAGTTTGTGACAAAATAAAATTACTTTTTATATATAGTGACAAAATAAAATTACTTTATATATATATTTATTATTGAACTTACCAAATAACTAATTTAATGAGAGTGTTTTGTTGTTTTTTTTTTAATGAATTTATTAAGTGAAATTTTAAAAAAACCTACAATCTGACTTTATTACAAAACATTAAAAAATTTAAAAAACTGTTGTTTTTAATATATAAGTTTAGATTCACTAAAACTATATTTTTAATTTTACACCTATATTTCATTTTTTAATTATATTATCTAATTAATAAAAATAAATTTTAAAATTGAAATAAGAACTAAAGAAGTGAATTAAAATTCTTAGTTTTCCCTTCTTATTACATCATGTCTGTGAACTTTCTATTGTTTTAGTGTTTTTTTTATTTGTTAAATTATTTCTCCTATCTAAATTATAAATATAAATCATTACTTTTAAAATAAATCCTTCATTGCAAAATTCTTCAAATTTTAATTGATCTAATGATATTATGTAATATATGATGACTTTTGCCAAGTCAGAAACATTGTGATACCAAATTGTGGAGTTTTCTGCAAAAAGTTTAAATTTACAGAACAAATTCTGATTAAATTTGTAATTCTATCAGCAACCTTTTATTCATATTAGCTTTCATATAATTGAACTTAATACATTGGCTTTAATAATCATTGTCTTAAAAGAACATTATGATTCATGAATCTTTATTGATATTTTTCAAATTTTTATATTTTTGCGATAAGGTATTATTTTCAATTTTTTAATGTTAACAGGAGTAGCACTTTTTTTATTGTTTTTAATGGTTTAACTTTTTGACAAGCAAATTCTAGTTTATGACCTATATCAGTTATAGACATCCCTTACTGACTTAGTTCAATCATTTTTAATTTGTCATTTAATATTTACATCAAGGAAGAAGGGTAATGCATTCACAACATTAATAAATAATATATATATATATATATATATGCAAAATTATGTCCATTAATTGTATAATGCACTGAAGTTTATTTACATGCACTTAGGAAATATTGAATTTCTATGAATCAATTTATGGACTTCAAAACAATATCATTTAGACTCTGAATGAAATTCTATAATAAATATGTTCAAATAAATGTTTTCACAGGCAAAAGTTGTTTTATAAAACAAGTTTTTGAGAACAACCATGCTTAATAAAATAATATTAAAGTAAATATATCGACATTTCAGCAAAATAACATTTGCCTTCAACTGAATGAAAAACAGTAATAATCATGTGATTATAGCAGAGACAAAAACATGTCTTGCAAATATATTTATATTTCTAATTTTGTAAGTATAAATTTAAAAAATCATAAATTTTAGGAATACATTTATATTTATTTATTCTAATAATTCATTTATACTAACTTGCAACTTATCTTTGTAATGATTTTTTTTTGTTAAAGGACACTCAGAACTATTTTGCAGGTGTTTCTAAACAATGTAGCATCAGCCATTTTTTTTATTATTAAAATCATTAGATATAGCTGCTATTAGTTAACTCAAAAGTATTAAATAGTTAACAAAAGTATTAGATATTAAAACTTTAAAATTTTATACAGCTTAGAAAATTAGCACAAATGTCCTAAAAAACAGATTAATGCCTGATAGCATTAGTATATAGTGTTGTAAATCATATACACACATAATATAAAAGCATCATCATTTAAACAAAAGGTCATCAAATTAATGCTGTTATTATGATTTGCTGTTGTAGATAAATATACACACCTGTAGCTATTGAAATACATCAAATAGTGACTAATACTTTAAAAAAGTACTTGTAAAAGCTGATAATAAAAAAATACTATTAAGTTTGATGATAACAAACATGATTAATTATTGAAAAGAATTTTAACAAATAGTAGATCATCTAAATCCTTCAGAGTTATGTACTAATATAGTTTACACAGGGGAAAAACTCTCCATATAGTAGTACCACTCAGTGCAAACCAGGGTAATCAATGAATGCAAGAAGGTTTGTGCATAAAATTCCTATCCAGTGTCTACTCATACAATATTCCCAGACTAGTTTCTAGCTTGTGACTTTCGTTAGTGAGGAGGCTTGTATCTGAAAGCACTGCACCTAGATCTTAGGCATTAATGCAACCCTCCAACAGCCACCTTTTACCTTATCAGCACTGAGTGATGCTACTGTGTGGAGAATTTTCTCTGCATAAACAAGCAAAAAAATTGTTTATGTGATGTTTAATGGTATAATACTAATATAGTTACTTGTGACATGACTCTTTTTTACATAAAAGATGAGGGCTCTTGCTCAAGAATAAATACTCAGCTTGACTATTGTATATTTTATTGTAATATAACTATATAAAAATAAAAAGAACATATCTTCCAAAGATTATTCCAACAGCAAGAAATAGTGGCCTATGCTATCATTATTTAAAGCACATTTTTTTATACTTTTACATATTTCTCAGAAGTTATGAAGAAATTATTTTTAATTTGATGAATATGTCTCTGGAAATCATCATCATCAAATATAGGCTATTTATCATGTATCATGTGCAATGAAAATATGTATACATACACACACAAAAGTATGTATATACATTTAAGGTTTTGTTTTTATTAGTAGGTCTTTCATCTTAGCTCAGCCTTATTGCTTATCACCTTTCATTTCTTATTTATAATATAGTTTTAAATGAGAATAGTATAGTTGGACAATTTATTGTTGACATTGTTAATATCTCAGATTAGGAATTAATTTATAAAGTCATTGAATATAATATTTTTTACCAGTCAGTTTAATAAAATCTTTTAGCTTGTATTCTTGAAATACAATAATTTATTCATTTTTTCTCTATGTGTGATGCCAATGCATGAATATCAATCATTGATTGTTTTATTTCTTTTTAACAATCACAACCAAAACATTGATTGACATTTATTCACTTTAAGTAAAATATAGTAAGTTAACACATCTTAAATTATCTATAAGTAAATGTGAAGATATGCTGGCTCTAATAAATTATATGCAATACATTTTCATTAAGGTTATCATGCTATATGAAAAAAGTGATAAATCACTCTGCAGTATACATGCATTTAGAAATAGTAATACCAATAATCTATACAAGTATAAGTTTTTCATCTTATATTCACCCTTTTCCAATTTATATTTTTTGACAATCCTTAACAGCAATTTAGGTTAAATTTCCAACATTTTTTTTAGCAAATTAACTTTTATTCCAATGTGAGTTTACAAACAAAAATCATTTTCAAAAATAATCTTGTGATTATGGAAAATAAGTAGTAAATTAAAATATGTAATAATAATAGGAAAAAAAAAACATTTTTATATTAAATGCTTTTATTGATTGTGCACTAAAAAAAATAATAACTATTTCTTTAATCACAATTGAAGTTTTTAGATTTAACTTGAAATAAAAGCATGGGGATGGATCCAGAAAATAATTAAGTCAATCCCTTGTTATAAAAAACAGGGATTGATTTAATTAATTCCTGAATCCCCCATGCTTTTATTACAAATTCAATCTAAAAAGTTCAATTGTGATTAAAGAAATAGTTTTTTTTTTTTTTTTAGTCCACAGTCAATAAAAGCATTTAAAAAAAATTGTCTATTATTTTTAAGTTTTTAGTATTGGCATAGTAAATGAAAATGTAAACTATATTGCACATAAAGTGAGCGAACACTTATAGTTAATATATATATATATATATATTTTAGATCTAATGTCCCAACTCCTCACTGAAGAGACCCATAGGTCGAAACCGGTCTGGGGATGGGGACCATTTAAAATAAAAATGATTTGAATGCCTTCTCTTGTAGTAGCATTTATCATAAATAAAAAAAAAAAGCTTGTTTAGAGCTATTAGCACGCTCTTAATTTTACATATTTGTAAGTGCAAGCTATATATAAGTCATGTGACATCTGACTTGTTACTATTACTATTATTATTTTGCTGTTGTGGCTTTAGCTAAATTAAAGAGCTAAGCCTACTAATATATGGAGTATCTGAATTAAGTTCAGTCCCATATGATTTTTTCAGTTGGAGAGCTGACTTTAAAGACATGTAGGTGTCTAAAAGTTTCAGATCTTCTTCTAACAATTATCTTTTAGATAAATGCTTTGCTTGAGTTGGTTTTTTAGATCTAATGTCCCAACTCCTCACTAAAGAGACCCATAGGTCGAAACCGGTCTGGGGATGGGGACCATTTAAAATAAAAATGATTTGAATGCCTTCTCTTGTAGTAGCATTTATCATAAATAAAAAAAAAAGCTTGTTTAGAGCTATTAGCACGCTCTTAATTTTACATATTTGTAAGTGCAAGCTATATATAAGTCATGTGACATCTGACTTGTTACTATTACTATATATATATATATATTATAATTCAATGTCTGTATTTCTCCAAATCAATATGCATAATCTTACAATTGAATATTTATAAATACAGTAATTAGACATATATAAAGTACAACTTAAAATTTTTTATCCACTTAGGAGTGCTTTCGACTATCCTCGTAGTCTTTGTCAACTAACACTTTGAAAGGCTAACCTTCCCACAATTCTATTATCTTAACATTTGCTACCTGTCTGTTAATTAAGTCTTGTTTGTATTTGTATATTAGCATAGCTTCTTTAATTAATTGCTGGACATAAGAAATATCTAGACTTATATACAAAAAATATGTATATACTAAATATATATATATATATATATATATATAGTATGTGTCTATTATTATATATGTATAATAAATCAATAATTAAGTTTACTATTTAAATTGATAGATTTATTTTTATTTTAAAACAATTGTTTTTATAAAAAATGCTAAGAAAAAAATTGGTGATCTTTTTCAACTTTTTGCATATGTTTTAAATAATGCAATTTTTCTAATTTATTTTTTAAAAAAAAAACAAAGAACAATTATTTAAAAATAATAATAGAAGTTTTAAATAGAAAACTTAGTTACTGCTTTATTATACATATATAATTATGTACACATTCTAAATACAATATATACATTAAGAGTTTAAAATAAATTAAAAAATATTAAATTGAAAGAAAAAAACTTGAACTGTTTTCTCATGACCATAAAACAAATAAAAATTCTAAGAATAATGATTAACTGCAAAATGTGAAAATATTGAATATTTTTTATATTTTCCCCACCCCTCTGTTCTAATCTATCAAACTAGTTGACACACTGAATAGATAATTATTTTAAATTGATTAAAATAATATAAAAATTATATATCAATTTTCAAACAATTCTATTGAATTTAAATATATTAAATCTTGATTTTAAAATTTCATTCTAATTTGAAAAAAATCAAAAGTTAACAAACAAACAGATTTTTCAAAATCAATAAAAGCATTTAAAAGTAACAGCTTTTTATTATTGTATGATTTCTGATAAAAATATTTTAAATATCAAATTTGTTTTAACTTCATTTTTAAAACCCGTATGTATTATTGTTAAGATTGAATAAAACAATGAAATTTTGTTTAAAAATTTAAAATTCTGCTTACAATTATTAAAAATTGACAAAAGCAATTACTATAGTGATTATGGAGGTATCTTTTCAATCAATTGCAACTTTCTGCTTTATGTTATCTTATTTCTCTTCTCAAAACATTTATTTTTGAATAAAATCTGAATCTTATCTACTACATAATCTTGTCAAAAAAATAAATATTTTATAAACATTTTGAAAAAATAAACATAAATAGATAATAAAAAATATGCATTTTTATTTTTTAAATCTAAACAAACTCTCAGCCCTGTATTAAGTTTCTCCATACAAAAAAATAGTGACAGCTTAAAGATTTCTTTTAAATGAATAAATCAATTTTATTTTAGTTTTACTTACTGCATCAAATGAAACCAGAAAATAAATGCTAAAGACAGCCACAAGAAAGTGAATTTAGTCCAAAGAGCTATCAGTGTAATCATAAACTTACAATCAGATCATTTAAAAAATTAATACTGCAGTGATGATTAAATCAGTTTCAAAGTGTCAATATAATATAATAATAAGTGAAGTTATTTTTTTAAAGTAGTAAATTGCAATAATAAGTCTCAATGATAAATCCAGACATGTCAAATATACTTTTTTAATGAAAAATAAAAATAACTGATTGTGTTTTTATAATCAGTTTAACATTTGTAAGATTTAAGAGATTAATCAATGCAATAAATATAGTAAATTGACAAAATAGTAACAAAATTATATCTGCAATGAGATGCTATGATTTAAAAAATATATACACATATCAGAATACATTAAAATTGACTATAATTTAAGTAAAAGTATTCCAGTGAAAATGACAAAAGGATAAATAAAATTATTATACAGATAATTAAATGACAGGTTTTGTACTAAGGTTGTCTTAAAAATAATTATAAATAATTTTAAAATCAATTTTTAGGAAATCATATAATTTGGTACATCTAAGTGTCAGGTTCTGAACAACATTCTCATGGAATTGATCAAAAGAAGGGTTGATTTTTATTTACTTTTTTTGTTGGAAACTGATTCAGGAACAAATAGTTCTAAAGTATATCATTCTACTCAGAACTTGAAAATGATTAATAACTTGTGTTTTAGTATGAAAATAAATCAATAAATAAATAACACATTGCCACTTATCAAGTGAATAATGTAATCGTAGAATTATCTTTTTTAATAACATTAGAGATATCTGATGAGTTAATTAATGTAGTAATTGTTTGTTTACAAATCAAAGTCTGAAATGGTATTTATCTTACAGAGAGTTTATAGTTTGAAATGATTACTTAATAGAAAGTTCACCAATAAATTTAAATCAAAATGCTTATAATCTGCAAATTTATCAAATATTTAGGTTTGTTTTACTTTGATGTTAAATTTAATATTTTTATATAGAAAGTAGCAATAACTAATTCATCTTCAAAATAGAAACTAAATCTATTGAAATAAAATTAGAAAAGAAATTAGTGTCCATCTGACAAGCCAACAAAATATTCAAATAATATGTAGTGTGATATGTCAGTATTCAAAAAGGAAGGAGTTAATACTTCATCACTCTTGTGTTTTTTTACTTTTGGTAAAATAATTTCCTCAGACTACCATTTCTTAGTGTATATATATATTGTAACGATATATATAAATATGTAGTTACATTAATTTAAAATAAAAACTTAAAAGTTCGCAAATAAAAGTAAAAAACTAAACGCTAAAATTAAAATGTTTGTTAAACATATATACATTCGCACAGATGCTAAACTTTAAAAATATTTTTTTCATAAACAAAAAAAAAAGTATTTGAACGTATTTTTTTTAATAAAAAAATACAAGATTGAAATATAAAAATATTTTAATAAAAAAATAACGTAAGTTAAAATAAAAACAGGTATTAATTAATTCCTGTAATCTGTAAATGGAAATGATTGTTTATTAATTATCTAAAAGCTGTGTAATTAAAAAGTCAGATGAAAAGTTAGATAAGAGAAGAAAGAGATTTTAGCTTGACCAGTGGAAGCAAATAAAGGCCCGGACCATAACGAAAAAACAGAACAGTGACGTTTTTGTTCATGGAATCCATAGGAGGACTATAAAAAGAAAAAATATTGAGTTCCAGTCAGTTTTCCAACTTGATTTTGGTGAGTCGAGCGACAAGACGCACTTGCCGTCCTCACTCATTTATTTTAAAAATGCAAAGATTGTGATACCAGAACAGAACCAGCTAATGCTACCTCCAAAATATCAGACCGGTCTTCCAGGAAAGTCTCCGTGGGAATTGCCAACGGGAACATGGACTCTTCTACCATAAGCTATATGAAATGAACAATTATTGAAATCAATTAAGAACTTTCGTCAAGTTTTACAAACTAATAAACAAGCCAACTTAAATGTTAAAACGGACTCTTATCTGACTTTTGTAAGTTTTTAAATCAAATTAATAATGTTTAATTTTATATGTTTTCCGATTGATAAAAATCATTTCCATTTTTTTTTTTCTTATTGTATAAATTGTTTATTGTTTAAATTTTAAATGATGAAATTTAGGTTGGGTATAGATGTTGCATAAATTCGTTAGCGGTTGATAATGTTGTGGTTTCCACATTCGATTAGAATATATGTCAATGATATCACTGCAAGCATCTTACGATGAATGCTAATGGGATTTGTATATTCCCTATGCAAGTGACGTTTATCGATGACTTTGTATTTTGATCGGTTGTGTTTAATTTGGAATGTTTTTGACCGTGGAATCTGTGCAGCTGATCTGTACTCAACATTTTAAAACAAATTTTATAAAATAATCTGTGCGAACGTATTTAAATGTTAAATTTAAGTCGGGCGTGAATGGCTATATAGTTTTGTAAAGTTATATTAAGGGAGGGTAATCTTAGGTTATTCATTTCGTAGTTGAATTGGTTCAATGGATTGGATATATTTGTGTAATTAGTAGATGTAGTATGAGGTCCGCTACGGGAAGGATTATAGATATACACCACACACCCTCTGTTTGCCTATGGATGGGTTTGTAAGTCGGCAGAAGACCGCAGCCCATTCCTATGGAGTTTTTTGTTTATTGTTCTACTTGCCAACAGATGTCACATTCCTGTTGGTGGAGAGTCAATGTCTTCTCTATTTCTACTTATTGTTCAGATGTATGTTTCCTGACAGTATAGTATTTTGTGTTGTCATATCATGCTACATTGAATACATGAATGTATCAGATGGATTGGCGCCAGTTTGGTTGCGAAATTTGTTGCCTAAGGTTAAATCAGGGAAGAATATTTTCTTTTCAAATGCAGATCTATGTAGTCTATTCATACTTGACTATCTAAATAAAATATTAAACTCATTGAAACTTAGTTAAATGTAAAATTAAAAGTTAATATAAAAATCTAAAATGTTAAACTTATTCCTCAAAATTTAAATGTTATTTTATATGTGCGTAAATAAATATTTTTATGTGTTAATTTCTGGCAGTGGCTTTTATTCTTTTATATTTAAGATATAAAATTTATAGATTTTTATCTCTGCGTCTCCACTGAGCTAGTGACTTGGGCTAACGATCGGAATATTTAAATAAAGTGGAATCTTAACAGCGCGTATCTGCCTACTTTATAAATTTTTCTAGGCTCAAATGCCTAGATGGCGCCCTGGTAGTTGCAGATATTGTTTTTGCGATTAGATTCGATCTTCACTTTCATTTCGATCGTTATAATATATAGACTTATCTAACCAACATGTCAATAAACTAATAATTGATAAAATATACAATATATTAAACTTTTTTTCAATTTATGTTTAATTTAATAGAAAAATTTAAAATAATTAATGCAATTTTTGATGTACTGCAAGTGCCCTATTGCATTAATCACATAGCATAAATTCTATATGTGGTGTCCTCTTTTCATATTAGTTTTCCTCATTGACACAGTTTCCAATCAATCAAGTTAATCTTAATCTAAGCATGTCTAAAACTTTTCACTGACGTCTTAGAAGCTATAAAATACATAAATGTTTTTTAATAATTTGCAATTTTTAAAATACTATATTTTTCTCATGTTTGATCTATTAATAGTTATTAATAGTTATATTCTTTGTGAGTCAGTGTATTCCCAAACTTTGTCAAAAATAATGATTTATTAATATTTCCCAACACAGAAAACTTTAATAAGCTTCCAAAAAAAAATATTTTGCAGTTATGTTTAAAATTTTTCTTCCAATGTGCTTCATAAGTACTAGGTCAACTAATATTTATTTTGGCTTCAGGTTCAGATTAGATATAATTTTTAGATTGTTAATTTTACAGCATTAAGAATAAGATATTGTTACCTTTTTTAAAGTGTGCAATACTTACACCAACTCCAAGATTGTGTCTTTAGTCAACCAATAATGACTTCTATATAAAATCATGAAAAATTGTCATTATCTCAACTTGTAGTTTTTTATTTACTAAAATCAATGTGGTAGTGAGATATACAATTGTTTTTGCCAAAAAAAAGTGCTTTAAAAAATTTATGTATGGTTCTAATTATATCAGAAGGCAAACAAATATGTATTATATTTAGTCACAAAATATTTTTGTTAGTTAATAATTTTCACAATATTATAGTTCTCTATTTAATTAATTATTTATAATAATCTTTTTTCAAGATACAAATTATATTACATCATTTTTTCCTCAAAGTCTAATTATACATATAATTTACCAAAGCTTCTAACATTGTTTGGAATAACATTATTTTTTTACAATAATCGATTATTTCTAGTATCTAATTGTACAGTATTAAATAATTTGAAGGTCAAAACATACTGACATAAAAAGAAGTACATACATAGTTAAATTATGTTAGTACTTTTAAACATATTTTGATTTTGTTATATCTTAGTTTCACATTTTAATCTACAAAATACTTTACATGAACTTATGTAAAAAGTTTTGAAGAGATGCAGACATTATTAGGTTGCATGTCTTTATCAATATTAATCGTTTTAATATCAACCTATATTCTAAGCTCTTTTTATGGATCTTGATATTAAAACATTCTATCTTCATGTTTCAAATCAATAAAAAAATTATTACAGAATTATTTTTTTTTTACTTAAAGCAAATAAATACTATTTTTTAAAAATTATGAGAAAGCAATTCTTTCATTCCTAAATTACAGATCATTAACTGGAGATTCTTTGGAGTCAATATATATATTCTTAGTAAAATTGTTAACATATAAAGATGAATGCACACATCTAAATTCTAAAAAAAAATCAGGCAGCTTAACTTATTATTGTTTTATTTTAATTGTTAACAAAGTATATTTTTAACTTGAAAAAAAAAAAAAGAGTAATGTTAATATAACTAGTAAATTAGTTAAGATGTCTGCTATTTTCTCGACAGGTTGTCAAGAGTGATTAGATTTTAAGAATGCTAGTAGTCACCCTGTATGTTTTTTTATGGAGATATTGTTTCTTTAACCTGTCTGTAGACGGCCGGCTGAGTCCGTATTTACGCACGTGGATCAGCATATAAAATATAAAAAGTTTGCTGGCGTCGACCTACAAGTTCATTGGCCCATATTGTATGCAGTGTCACAAAAAAAAAAGTTTAAGCAGCTTATCTCTTAAAGCTGAAATATTTCTTTTCTTCTGTATCTTTTTTTTTAGAAAAAAAAAAATTTATGAGAAAGGTAAAAAAAATATGAATTGGGTAAAAAAAACATTGCCTACTAATTTAAATTTTAAATTAAAATACGACTGCTACCCTCCCTCACTCTACAAAACGATTTTGTATAACTGCAGATTTTTCTGCATGTTCATATGATAATAAAATTGACTCTATACAAAAGATTGAAAACCACTTCTATAGCGCAGAATCTTTTCCTCTTTAAACCAAGACGGAACTCATTAAAAATGCACTGATAGAAGTCTTTGTCCCTACGGTATAAATAACAAACCAACATATCTATAAAATATAAATAATTGTTTTAGGATTATTATTAGTATATGAATGTGAATTTTTTATATGTCTATTTTCTTTTTTTATTTCTTCAAATATGTGTGTGCGCATGTCAACGAATTTGTAAGTTAATTTCTTGCTGAGAACAGTTTATTGAGAAGTTATTTGCCAGAACGTAGATAAAATAACTTGTTAATAGAATACTACGATCGAATAATAACATTTGATCAACATTGAAAGTAGATAGTCATAATTTCCATCTTCTTGATTCAATTTATTATATTTTTAAAAAGTACATCATAAACTTTTAAAGAATTTTACATCAGTGTTCTAAGCAAAAGTTAGAGGATGTACTTTAAAATTACCTTTACGTTATTTTATGGGTTTCAATCACAAAAGTTAACAATAATAATGTGGTTAAAATTCTAACGTGAACTGCAATGTATATATATGTTTGAAGTCAAACCGGTTTAGAAATGAAAAACAAACGTTGAAATTAAGTACTAACAAAATTTAATTTCGATTACTTATTTGTTCGTATAATTTTTTTTTTTACTTCAAACTCTTTATTCTAAATTTCTCAAATATATTTTGATTTCATTTCATTTCTAATTAGTCCTTTTTTTTATGTTGTACACCAAAATGATAAAGTTTTAACATCTGGTTGATTCTATTTTTTATTCTGTAAATGTTTTTATTTTTAAAAAAGGTTAACTTTTAAAATATATTTAGATCATCATACAATAATAGAAACCAATTCAGGTGTTATAATTATATTAGACAATGCACTAGTAAGATATTTTCAGAATACTACATAAATAAAATTAAAGAAGTTATATATTTTTGATATCAATTTAATTATTTATATTGTCTTTTTAAGTAATAACTTTATATATTTAGCAAACGTAAAACAGCTATCTTCAGAAAATTTGCTAAATAATCTAAAGTTGCTATATTTTCTTGGAAAAATTTTAAACTCCAGATATATAAAATATACTTGTATTTAAAATATTACAAATTCAGCCTGTATCGTGCGTGTCCATCCCTCTTCTGTATATTTGAATAGTCAAGGTCCTATACATGAGGAGTCAGAGTAACTTAAAGTCAACATGGGCATGACAATAATATTGGCATTAACAGGGGACTTGAGTATTCCATCATTAGATTTTCAATGGTATGAATGGCTGAAGAGTTGGAGGGTGGAGTAAATTGAAGCCTGTCCATTAAAGTGTGAAGATTTGCTATCTTAATATAAACCGAGCACTGATTATATATGTGTGATGGAGAATTAATGAATTGGTATCACATCCTTAAATGTTAGTAGTAGTTTAAACAAATTTTATGCTAATTTAAAGTGTAGTTTTATGACAGTATAATTAATTATACACCAACTTTTTGAATCATCATGATATGCCTGCTGTTTTTTTTTTTTACATTGTATTTTATAGGAAATGATTGTAACAAATATTTTTGTATCTAGGCATTTTTAGTGGCATCAAATATTCTTGGACTGAACATTGTAATGGTAGGACTGTCTTTAAATAAAAGATTATATTTCAGATTACATTTGGAAAACTGACTTATTCTTTGCATATGTGATTAAAAAGGACTTTTATAGATTTCAACATATATTGATGACAGAATTGAATCATCATAACTTGAATAACATTAGGTTTTAGTTTATAATTATTTTACTGATGACTTTATCATTGCAAATTAGCTTCTTTAGCAAATTTTTTTTTATAGGTTTCAAAATGCATTTATCTACAGATGAATTATGTTAATATATAATCTGGATAAAATAAAAATAAATTGCTCAAGGTTTATACTTGTGAAGGCAGTATCTTATTACAATCTCTTATTATTATTATTTTTACAATCAGTACAATCATATTCATCTAACAACATTGATTAGTCTACAATCTTTATCTTATAGCTAATAATAATTGAATACTTATTTACTGAAAAATAAATAAATGGATGATTGTTTTTTATTGTAACTGATGATATACTTCTCGTATAAGTTATATACATTTTTGTATATAGGCCTGTTATATTTTTGTAGCTCATAATCTTATATGCTATATTTAATTATTCTGTTGAATCTTAAACTTCTTGGTGTCTAATCATTGTTTTTTATAAGTTTTATGTGAGGCGTGTGTTGTTTTGGGAATATCTATGGTCTTTCATATATATATATATTGTTTTGTATTAATAAAGATTTTACATTTATTTAACATTTTTATTTTATTGTCACAAGCAAAATAAGACTATGGATTAATAGTTTTTATATAATGATTAGATGTTATATGGATTCTTGAGGTCTCATTATGGCTAAAAAGATGTCAAATATATATTTTCTTAATATATATGAAAGTGTATATCTATTTATTTTGCTGTATAGGAATGCATAGCAGCACAATTAAATTATTAAAAAATATAGTTGTACTTATATTGATTTTAGGATGTGCGTATAAATTCTTTTGTAGAAGAAGATGATAAATTCAAAATTAATATTTATAATAAAAAATATATATGTATTAGGGGAGTACGAAAGCGCTTCTATGGAATATGTAGATATTATTAAAAGTAATTTTAAGCTTGAGAAAATATTGCTGTAAAAGCAGTTGAAGATTCTGATAAATATTCCAATTCCTATTTTTTTTAGAAATTTTTGTTGTATCCTAAAAATAACAAGACATTGTCTTCAATTCTTGATTGTAGACTTTATAGCAATGAAATAATTGTGTAATAAAATATAAGCCAAATAATAATTTTAACACAATTCAATCCAATAATTAGTATTTATATTTTGTCAATGTTTCTTTTTTCTCCATCAACTTATTTAATTTGTATATTAAAATATTATTATAAAATAAGCTAGTAACAAAAATCACAAATTTTGGTACAATTTGTTTCTATTGAGATATGTATACTACTATTATGATAATTGTATTTTTTGCGTGTAGAATTAATTCTTCTAATATTAAGTACTGAAATTGATGTAGTACATCTATATTTTCATCATAACATTTTTTTACATACTAACTCATTTATTGATAGTTGCTTTTTTAATAAATTCATGGTCTTTCTTGTTTTTATTATTATTTGAAAGTTTTGCACCAAATGACATATTAATAATTTATTTCTTGTACTTTTTAATTCTTACCTTGCTGATGAGTATAATATTCATGATTTATATGATAATCTCATTTATTTCAGAAATGAGTCTATTATTTTAAATATTTTTATATAATGATTGCACATTATCTTCATATGCACCAATTTATTTTGATATGGTAGACAAAGAATTCTGGTTATAAAGGGCAATTTGAATATAATTTTGTGACTGGTGATTAAAATACATTTATCCACTTTATCTATTGAACTAGGTGCATTTAGTACACTTTCCAAGCTATGATAATTAACATATCAAAAGTTTATTTTTTTAATGTTATAATTATATGCATTTCATGCAGGATTCCCTATTAGTGTTTTTTTATCTATAGATTTTTTAAATTTTCAGTCTAACTTTTGTGAGTTATTTGGTATTATATATAATACATTAAAAATAATATTTTACTATAACTGTTATTACTTTAGAAAATTAACTAATTTTAGGATGAATATAATTATTATCAAAGCTGGTAGAGTACAAAGAATGTATTTATAGATCAACTGTTTTACAATACTGTAAGCAGCTTATCTCTCAAAATTTATTTTATCTATTTTTTTTTCAGCCGTCTCATTCTTGAATTTGATACAATATTTTATTGAAATAACAATATAGTCTGAAAGTAATGCAAAACAGCATAAATCCAAAAGTTGTAAAGGTTTTAATTTGGTTAAATATAATCTTATATATAAATAAACATTCATTTTTAGCGCGGTTTCTAATTGTAATAAATTTAATCAGCCATTTAAGCTATTGTGCGCTTTTTCACGAGTGTTACTCATTTATTATTTAACACTCGTGAAAAAGCGCACAATAGCTTAAATGGCTGATTAAATTTATTATAATCTTATATGTAAAATTAAGAGCATGCTAATAACTCTAAACAAGCTTTTTTTTTATTTATGATAAATGCTACTACAAGAGAAGGCATTCAAATCATTTTTATCTTGGATTGTCCCCATCCCCAGACCGGTTTCGACCTATGGGTCTCTTCAGTGAGGAGTTGGGACATTAGATCTAAAAAATCAACTCAAGCAAAGCATTTATCTAAAAGATAATTGTTAGAAGAAGATCTGAAACCTCCAACTGAAAAAAATCATATGGGCCTGAACTTAATTCAGATACTCCATATATTAGTAGGCTTAGCTCTTTAATTTAGCTAAAGCCACAACAGCAAAATAATAATAGTAATAATAACAAGTCAGATGTCACATGACTTATATATAGCTTGCACTTACAAATATGTAAAATTAAGAGCATGCTAATAACTCTAAACAAGCTTTTTTTATATACTTATGATAAATGCTACTACAAGAGAAGGCATTCAAATCATTTTTATCTTGGATTGTCCCCATCCCCAGACCGGTTTCAACCTATGGGTCTCTTCAGTGAGGAGTTGGGACATTAGATCTAAAAAAAAAAAACCAACTCGAGCAAAGCATTTATCTAAAAGATAATTGTTAGAAGATCTGAAACTTTTAGACATCTACATGTCTTTAAAGTCAGCTCTCCAACTGGAAAAATCATATGGGCCTGAACTTAATTCAGATACTCCATATATTAGTAGGCTTAGCTCTTTAATTTAGCTAAAGCCACAACAGCAAAATAATAATAGTAATAATAACAAGTCAGATGTCACATGACTTATATATAGCTTGCACTTACAAATATGTAAAATTAAGAGCATGCTAATAACTCTAAACAAGCTTTTTTTTTTTATTTATTTATGATAAATGCTACTACAAGAGAAGGCATTCAAATCATTTTATCTTGGTTGAAACCGGTCTGGGGATGGGGACAATCCAAGATAAAAATGATTTGAATGCCTTCTCTTGTAGTAGCATTTATCATAAAAAAAAAAGCTTGTTTAGAGTTATTAGCATGCTCTTAATTTTACATATTTGTAAGTGCAAGCTATATATAAGTCATGTGACATCTGACTTGTTATTATTACTATTATTATTTTGCTGTTGTGGCTTTAGCTAAATTAAAGAGCTAAGCCTACTAATATATGGAGTATCTGAATTAAGTTCAGGCCCATATGATTTTTTCAGCTGGAGAGCTGACTTTAAAGACATGTAGATGTCTAAAAGTTTCAGATCTTCTTCTAATAATTATCTTTTAGATAAATGCTTTGCTTGAGTTGGTTTTTTAGATCTAATGTCCCAACTCCTCACTGAAGAGACCCATAGGTCGAAACCGGTCTGGGGATGGGGACAATCCAAGATAAAAATGATTTGAATGCCTTCTCTTGTAGTAGCATTTATCATAAATAAAAAAAAAAAAAGCTTGTTTAGAGTTATTAGCATGCTCTTAATTTTACATATTTGTAAGTGCAAGCTATATATAAGTCATGTGACATCTGACTTGTTATTATTACTATTATAATCTTATATCTAATTTTGAAAGATATATTGTTTATCTTATTTATCTTTCTTTTTTTGTATGTCTAATTATAGATATACACGAACACATGGATACATAGAATACTTTTCTTAAACAAGGTTCAGTTTTGCAAATCTCTTAAATGCTAATCTTTCTTGACTTTGCATTTTGAACTTGGTTTTACTTAATTCATTGCAGATAATAATGTTTTATTTGAAATTCCATATTTATGTATTTGAAGTAATAGTTCTTTCTATTAAGGAACATAGATTATTTTTATACTGTATTACTTTTGTTATTTTTTAAAATTTCCATATCAGTTTTAGTGATGCCATGTTTAAATTATAATTTAGAGTATTTATTATATAATCATATGTACTTATGTTTTAAAAGGTACTTTATTCCTTTCTTTGATTTGCATAGTTTCTATTACATTGTATTTACAATTTGATTTAGCAAAAATTACAGTTTTGATTTACATTTCTTTAAATATAAGTTTTTTTCTTGTGGCAATTTTGAACTTGTTCCTTGTTCTATAGTTTATAAATAATGCAGTAACTTCAGTGTTTTCAATTGTCTTTATTTTGAATTTCTCATAGTCTTGATTGTTTTTTTAAAAGTGACCAAGTAGTTCTCTTTTTGTAATTATTTTTGTTTTGTTTTTTGTTTCTAAATGAGCACATAACTTGTTGTTTGTAGAATAAGGAAGAATAGAAATAAAAAAATAATATTGTTAGTTATTCAAAAGCTCATATGATGCTTTTGTTGCCCAAGTGATAGACTGAACATAGAAATTCCATTGAATTGATTAAAATATGATTGTTTTACTTTATTCAACTGATAATTGATCCAAAAACTCTTATTCTTCAATCTTCCACTGTATCATCAGATTAAATTATACTGGGTGTAACAAAGAATGAGCCTTTATTTCAACAATATAGATGATGTATTCTGACTTTTTTTTTTTGTTATTGAATTTTTTGCTTTATCATTTTTTTTAATAGCATTATCTTGTTCATTTTTAAAACTAAAATCAGAAATATGTTTAGTTTAAAAATACTTCTTTTAAAATTAAACTTTACCTTTATGTTTAAACTTTACAATAATATTTGTCTTTTTTGCTGGCTTTTTATCAAAAATGTATTTCCTTTAAACTTTTGAAAGTTTAACTTCTTTTTTTATATTATTATTATTTACTATATCATTATGTAATCACTAGATTAACACTCAACACTAGTTTATTAAGTAAATAAAATACTCTCAATCTAAAGCACAAGATAAAGTATTTTGAAAAGATAAGAATGGATCTCATTATCTTTTTATCTAAATTTATTTATATAGGCAAATCTAAAGCAGTTTGGAATGAAAGCATGAAGATTTTAAATTAATCAAATTACTTCTTTAAAGTTATATTTCAACTTGGTTTATATTAATTTTATTGACATTGGTGAATTTTTTCAATTTATAGTTTGTCAATATTATGTAAAATAATGAAACTGAGATATGCCTTTTAATTTAGTTGGTAGGGTATGTGAGATAGGTGAAAAATGACATTTTCTAAAAAAAAAAAAAAATTTATAATGAATTTCAGCATAGTTTGAAGTCAGAGACACCACTCTTTTTTTGTGTGTTATAAAGATTACCTAAAAGACATGCACTATTTAAACTAGTGTTGGAATGTTAATCTATTTATTACCACTATGAAAAGTTTACATTTACTTTTTTCATTAGTTGCTCTGATATTGACAAGATGTAAATTTAAAAATTTCACAAATATTAATGAAATTAATATAAAACAAATTGAAATATAACTTTAAAAAAGTAATTTGATCAATTTAAAATCTTCATGTTTCCATTCCAGAGTGCTTTAAATTTGCCCATATAAATGAATTTAGGTATAAAGATAAAATGATTCTTTCTTATCTTTTCAAAAGACTTTATTCTTTGCTTTGGATTAAGAGTATTTCATTTACTCAATAAACTAGTGTTGGAATGTTAATCTAATTATTATATAATATTAACAATTGGAAAAACTATATTTATATATCATTATGTGTATTATGTTTTGTACTTCTGTTTTTGTTATCCATTACACAATTCATTAAATTTTGTCTAAATTTTTTTCTAGTTTTTATCATAGATTGTTATAATCCAGTTTCTATTTTAGTTCATTTTATCAAATATGTCTTATATAACAAACAATAAATGAATTTTTTTTTTTTTTTGCAAAAGTTTAAATCTAAAATAAGCACATATAAGTATGTTATTTTATCTTCTTTGGGAATTTTTCTATTACAGTGGAGAAAATGTATCTATTACATTTTGTTCAAACCTTCTTACATACATTGGAAATCACATATTATCATCATCAACTATTATCAGTTCACTGCAGAATAAAGATCTCTCCATGTTCAATGTATCTTCTCTGATCTCTAGTCTCTCTTCTCCATATCACTCCTGCACACTTTCTTATTTCATCTTGTTGATAGGTTTTAATTTCAATAGAAATGTGTGGTTTCTGGACTGCATTATTACACTATTTTTCAACATACACATATATATCACATAGATGCTTTTTTATCATATATAAATTAAAATACAAACAAACATTTAAAAAAATAATAAATTAGTTATTAGCAATAAATTAAGGGAGCACATTTACATATATATTTACTATGTATGTCTTCACTCCTTTCAATTCACTTAAATATATATACATAATATAAAAAAACTTAACTACTATATTTTTATTTTTTAAAACAAAATAAGTAATGAAATGTTAGACTTTTATCACAATTAAACGTGTTTTTGATTTTTTTTTTTTCTTATGGAAATATAATAGCAGTCTTATTATCAGTGACTTTTCTAATTGTTTTGATGTTTCAAATAGACTTTGGAATCTATAACACAAATTACCTCTACTTGCCAGAACCTCTTTCAAAATCTTGGTCAAACTTTCCAAAAATTTAAGCTTTCCGATGTAGGACAAAAATATTGTATAGTTCTTCTTTTCTGCCACTATTAAATTAATCATTTTCATTTTAATGTATAAGAAAGATACTTTACAAATTATTTTAAATTTTGTAAAACTTTTAGCTTTATGTTTATGCAAAATACTGTTCCATTTCATGTGCTTTCAATGTAACCCAAAAAATATTATTAATAAATGTGGTTCCCTATGGCACTCTAAGACAGAAAAATGATTACTATCATATCATAAAATTATTAAATTTATAAATTTTAGTGATTTTTTATTAATTTATATAATATACAATTGAAGTAGTGTATACTTTGTATATCACAGTTTCACTCTAATAAAGTTTATAAAGTTATTTATTTCATTCTTTATCAAGCTTATATAGACGTTGTATTTCATAGCAAGTAAGACTGTTATTTTATAATTAATTCTGTCAATTAAATTTTTTTTAAAAATTTTTTTACAATCATAATAGTTTTTTAATAAGGGGGTTGTTTTTTTTTTTGTTTCTAAAAATGCTGCTCATAAAGTGTGATAATAACACTAGCAAACCCTCCTTACAGTAGTGCCACTAGTAATTAATGGATGCAAAAAGGTTTGTGCATAAAATCCCTATTTAGTATCTACTCATCTAATATCTCCAGCTAGTTTCTGTGTGTAGCTTTCCTCAGTAAGGAGACTAAGATTTGAAAGCACTGCATTTAGATCTTAGGATATAATTCAACCTTTGAGGAGCCATCTTATACTTATTTAGCTAACCATAAAGCTAGGAGCCCAAGATAAAAGCAGCAAATAATGTTTCAAATGAAGATCATTTGCTTGTATAGTCATGTAGATCTGAAGTCAGATCAGCACCTCTACATTTTGATGTTTGGTTTTTCAAAAACCAGTCATTATTGTCCCATGGTCAGAATAGGTGTAAAATCATCAAAACATCATGTGATCACAATTCCATATGCTTACACAGGCTATTAATAATGGTAACAAATTTTCCAAACAGTAATTCCACCATGTACAAGTTTTAGTAATCAATGAAATGCAAGGTTTATGCCTAAAATCCTTATCTAGTGCCTACTCATCCAATATCCCCAGATAGTTTCTAGGCTTGTGATTTTCATCAGTGCCTTGGATTTGAAAGCACTGTACCTAAATCTTAGGATCTAATGCAACCCTCCAGAAGCTATTTTTTACCTATTTAGTTAAGTATAAAGTTCTCAATTCCAAGGTTCATCACTGGTGAAAATCATAAGCTAGAAATTAGACTGGGGATATTGAATGATGAGTAGGCATTAGATAGGCATTTTGTGTCCAAACTTTTTTGTATCCATTGGTTATTGAGGCTTGGTACTTGGTGGCAATACTGTATGGAGTTTGGAACTGTTATTAAAAATCTGTGAAAGC
This sequence comes from Epiperipatus broadwayi, assembly GCA_028023455.1. Classification (NCBI taxonomy): domain Eukaryota; kingdom Metazoa; phylum Onychophora; class Udeonychophora; order Euonychophora; family Peripatidae; genus Epiperipatus; species Epiperipatus broadwayi. Next base: position 392,148 of record JAQFVV010006514.1, on the reverse strand, counting down.
ATATGAAATAGTGATTATATGATGTTTTTAAAGTCTGATAATAAAGATTTAAATTTACTGATTCAATTCTTAATCTAGACATTTTTAGTTGCTCTATTATTATTTTTTTAAATTTTATTATTAAATAGTATTTATTTTTGTAAATATCATCATTTATATATTATGCAGTTTATTTTTTCTTAAGTAATGTATTAGCTTTTTTTTTTGCTCTGTTCTCTGTGGTTTACCTATATTTATTTACAGTTGAACTGAATTTATATTAATGTTTTTTATAATGCTTTGTAATTCTATTTTCAATAGTACTTTTCTTGTTTACATTTCATTTCACTTTCTTACTTTTAATTTAAGTAAATTGTCTGCTTTTCACAATCAATTTTTGCAATATTTAAATTTTGACAAAATAATATCCGATGTTTCAATTGTTTAGCAATCTTCTTCAAAAATCTTCATTCTTTCTCTTATTTCTTAATAAAAAGAAGATAAAAAACATTGTAAAAATTGAGTATGAAAAGCAAATAGTTTACTTAATAAAATGCAATGTTAATAAAATGGAGATTACTATTTAAATAATTTATAATTTAATATGCAGATATTTTTGTGTTTGTGTGTGTTTTTTTTATCACAATTTTACTGATTTTAGAATCCCAAATTCTTATACTACAGTATTTTGTTTTTCCATTACTTTTATATATATATTATAATATTTGTTTTTAATTTTAGGCTAATTATTTTCTCATTTATCATTTAGGTGGGAATTGTTCATCATTTGTAAACTTGATTAAGCACCTGGTTCATTCCAGAGATATGTTTGTTGTTCTATGATATCCAAGTTCTTATACTGAATAAATCTTATATGTGCTAGTAATCTTTTATATGATAAGCATATTGTAATATTTTTACTCATTTCATAAATTATACTCTTACAATTTATTGTATTATAATTTTTACAGAATACCATGGTAATATCATCACAGTAATAAAAGTTCAAACTGCAATTGTCTCTAACATAACAAATAAGTTTCTTTTTATCATTTAGATTATTCTTACTCCTACATTTCTAAACCTCATAATATTCATATTTTGACATTATTAATTAGATTTATGTCTCATTATTTTACTACTTTAATTTTAATAGTATTTAAATAGTTAACTTTTAAATATATATATTGTATCATTAGCTTGGCATAATCCTGTGCTTATTCATATTATTTACAAACCATATTTATTGTACAAGCTTTTTTTTCCCCCCACATCCACAGATATGCTATTTTGAATGTTCAATTCCAAACAATTATATAATAACACGTCTAATACTTCTCTTCATATAGTATTATAACTGAAATTCTTGATTTAATCTCTATATTAGAAGAAAGGTAGATTGCAAAACTTTTCCTATCTTATATCAATTCAGTATTCATAAAAGAATTAACAATATAAGTCAAATATTTTTAAAAATTATATTTGACACAATCACACCATTTCCAAATCCTACATGTCTCCCATCTACAATGTCAATTTAGACATAAATTCATTATACTCTAATTAACTTCTGCATAGAATTCTATTCAAAACTAAATAAATATATGATTATAAATTATATTATAAACACGGCTGTTCTCATACATATTGAACAGACTTGGCAAATGAAATTATTATATTGAAAAAAATTACAAGTAGTGGATATACTACTAAATAATAATTTTAATAAAAAATGATATACAATAATTAATTATTATTTTTTTGAACTTTAAAATTGAAATAAAAGTTTTCCTTTATCTGAGTTTTATTTATTTTATATTTCATTTCCGAGTTGCAAGGGAAAATGTAATTGCATCAATGTATTTATTTTGTATTTTCAATTCTTTATTAATGTATATTTATAGAAACATGACAGCTGCATTAATAGTTTTTATATTGAAAATAATTTTGTGATCTTTGAAAAGTAAACAGATATTTTAATTTTTTTAAATTCAATCAATAGGTAAGTACTAGCAGGTACATTCTTGTCCTAAACTGTGCATAGAATTTTTGAAAAATCTGATACTACAATAAATATTATTCTTGGAGAGCATAAAACAATTAATTCTTTCAACCTCAAAATTATTAATAGAATAATATAAAATGTATTAAGATTTCTATTCTTTTTAATGCATCTTGACTAATGTTCATGAAATTAATATATTTGAAGATAAAAGTCAATATTATTACTACTGATAATATCTTTGAGAATGATGTCTAGTTAATTTCTATTTTTAGATCACTATACTAACTATTAAGAGTTATTTGATTTTTAATTCAACTTCACCTAGAAGACAGCTTTGCAAAGTATATCAACTTTTTAGAAATTATAATTATATACTCAGGTTTTTTTTCAGCTCTATACTATCTACAAAATAAAAAGTATTATAACTTTTCAATCAACTTCATAGACATCAAACAAATATATCAAAAGTACATTTTAAATTATGTTTCATTGATACTTTTATTAAGTTGTTTCATGCAAAAATATAAAATGTGTAAGAAGATTTTACTATTATTTTTGAGCTTGTATTTTTTTATTGCATTTTAAACATTTGTATCAACTTTTCCTAAATTGGCCTTTTAATTTTGAGAATAATCTTGGCATTAAGCAACAGATTAAAGTTAAATTATTACAATTTATTATAATATATTGAATGTCAACTCATATTGAATAATCAACACTTTAATAATCTATGCATGTTTTGCAAATTATACACAAACTTTTCTAAATTCATTTAAAAAATGTTTTCCATTATGTCAACTCTGCATAATGTCTAATGGTGTGCTGAAACCTATCATCCTTCTGATATATTATTATCATCATACTCTATAGGCTCAACACCCATAGACATATAATGTTTTCTTCATCTACAATTTTTAGTTTTGTTTTCTTCTGAATAATAAACAACCTTTTTAGTAACAGCATTGTTATTTTTATGAGCTTTCATTTCGATTCTTCAGAATTTTATTGACAAATAAACATTTTATATTCAAATAGTTTTTTCAACTTCATTACAAATCTCAAGTATGTCCATTTATTCTAATGAACCAGTATGTCAACCTGATGACATTTCAAACTAAAGCAAATTTTGCCTAAGTTTTTCTTTAAATTGTAATATTTGCATACGTTCAACTTTTTTATGTAAAACAATAATTGAAATTTTAAAAATAAATAATATAAATAAAATACAGTATGAAATCCTTTTTCTTTTACTCCAGTTATGTTACCTTGTGTAAGTTTGAGTAATCAATAAATGTTAGATGGCAGTTCTTAATAATTCCCTATGTTAAATAATAATGCTTAAAAATACTTATCCAGTGTTATCCTATTTATATCCCAAACTAATTTCAAAATGTATGACCTTTATCAGTAAAAATTTTGGATCTGGATTTAGTGCACTTGATTTTTTTTTGGATCTAATATACCTTTTTATTTATAGAGAAAAAAATTTATAATAAATTGTAATAAAGTCTTGCCCTGAATCATTTAACTTAGTTGCAATAATGATAGACTCTAAAGCTAATGATTTTATGATTAATTGCATCTGAAAATTCAAACTAAAATCTCAATTTATTCCAGTTGAAATATTATTACTTTAGTGCATGACCCCCATTTGAGGTCCTGAGCTACTGGCCATATAACTTATTACACATCTTTATCTTGATACTATAGCAGCTCATTACTATTTTTAAAATCATTATTGCTTGTTTATAAGAACATTTTAAAATAAAACATATAGAAACAATAACCATAATTATAATTGTTATTTATAACAGAAAAGTAATAATTTCAACAATAGCTTTTAAAATGATGCACCCAAGTTCAATTAAGACATTTCAGCAAGTTAACATGGTAGATTCTTAAAACAACTTATGAGGTAAAACTTCAAAATATGGTAAACAAATGCATTAAATATTTTCAAACAAGATTTTAAATATTTATGTTAAAAAAATTTTTTTAATTCTAAATTCTATTTATTGCTTTGCAGATATAATTTTAGAATAATTTTAAAATAAGCAAATTTGCCTGATTATACTAAAATGTGCCCTTTCATAAATCAAAAAGAAAATGAACACAAAGAGATGAAATTTCTTAAAAATTTGAATTTAAGAAAGTAAAAAGATAAAAAAAGAAAAGATGGAAAGCTAAAATTAAAATATATATAAATTAAATAAAGAATAAGAATTAATTCTACATTTAAATTTATTGATTGTTGTATATGTTAAGAAAATGCTGTAAAAGGGTCAAAAAGGTGAAACTGAAAAAAAAAAAAGATCTGATATTAATCTGATTAAAAAGAGAAAACTAAATATAAAATAAAATAAAGAATTTTAATCTAGATAGAAGAAATAATTCTGGAAAAAAATGATTTTTAATTAAGCCATTAAATATGAATACTTACTATATATAATAAATTGCATTCACGGAAAATGATAAATATAATTAAGAATTTACTGAATTCTGAAATTGAATTATTTTAATATTTTTTAACCTTTATAATAATATTAGTAGAAAAAAAAAGATATATAATAATATTAGTAGAAAAAAATATTTGTCATAAATTTAATTAATATATTACCAAAATAACTATATATTTTTTTTATGTTTAGAATGAAATAAAATAGTAATTTATTTTTTCTGCTCTACCAGTCAAGTAAACAAATTTGTATTTAAACAGTTACCTGATTAATTAATTTATGACTGGAAAAGAACTTACAAATTACTTTATTTATATTTAGAACAGATGTTCTTTAATTAAAAAAAATTTCTTTTCATAAGTTAAAACAAAAATTCATAATATTATATACAATTTTAAAAATCGTACTAATAGCAATATATGTTAACAAACATGAACATTGTTAATAAAGTTTATATTTATCTCTTCATTACAATCATCATTTTCAATCATTATTAAAATATTGTAGTACTTCTGATTTATAATTTTCTACTCTACCTTAAACCAAAGGAGTATCTTATTCATTTCATTCACATGTTATATATAGAGTTTGCAAAATAAGCTCTTAACAAGCTTTGAGAATATCCCCAATCCCAGACTGGTTTCTGCTATTGGCATCATCAGTGAGGAGCTAGGATATTTAAGCATTAGATTAAAAATATCAGGAGAAGCCCAGCACTTTATCTAATGTATAACTATTAAGTAGAAAATCTGAAATTTTTAGACATTCATGTCTTCCAATCCAGCTATCTAACTTAAATAGCCATATGGGACTGAACTAAGTTCAGATACACTGTATATTAATAGCTTTAACAATATAAAATCACCAAAGCCTTAATAGCAAAAAATACAGCTAGTAATATATGGTGTATCTGAACTTAGTTCAGTTCTATATGGCTAATTAAGTTAGCTGGATTGGAAGACATATGGATGTCTGAAAATTTCAGATTTTCTACTTAATAGTTATACATTAGATAAAGTTTTGGGCTTGTCCTGGTATTTTTAATCTAATACTTGAATATCGTAGCACCTCACTAATGATGTCAGTAGCAGAAATCGGTCTGGGGTTGAGGATATTCTCAAAGCTTGCTAAGAACTTATTTTGTGAGCTCTATGCATAACATTTGTAAATACAAGCTTATTAAATTAGGTCATGTGACATCCGACTTTATTTTTTTATAATTTCATTCACATGTATTAATTTTTGGTTCTCTTAAAACTCTGTGATTTAGTTTAAGATTTCAATGGCTAATCTATTATTAATATATCACTAGATTTTTTTTGCTTATTTTATCATAAATAAAAGCACTTTTTTATTTTTACTACTTTAGCACTAATTATTGTTAACACTTCTAAATACATATTATAATGGTTAGGGTATGCATGATGGTTTGGTTATGATGCCAAATTATTTAATATGTTTTTAAAAAAATGTCCTGGAAGTTCAAATGGTCAGACTATACAACAGTACATGATTATTGATTGGCATAGGAAACAAAACATAGGCATGTCTCTATACACATACCAACTTATACAACAATATATGTAGTTAAGCATTTATCATCTTTGATCATCTAATTCCAATGATAAAATATCATATCTTTATATAGGAGAGATAATGTCTCTTAATTATATTATTTTAATCAGCAGGTCAGTTTTATAGATTATTTATATAAACTACATATTTAATTATTAATCAAATTCAAGAGCATAAACATTATATATATTTTTAGATTGTGATGACAATATTATTTTTATGAATTTATTCTGGAGCCAAAGAGTATTTTATTGTGCTACCAATAAATTATCATTCTATAAAACTATAATACTAGCATTTTATGTGTCAGGGTATTCTAAATAAGGACAGATGATTAACATTTAAGTGTCTAAATATTTTGAAGTAGCAAATGTAATCTTATTTTCAAAAAAATATTAAATCTGATTTTTACAAAAATCAAAATAAATAATTTATTTTAATTAAAAAAATGTTAAACATATTTTTCAAAAAAAACATATATTTTAATAAAGAAGTCTCTGTTTTTAAAAATATCAAGATATTCATATTATATATATAGATCTACTGACTTATGAAATTATTACAAATACTTAAATACTGTGAATTTAATAATATTAGGCATAAATCATTATTGTCATTTATATTAATAATTTACAAACTAATCAATTTATGTATATGTTTCTGTAGGATTGATCAAATCAAGACTTTTTTTAATCTCTAAATCTTAATATTATATATGTAAGCATGTAACTTTAGCAATAGCCATTTTATTCATAATAAATATCCAGTGATAATTTGTTATAAAAATATCCTTAATCTAAGCATATATATATATATATGTTTCAAAAATTTTCAGTTATTTATATTTTATTAATATAAGAGATTTGTATATTCTTATGTTAAGAATATAATAAAATATTCACTTCAATTATATTATTTAATGTTGTTAAATCTTAAAAGAATAATCTACATTAATTTGATCAACCTTGGAAATTATTTATTAAACAAACTTTAATCTTAAAATTGCAAACAAAGGTTTATGATTCTTTAACCCTTATCATATTATCGATGTATATAAACAAAATTAATCCACTCATTTACAATGTGATATGTTTATAATAAAAAAAAAAAGAAATTATTAATGACAACAGTAATAAAATTTCAACCACCTTATGAGATCATTTCTTTTACCAATGTTATACATATAAACTCTATATGAATTGTAACCTTTTGATCAGTTATCCATGGTAAGAATGGTATATAAAATGTAAATTATAGCTCCAATTTTTTAAATTTATAATTTAGATAATAGTAATGTCAACAAATTAAAAATCTTTTTCCTTTTTCTTTTCAAAAACTTTATTTTCTTATATCAATACTGAACATATATATAATACAAAACTCCAACATTTCAACTGTTTTTAACTTCATAGTCATTTTCAAGGATCTGCAACAACAATATGAAATACATATGTATAAATAAACCTCAATTACATAAATACCTTCATCTTACATTAACATATTGTTGTTGCAGATCCTTAAAAATGACTGTATGAATATAAAAACAGTTGAAACATTGGAGTTTTGTATTATATATATGTTCAGTATTGATATAAGAAGATAAAGTTTTTGAAAAGAAAAAGGAGAAGGATTTTTAATTTGTTGATATTATTGTAGAACATATGTATTTTAAAAGAAAAAGTGATTGTACATTTGCTGTGTTATAATATATGATAATAGTAATGCTATAAACTTGGGTATAATAGTACTAAATGACTAATACATAAAGATTAAAAAGAGAATTCTGTAGAGATTTAACAATCATTGTTAGTTATAAATAATTTATATTATAATCTACTATATAATTTTTAAAGACAATATTTATCTATTTAAATAAATATCATTACTTATCAATTTTGACTTTAATTTATTTTTAATGCAATGTTCCTTTAAAAGCTAAAGATCGAAAATTGTAGTTAACAAAAGAAGAAACAATTATTTACCACAAAATAAGAATTTATTTTAAAATTATTGTAATTGTAATATTTTTTAAACAAAAATATTTATTATTATATTTTAGGAATGAATTCATTTAATAATATTTATTAAATAGATGATCAGAACTAAAACTTGATCTTAAAGTAATGATTTAAATTTCATTTGTAAAATATTTATTGATTTTAATATTTCAAATAGAAACAGAAAAACATTTTTTTTAAAAATTGTACAAGTTGATTTGGGATGTTGACCAATGAGAGTTACAGTAAATAGTTTTCTGACATCAATTTATCCCAGGATTTTTAAGAAAAAAAATCATGGCAGATGATAAAAGAAAGGATTCAAGAAAACTTATAGAGTAGATAGCAATCTTGATTTTGTTTTCTCCATAAAAACAATTATAAACTTAAATATATTTAAAGTCTTAAGTAGTAAAAATCATCTTTAAAAAGCAGTCTAAGAAAATAAAATATTTTAACTAATTATTAACACCATGGAGTAATTTAAACTAATCTTCATTACAACTAAACTTCCAATCCTGATCATCCACTTATAGCCAAGATACTACCATAAAGAAGTTTTAAAAAAATCCAAGTTATTTTAATTGTGCCTATGATAACCATGAAAAAGGAAACACAACTGCATTGCTTCAGACAAAAACATAATGATAGTCACAAGAAAACATTCATTTGTTTATGCTAAGTTGTGTTGTTAATCATAGATTAAATGTGAAAAACAAATTAAAAATTCCTAGAAATAAAATTTTAAAACTGATAGAAATATTTTATAGAACATTAAAAATAGTTAATCAATCATGAATGGAGAATGCAAGAAAAGCTAATCTTCATTTGAATTAAACAGTTGATATGTGGGAAATAATTTGCAAAATTTGAAGGAAATATTTATCCTATACTCAATTAAAAAAAGATAAATAAAACTTAAATTAAGATTTCTTATTGTTTAAATAGAAGTTTAACTTTTATAATAGCCTTTTAAGAACTGAATATTAACACATTGGTTGCTACTCACAGCTAAAAATGTGACAGTTTGATGTCACTAAATCAGGCACTTTTAATACTACGGTTAAGATTTTACGTTCTTTTTAAAGGTTAAAAAAAGTTCCATAAGATGCTGGCCTCTCTTGAATTATTTTACAAATAAAAAATCAATAAAACTGATATTATAGGTTTAACAAAAGAAGTAGGTGGTCTTTTTTTGAATCTGATTGGCTCTTAAATTTCGACAACAAAAAAAAATGGATCGTCAATAACTAAGTGTTATAATTTCTTTTGTTTCATTTCGAAAATGATAAACGAATGTTTTAGACCATTTTAAATGTATTTTTTGACAAATTATAAATTATTTTGATAAAATATGCTAAAAATAAAATTATTTTAGAAAAATAGTTAAGACTTTAACAAAAATTATTTACTTTTCCACAAATTAAAAATCACCTGCATCAGCAAAACGTTTTGGTTGGTGAGTAATGTTTCATTTTACATTTGCCGATATCGAATATTTTTATAATTATAAATAAAAATTTATTTTTGAAAAAACTTTCGTTCATTTTCATAACCTGACAAATTATTAATATACTTTTTACAAATGAAACTAAGGTGAATATAATATTAAAAGATGAATATATTTTGACACTTGAGTTTTTGAATTGACAAATTAAAAGTTTAGACTTTTACCTTATTTGGCCAATAAAATAATCAGCATAAAATAGGTTAAAATGGAAAAAAAAATCTGTGTAACTTTGGAAGGGTAGATGATAGTCACAAAGATAATGTACTACAAGCTAAAAAATTTAATGAATTTATCCAATATGTGTTTAAATTTTTTTACAAGACTAATGAATAACAGAAAAGGAGAGAAATCAGAAAAATAAACTTATTGATGACTTATTTGAACATATTTAAAAGTTTGTGTAGTGTGAGAGAATAAAGTTGTGAATTTTGAAGAGCAGGATTATATGCCATGCAATTTTAAAACTAGCTACAAGGAAAGGATACATCCAATCTAAGATTTTGTCCCATCATTTGTGCTTTTTGTTTAACGTTTTAACTATACATGTCTTAGCAATATGAAGAGAGGAGAAACACAAATGCATGATGAATGGTAAAAGTCTGCAGAGTAACCATGGTAATATTAACTAAAAATTGGTGAAATGGATTTAAAGAAAAAAACAAGGAGAAAAGTATTTCAATTTTAGAGTTAGTGTTAATAATTTTCTTGTTTGATATAAAATATACATACAAGATATTTTTTGTAATCATGATTTAAAGAATTGATATATGCAATTTAGTATATAATATTAAAAGTATTAATTTTTTTTTGTTAGTTTTCCATGTTTAAAAAAATATATGCTTAAATATGGGGAAAGAGTACTTATGAGTTATAATATAAAGGTGTGTGTTAGTAAAATGTCATGTTAAAGCTGTATATTTTGAGCCAGTATATATTTAGAAAATTAAGTATGATAAAATACATTAAAAGGTATTTTGAATTTATTATTGTTAAAACATATTTAACAAAAGGGAAATGAACTAGTGATAATAAATAAAATCTGATAGGATTCTTGGAAAAGAATAATAAGCATATTATAAAATGTAATATTTATGAAAGCAAGAAAGAGTGAATGTTAATGTAAGACAATATCATGATTTCATTTGTTAGAGAAAAAAATCTTAATAATAAATAGATTATTTGTTGTGTAACATGATTGTAGATATAAATAGAAAAATATTTCATGGAAGATTATATTATATTATAATCTAGAATTAGTAGAATAATAGATGTCAAATACACAATTGTGAAAGATGAGTTAAAATTCCAGGATAGGATAAAATATCCTCCTAAAGAACTGATGAATAGTTAAATGAGAATAATCTTTGTGATACCCATATAGTTATTGGAAAGAGATGGGAGGGTTTTCTGCAAAGAAATGAGGGTAGTAATACCATAAGTGCTTAGAGAAGAAACCAGGATAAAATTGGGGTAAAATCATCAAGATGATTGCCTGCCAAAAATATGACACTTCATATTTAAAAGAAACCTCCATCATTTTTATTAGTATATAGTATTTATTAAAATAAGTTTCTTATTTATAAAGTTTAAGGTCAATAATTGTATAGGAGGCATCAAAGGTAGATTAAATATTTAAAGGATTTTTATAATTTCTTCTTAAGTCGTGACAGATTTGCTTGAAGGTAAAACCATGTATAGAACAAATATATTTATATAGTAATTTGAATAAATTACTAGATGTGTAAAAATAATTGAGATCAAAGACTATTATAAAATGTAAGTGTGAGAGAGAATGAAGGCATAAATGAATTATATGACATGGAAAGTGTTCTTAACTTTATCATTCACTTCAATTACATTATAAATATTGTTTTCTATTTTTTTAATTACCACAGCAGCAATAATTTTAATAATTAAATTATAGTTTAATATTACATGCTAAATTTGGGAATATGAAATATAATTTAAATGATACAATTTTCTTATAATATTGAGAATTATAAAATATTAAACCACTAAGCATCACATGATCACCATCTCTTATACTAGTACATAATTGTTATTAAACAAGGCAACTCAGCAATTATGACCAGATAAACCTGTTAGCCACTTTATTTTCCATTCCCCACTCTAAATTTTCCCATATTCTGCTCCATCCTATTTTCACAACATAATCTTTGTCAACTCTATAACCTTTATATTTAAATCCCCTTTATCTTTTCCCAAACCCAGCATAAAAACTAATAATTCACTTTCTGTATAATCACTTTTTTCATATTTATTCTTCCACAACTTCCTTATATGTACCCTTTCTGTTTTCAAATATTTACATTCAATTAACAAATGCCTAATATTTTCTATTCCTTCCTTACATAATTTACAAAATAAATCACCCATTTTTTTCCATTTACATATATATTCTCTTGTAGCTAAAGATCCCATTTGAGCCTTAAATAATAAACTACTTTCCTTACTATTATCATATATTAACTCACACCTAATATTCTGTTTATTTCTATATATATTTAAACTCTTTATTCTCCATACTATTTCTCCATCTCTCTAATTTCCTATTCTTTATTAATAAATCTATTCTTTTATCCCATTCCTTACTATTACAACACTCAACAATCCTCTTAACACAATCATCCCATCTTTTGTACAAATATACTGATATAAATTCTTTATCCAAATCTTTTGCATACCTCATTACCTTTCTCACCTATCTTGTTACTTGCCCTTTACTCATGACCCAATTAAATACTACTTTAACTATTCTTTTATTATCCATAAACTGCAATCTACCAAACATTTTCATTTTACTTTTTGCATCTCTCATATGAAAACTTGACCATCCCATTTCTCCTTGAATTGCCTCTTTTGCTGTCCATACATCTGCATCTAATGCATGTCTTCCTACTTCCCTTTGAATTTTTTCTAAATAATTTGATACCTCCCTACTAACATATAATGCATCATTACCATATGTTAATCCTGCTACTGCAACTCCTTTCCATATAATTCTAACTACATCATATTTATTATATGAAAACACTGTTAATTTCTTTATCAATCCCTTTCTTTTCTTTGTTTCATTTATCAATTTTTTCTCCCATTCATCCAAATAATTTTTCTGATTACTTAAAATAATTCCCAAATAACTATATCTATTCACCACACTTAACTTAATATCTCCCAATAAAAATTCTACTTCTTCTCTTTCCCCAGTATTAACCATCATTATATTTGATTTTTCTTCACTAAATTTAATCCCCATCTCTTTACCAACCCTTGCACATGTCCTCACATAACTTTCATATTTTCTCTTTTTTTCTGCACACAAAAATATATCATCCGCAAAAAAAAAAGACCTGACAAAATATATACTCCTTACTACCTATTAACGGTATCTCTATTTCTCTTCCTAATCTTTCTATTGCTCTTTCCATTTCACTCAAATACAACACAAACAAAATAGGTTGATATAGGGCATCCTTGCCTTAACCCCACCCCATTTTTAACTTTAACTGATTCTATATTCCCTAATTGATATATATATATAATAATTATTTTCATATAATTTCTTAATAATATCTATTAAAGCTTCATCCATTCCCAAATTTGCTAAACTTATCCATAATCTATTTCTATCTACTCTATCATATGCCTTTTCTATATCTATAAAACTCATATATAAGTGTTTATCTAAATTCCTACTCTCTCCATACAGTAGTGTTACCCTGTGCCAGCCAGAGTAATCAATGGATGCCAGAAGGCTTGTGCATAAAATTCCTATCTAATGCCTACTCATCCAATATCCCCAGACTAGTTTCTGGCTTGTGGTCTTCATCAGTGAGGAGCCTTAGATCTGAGAGCACTCCTAGGTGCAGTGCTCTCAGATCCAAGGCTCTTCACTGATGAAGACCACAAGTCAGAAACTAGTCTGGGGATATTGGATGAGTTGGTATTAGATAGGGATTTTCTGCACAAGCCTTCTGGCACTACAGTATGGAGAGCTTTGCCTTGTTTAAGTATAAAATATCAGGTAATGGGAAAAAAGGACTAAGAAGATAGCCACCAGATAACTCATGAATAATACAAAGACACCCTATTAATATGAAAGCATAAATGATAATAAAATGATGAACTTATACTTTTAAAAGAATTACAAACAAACTATAGGAAGGATTGGTTGTATATAATAACCATTATGTTTATTTGTAAATAATGTAACTAATTTGTAGTAAATGTGTAAATAGTTTAATGCTTAAATTTTATTATTAGTGAAATGTGCATAAGTAATTTATTGTTCATTATTAGTGTTGTAAATAAATGAATATTTTGATTTCAACTTTGTTGTAATTTTATTGAGCCTGAGAGTCATTTCCATCACAAAGTCATATCAATAAAGCACATTATCTACATTGAATTATACATATTATATTTTGATTACATGCCTCATTTGAGAAGTTATGCTTAAGAGTTTGTAATTAATACATTAACTATTAATTTCTTTTAAATTATAATGATATTAAAGAAATCTTATGGTACTTTATATTTTTATTGGATATGAAAGAATCTTGAAGAGCCATGTAGAAAATACTATTAAGTATTACAAAATGGAGAACATATAATAGAATACAGTAGTATGTTTGAGAGTCACATTCTAATTTTGTAACTTAAATTGAAAAATATGTTATATCATAAATTTAAAAGTATTATATTATTTCAGAATACAAGTTACTAAACAAATATATTTTAAGATTTGTAATTCTGAAGGATCTAGTTATAGTGAGTGAATGCTAAGTAATTGAGAAGAATATTTAATTAAGTTACCTTTTTGGATAATAATTATGTGATAAAGCTCTCAATTATGATAAAAGGAGTATTCTATAGTAATTGTTATTAGCATAGGTATAAGAATAGATCTTAGGAAAATATATTAGATTATTTAAGTGAAGATAATGAGTAAATAGTGAGTGTTAATTTCCACGTCTTATTAGTATAGTTGGATTAATTATACCAATAGGAGATTAATCATAGTTTATAATAGTCAGTGATTTTATTGAGATGGTTGGATCCCAGTAATTGTCATAATATATTTTTGAATAGAATCCCTGAGATAGCCATAGGATAGCATTAATTTTTAATTGAATGTAGTTTTGTTTCAATGTTATTATTTTGAGATAATTAAAATATAAAAGAGTAGTTAAAGCATTATTTAAATAAAATATTATGTTAGTTATTGTTTTCTGTGGGGATTTTCATATTGATTATGATAGAATAGTAGCAGAATAATTTCCACAATAACAATACCATTGTGGAATGTAGTTTATATACTTCTCAATGTTAAAACCTCTTTGTTGTAATCATCCATAGAGTCTATCTTATGTTTTGATGTTTAGCAAGTTTCAAGCCCCATAAAGAGTCTTATACTTTATTATTGGTGTGCTTGATGGTTTATCATTGAGCTAGTATAGTGGAGGGTAAATAAAGAAGGTAGAGAGGTGCTGTTGGAAGAACCAGAAAGGAAGGTTACAATATATATATAAAATCAAATTACAAATTTGATCTTTTTTTATTCCACCCCCTTTTTGAATGCATAATAATGTCTTACCTTTCCCCCTTTTTTGAAAGCAGATGAAAGCAAAAATCTTTAGTGAATCCTTTTTTCCATTATGGAGTTAAAGGTTTGAACACTGTACTGAGTCAATTGTTGCCAGGGAAACTTGGAAGTAATCTGATCTCCAATGAGCAAAATGGCCATTGCTTGTGACTTTCTACATTGTCTTAATCCTTTTTGTTTTTACTTGAGAATTGCCTAGATGAAATGGCAAGCTGCAGCTAGAATGGAGATAATCCTAGGGATCCCAAATTTATCTTTAGCCATTCTTTTGGTCAGCAGCAACTTAAATAAAATTATTATTTTAAATGAAGAGAAAGACACTGAACTGCTAGATTTGTCTGATTGCTATCCAAGAAGCATCCCCCCCCCCCCAAAGAAAAACTTTCACTGCTTCAGCACCTGGAATACAGAACATTGATTAAACTTTAAAAGTACAACAGTAATCAGTTTATCTCTTATTTAGAGAAAGTAGGAATGCTGAAATCAGATTTATAATGAATAATATTATGTATCTTTTTAAATTTTTTTAAATTAACTTAATAAAATAAATTAATAAATACTTCTGACAAAATTAAAATATAATAATATGAATTAAATATTTATCTCTTTATAAATATTTTTTTTTCATTGTTTTTTTAGACATTATTTTTTATTATTATAAAAATATTAATAATAAAAAATATTATTTAAAGAAATATTTATTTATAAAAATCTAGACAACTGAGTTCAATTCTATGATCAAACTCTTAATGATCTCATGTCTTTTAAATGATATGTTGGGGAGGAACAACCATCATAATATAAAGAAATGATAAAAGTGTATAAACTAGCATAAATAATATATATATATTGTAAACATACAGATGCTTCTGTAAATTGACTATTATATGTAAAAACAAAATTTTATTGGCTTTATTTTTATAATTAAGCAAATATATTCATCACTGTCATTGGTTGTATGGCATAGAATTTAATCAATATCATATTAAAAAGTCTCTCATACTAATGTTTAAGAGAAAGTATAATTTTATAAAGCTTTTTTTAAAAAAAAAAAAATTGGCTTCCCAAGCAGATTTTATGATCAATTCTCATATTAAAACATGTATGCTTATATTTTTGACATTATTTTTATTAAGAAATAAAGCTATCAAATTGTATAAATAAACAGAGGGATCACACACATAAAACAAATAATATAGAACTATAAAGTAGAATTATAAATGTAACTTTACAACACTAAACTATTTTAAAATAAGGCAATTATATTTCAGATTTCATTTTTATTTATGTGGAGAATAAACAGTTCTTACATTTTATATTTTGTATGTGTGAAAGCTTATGTGTTTAAATTTAGATTTAGTAAAATCAGTTTGAATTGATTTAGTTTGTTAGAATATTTATTAAATGATATTATTTATTAAAAGGTCAATTTAAAATTAATTGAAGTAAATATCTGAGAACTATTAAGTTTTATGATTCATTTATTTTAAATAAATGTTTGTAAAATTATTTAAAAACCTGGAAGTAAAAATGAAGCAACTGAGAAAGATTGAAATTATTATTTTCTTTTTCTTCATTTTTGAACAGTGTTCATCAAATTTTTATCATGTTGATTCAAAAATCTTAGCATCTATCAGTTTTCTCAGCAATAACTTCAATTGATAACCTCTTGCAAATTTTCCCAGAAAAACTAAGAAATCCCAATGCATAATGGAAAATATATTGAATCGAGATATCAGCTGATCAAACAATTATAAATGCTGAGTTTTGGAAAAACCAGACACTCTTCACAAATTTTTATTGCCGTCAGGACCTAAGCATGTTAAAATTTTTAAATAGCCATTTTGTTTGTCATCTAAATGCTAATTGGCTAGGCTAACCAGTTTAAGCATTTTGCTGCTGGTGGTTAAAATTGATTTCTTTTCATCATATTAAGAAAAAGAATAATAATAACAAATTATTTCAAGAAATCTCATTTATTACAATCAACTGTTAGTGGAAAATGTATAAATTGACTTATGGAAAGCTGTCTCACTACTTCAGCAGTAAATCACTAGACTTTTTCAATAGGAAGTAATAATAAATAGCTGTTATATTTAGAAAAGTTATATTTATTAACTTCAAATAAATTGCTAATGTTTATTTTCACAATATTGTAAAATAATTGTTCTCTTCATTCCAAGAAAATGTGCATCTACATCTCAATATTGTGAATTTATGTCATCTTTAATTATGGAAGAAAAACTTTAAATTTTTAATTTTTTAAACTTTTAATTTTTCAACTCAAACACAACTTTGTCACTTGGAGAAGTGCTTAATTTTAATTCAAAAATTAATGGAAATCATGTTGTTAATGAGTGATAAACTATTTGCTTGATTGAATAAATAGTGAGAACTATTAAAATGAATTAAAAATCTATAAATGAATGCTAATTCTTTGTATAAAATTATAACATTTTTTCAGATGGATTAAATTTATGTGTGTAATAAACTATGAATTTGTCTCCAATGCTTAATGAAATGCATTATGGGTTATCAATGCTAAATATTAAATACTACTAAATGGATAATGGATTGTGAAAGCCAAATATTTAAATGCCACTTTCAAATTATGGATCACACTCTCAGATCAAACCGCTTCAGCTTCACCTATTTAAATAGAAAGTAGGTTGAAGTAAAGAAGGGTTCCCTTCTTCCAATGAGTAAGCTTGTGGTTTTAAGACCTGTAGCAGTCCCTACTATCACATTTTATATGCATGTGCTTGAGGCTACAGCCTTAATGAATATTATTTACATAATCAATGTGCGTTTTAATAAATTTATAATTACAACTTTAAATTATCGTAATAGATTTCTCACTATAAAAACTTTCCATTGACTCATTGTAAATCGAAAGATTTCATGAGTATTAATGTGTAATAAGAAATGTGGACTTAATTAGTGAAGTATTGAATAGCTTCACACTCTCCGATCGAACCGCTTCAGCTTCACCTATTTAAATAGAAAGTAGGTTGAAGTAAAGAAGGGTTCTCATATTTTCTTCCAATGAGTAAGCTTGTGGTTTTAAGACCTGTAGAGGTCCCTACTATCGCATTTTATATGCATGTGCTTGAGGCTACAGCCTTAATGAATATTATTTTCGTAATCAATGTGCGTTTAAATAAATTTATAATTACAAAGCAAATATTAAATATGATAAATGTCAAAATTATGAGCAATCTTAAAATAGATTACTGTGTTAAATACAGCTTACCTTGGATTGGCAGGTGTGCTAAATTAATTTATTGATCTTGATATTGTGCTCCAGAAAGGATTATATTATAAAATAAAATTAATTATGCTTTATATCATTCTTGATGCTGTTATTTTAAAAATGTTTGTAAATTTCCAAGAACTTTGGAATATTTAATTGGGAAATTTTAAATCATCATAACCATTGGACAATTATTTAATCCTCTTTTTCATAATTGCTTTTTTCATAGTTAGTTATTATTATTATTATTAACGTAATAAAGTTTCCTCAGATATTACTATACTAATGTACACACAATATTTTTATTTAATAGTATTATTGGTGATATTGAATGGAATTAAATGTAATTTACCATAGGTTTAGGTTGTATAAATGTAAGTAACTATTAAACTAGGATGACCATAGGTCCTGATTTTTCAGGATTTGCCCCTATTTTGATTAGATGTCCCAGTGTCCCTGAAATGTCTTTTCAGGACTGTTGTACATTCTGATTTTCAAATACTCATAATTATTATTTGTCTTACATAAACAATTCATTGCAAAAATGATAGTTTCTAGGTCCTGTCTGTCCATTTCCATCTCTATAGTAATATTATAAGAACTTCAGACAAATTCAAACAACAAAACAAAGATTGCTATTATGTTATATGGCTGGGTTCTCAAGCTAGATGTGTTCTCATGTCTTCACCTTGGAGCACGTGCAGTAGGATTTTTGTAGGTTAAAATTTAAAAGATGCTTTCACTTGCTTTGATTGACAGTGTAGTTTTACTACTTCTCTGTTGATATTAATTTTCTATAGTGATAAAATTAATAGGAATATTAATAACCCTAAACAACAGATGATATACCAAAGAGGAAATGTACTTACAATGATGAATATACATAGGAATGGGGTTTTATTAAAAAAGAATGCAATGCCATAAAAATGATTGGTCATTTTATTCCCATTTTTGATCGAATCAGTCTGGTCACCCTATATTAAACTTATATGAAATTGTGTTATATTGAAATTATTGTATGTTTTACAGGTTCTTAAATTTCAACCTCAAAGTTAAATGGAATTAATCATCTTTGTTTAGATAAGTAGATCTGTAAAGAATATTTTATGCATCACTCTTATATGTTAGTATTAATATTTTAAATCTTATATAATATATAACTAGGCATCCTAATGATCTATTTATATATTTTATTAACAGAGTATCACTTCTAACATATAAGCCTGCAAGTGAATCCAGTAAAGGATATTGAGACAAAATAAATAAGCCCAATGTGGTAAATATCATCTAAGTATGCTAAACAATGACTTGTTCTTGTTTCTCTTAAAAAAGTGAAAACTTCTCCAGCATTATTAAGTCAGGTTGATTAATGATTAATTAGTTATGGAAACAAACTAATTAGAAGCAACATAAAGCATTTATCTTTCATTATAATGTTGATAATTATTATTCTCCCATATTTAAATTCAGGATTATTTTAAAATAATAAACAACCTATTCCTATTTTAATGTTAGTGTCTTCACAACACTGTATGTTAATACATTTTTTATATTATAAGTTTTAATTAAACTTAGGAAACAGATATTAATATATATTCTACATTTTATATAATTTTCTTTATTATTATTCGTTTTTTATTATTTATTTGATATTGTATATATTGTTAATTTCTTAATACTTCTCTTTTGTCGTTATTAAAGAAGCATTACCACTGGATATTTACGAGATAAAGATCATTTTTATGATATGAAATTACACATAAATTTATATGAATTTAAATATATCATCATTGTTATTAATGCTATCTGAAATACAAAAGTATTGTGCAAGAATGATGTACATAAAATCCCTTTTACATTGTTTTATCCTAAGATGAGTAAATACAGTTTACATCCATGCATTTATTTTCTTACTTCATATAACTCTGAGACAAATCAATTAGTCAACTTTATACTTAAAATTGCTAACCTTAGTTTTAAATGTAGATTAGGTTACTCTTGATTATTTCCAAGTTTAATCCATCTTTTCCGATCTTTAGCTTCTCTTCTCCACATCACCCCTGCACACTTTCTTATTTCGGCCATCCATCTCACATGTGGCCTCTTTCTGTGTCTTTTACAAACTCTTGGAATCCAGTTTAAAATTTTAATTGTCCATCTATTATCATCTCTTCTAGCAATATGTCCAGCCCAAATCCACTTCAGTCTTTTAATTTTTTCAAGAAGATCAGTAACACCTGTTTGTTCTCTTACCCATACATTGCGTTTTCGATCTCTTCTTGTTACTCCCAACATGCATCTCTCCATACTTCTTTGAGTGGTTTGAAGTCTCAGTATTGCTCTTCTATTAAGTTTCCAAGTCTCAGATCCATAAGTAAGAACTGGCAAAACACATTTATTAAAAACCTTCCTTTTTAGTCCTACTTTCCTACTTTCATCTGATAACTCCTGCAACATTTTCTGTAACTCTAAAGCATTATTATCAAAAACAACTACATCATCTGCAAAATCTAAATGACTTAAATAATCTCCATTTACTTTCACTCCTTTAGCTTCCCATTTTAATCCACAAAATACTTCTTGCAGCACTGCTGTAAAAAGTTTTGGAGATATGGAGTCACCCTGTCTTACACCCTTCTCAATGTTGACTTTCCTACTATCATTATGTAATCTAATTGTTGCTGTTGCATTTTTATAAATATTCTTTAAAATATGACAATATCCTGGATCTATACCTTGATGATCCAATGCTTTAATCACTGAAGAAATGTTTATAGAATCAAATGCCTTTTCATAATTTACAAATCCTAAGCTAATGGCAACTCATATTCATTTGTCCTTTCTATAACTTCTCTCAATACCTGGATCTGATCTACTGTACTAAAACCACTTTTAAATCCAGCTTGTTCTCTTGGTTCATGGAAGTCTGGTGTTCTTTGTAGATGTGTTGTAATTATCTTAGTAAAAATTTTGTATAAAACTGTTAAAAGACTGATAGGTCTGTAATTTCTAATATCTTCTTTATCATCTTTTTTAAATATTAATATTAATACTGCATTCTTTCAATCATCTGGTACATCTTTATCATTTAGACATTTGGAATATAACTTTGCTAAAAAAAAATTTATTTCTTCACCTGCTTCTTTTAATATATCAATTATAATTCCATCATTACCTGGAGCCTTTCCTTTCTTCATAAATTTAATTGCATGTCTCACCTCCTCATTCAAAATTCTGGGCAATTCAGAAGATATAATAGGTATAGGAGGTACTTGTTCTTTATTACTATATAATTCTTGATAGAAGTCTTCTACACATTTCATGATGGCATCTCTCTTTCTAATAATGCCATCTTTTTTTCTTATTGCAGATATACATTTCCTACCAATACCAAAATGTTTTTTACACTCTTTAGACTTTTATTCTCTTCTACAGCTTTCCTTGCTAGTTCACAATTATATTTTCTTATATCATTTTCAACTCTTTTCCGCACCATTTTACAAAATTCGAGATATTCAATCCTTTTTAATGCATCATTTTTGTATATCTTCATATTCTTTCTTTTCTTCATAAATTCTCTAGTCTCAGTAGAAACTTTATTGGTCAATTGCTGCTTTTTTCTACCAGCTATCTTTGTTGCAGTTTTTAAAAGTGTATCAGTTATTTTCCTATTAATTTTATTCAAATCTGAATCATGTTCAAAATCTACTAATAGCTTGAAACCAATTTGTAAGTTCTAATTTAAATTCATTAGAATGTTTCTGAAGATTAAGAATATCAACTGTAAATATTGTTTTTCTTAATAATTTTTGAGTTTATTGGCTTTTTACCTCCAAGTTTAAGAATATTTTTTCAATATATACAATCATGACAGACAAAAATAAATCATGGCCCTTATTCCCAGGAGGCTGTAAAGTCACCAACCAAGGCAGCGGTTGGTAGCTGAAGGCGGAGGATGCTAAGAATCCCCTGATTGCAGACTCAGGCTGCCATTTGACGATGACTTTTTATTTAGGTACTTACAACTGCAGATCACTTTCAAGTGAAGGAAGATTGCAAGAGTTAGAAGAAGAACTATCTTATATTAGATGGGACATTATTGGACTTTGTGAAGTTAGAAAAAAAGGTAAAGAAACAATTGATTTAAAAAATGGACATGTACTCTACTATAAAGGCACAAATATTGGAAATACAAGTGGAGTAGGATTCATTATAAATAAAAAATGGAAGAATAACATTGTGGAGATAGATGGTGTATCGGACAGAGTGGCAAGATTAGTTTTACAACTTAATAGCAGATACCAAATGCAGATAATTCAAGTTTATGCCCCAAAAAGTTCTCATAGTGATGAAGTAGTAGAAGATTTTTATATTATAATGGAATTTTCCATTTTCCATATATATATTACGCATATATAAAATCATTTGTAAGATTGCGTGTATGTATATAACGATACACGTATATGTGTATGTGTTAAAAAAAAATATTTATTCTGGAAAGTATTTCGAAAATTATTCCATTTATTGCTATTTATGAGCATCAATTTATGACCTCAAGCACCAATCCTATATTACTATAAGAATTATGT
Organism: Epiperipatus broadwayi; assembly: GCA_028023455.1. Classification (NCBI taxonomy): domain Eukaryota; kingdom Metazoa; phylum Onychophora; class Udeonychophora; order Euonychophora; family Peripatidae; genus Epiperipatus; species Epiperipatus broadwayi. The sequence goes on along the minus strand of JAQFVV010006514.1, from coordinate 369,158 downwards.
GGGAGAGCTGGAATACCAATATGGAAATGCCCTGGACTAGCTCTGCTCAGGGCGGGTGGTAAAAATTACCGGCAGTAGATCTAACCCTCTTTTTCTTTTTCTAGTTTAAAAAAAGAAAAACTCAAACAAAAAAAAAAACCATTCACTTTATACATATTTATTAGTAATGATATTTACATATCTATCAAAAAATATATATATATTATTTACATAAGTTAAATTAATGACTCTTTCCTTTTTTTTTTTAATCAAAGATTCATATCAGTTTCCCCTTTGTTGGTTTGCTCTTTTCTCTCTTTACCAAAACCACCACACACACAAATATGCTATAATATGTATTTTGCACCAAAGATTTAATTATGGATTAATTTATACACTAATAAATCCTGTAGGAAATAATTTTGAACTCTCCAGGCAAAATAAAAGATTTTTTTTTCTCATGTGTCATAGCATCAGCCGGGAAGCGAACCCACTAACCTGGGACAACTGCTTGTAAAACAGCTATCGCTGACCTCTCGACCACCAATGCTTAGTTCACAATTGTGTCAAATAACAATTTTTTCAATTTCATGGAGTAAGCTTACTAAAAGTGACATATATATGCAAATAGAGAAAAAGTACCTGCGTTTACCCAGGGAATTGATCGAATTCACCTGGTGAAAAAGTAATCTCTGGTCCTTTGTCGGTGAACGAACTTTTTTGAAGTTTGGATTCCATGTCTGAAGTCTATTTATTTATTTATTTTCTTCATCTTATGACGATTCAACATTGTTACTTATTGAGGCAATTCTCCGGGCTTGATGTCCCTTCTCTGATATCGGCAGCTGCTATACATTCGGGGGGAAGGATTCGGACACCCTGCATGTTGAAGTTCTACCCCAGCCTGACCATATTTTATCAATATATCATGTTGATCTCTGGATTCTTCTTTCTGTATATCAGTCTACTCTCCACTTTCTTCTACTCCCAAACTTATACTAATTCTTAATTCTTTTTTTTTTTTAATTATCAAATTTATCTTTTTTTTCATTCATTCTCAATTATATTTCCATTCACATTCCATATGCCTTTGTTGGAATGCACTTTCCAATTAATATTTAATTAGAATTAGACATTCCAAGATTTTTATAATAATTACTTCCATTGTTCTTCAAAATCACTGTCTTCCATCTTGACATTTATAGTTCTTTTGTTGACTTAATATGTATATATTTAAAAAGTTTATCAAACAAAATGTTTTTTTATTTTTTTTATTTTGTGAATTTTGATTTTTAATGGTTCAAAAACGCACTCACACATATACATAGCGATGTGTATAGCTGGGTTTGGCAAAAGAAAAAAAAATCAGAGCAAGTGTATAACCCCCCATACCTCTTCTATGAGTTCTTTTTAATTAAAATAACTAAATCAATTCAATACGACCACGCAAATGACCGTTGATTGTACATCAACTTGTTAATATTAGTTTTGCTAGTAAAGTAATATATATTTTTAATAATACGTTAGTAATAAGATATATATATATATTAATAATGCGTTAAGTATACGAATACGTATTTGTCTAATTATCGCAACAGGGTTTGATTATACCTGCCCTGTTGCAATATGGATGTACAAAAGGCTTTTGATCAGAGTAAACAACATTTTAAAATTGTTATGGGAGACTTTAATGCTAGAATTGGTAAACAAATGAAAGACGAAAATGCTGTAGGTAATTTTGGTTATGGTAATAGAAATGAGAGAGGACATAGACTTGTGGAGTTTGCAGAAAAAGAAAAACTTTATATTATGAATTCTTTTTTTGAGAAAAAGGTTAAAAGGAAATGGACATGGAAGCATCCAAATGAAGGTACTGCAGAATTGGATTATATTTTGACTAACAGAAAATACATATTTCAAGATTGTAATGTTCTTAACAAATTTAACACAGGAAGTGATCATCAATTAGTAAGATGTAAGATACATGTTCTTATAGTAAAAAATATTATATTGCAAGAGATTATTCATTAAAATATAATAAAATTAAGAATACATGTACCATTATTAAATAACCCTGAGAAATTTATTTATTATTTTATTAAATACAAATCTGTTGTTAAAGTACAGAATAGTTTTAGCTTATGAGTAAATATATAAAACTTATAAGTATTGTGAAGTGCAAGTTATGTTAGGGATAGTCTCATTTCTCCACATTATTAACACATTGTTGCAATTAGCCTTCTTTTTATGGTTTCAATATATATATTTAGCCCTATTACATTTCAGCTTTTTAATTTTTTCAATGATATGAACAATATTTTAATTCTCTCAATATCCTTTTTTATCATATGTCTGTTTATTCTTTCTCATATATTCTGCCATGCCTACATTGTTCTTCTTAGAAAGTGTTCAAGACTCTGATTTATTATTAAGCACTAATAAATATATTTAATAAAAACTCTTTTTTTAGATGCAATATCATATTTATCCTTTTTACTGTTTCTAATAAAAGCAGTTTATATAAAATTCATTGTATCATTAATTTGATTAATAATTGAACATTTCCATCTACATTAATAACTCTTCCAAGTTATTTATATTTTTTAGTACTTCTAATTTCTTAACTATCATTCTTTATTTTCTAACTTTTTAAGCCCCATTAAATATTACTTTAATCTTGCATTTTAGTTTTATCTGGTAACTATGATAGTATTTTCTAATACAACTATTTCTTTTTATTCTAATTGCTTTTTGTATTAATACATAAAATATTTGTGTAAAACAACTGTAAAATATTTTGCAAAGATAAAATCACTCTGGTGTACTAATATCAATTGCTTTTTTATATTTTAAAAAATTTAACAACATTTTCTGCCAATATCAAGATGATCTTATACAAGCATATATATTTATATAATAACATATATTTTTATATCTACAAATTCAATGCAAATATTTTTTAATATATGGATGTGGTATGCTATATCAAAACCATTTTCTTATCCAGTTTGATTATTTGGTTGGCTTCAGCCCAACTTTTTCTGAAGATGATTTGTGAAGTTTTTTTTTTTTTATATTCAGTTGCAGCTATATTAGTTCATTCAGTTTTCTGCTTTTATAGTAGCAATTTAAACAACACACCAAATGGAATAATATAACTATGATTATGATTCTTGGCATTGAAAAGTGCACTAAGCCAAACAGAAAACTGATAAAAGAATAACACACTTTGCCAGTCATATTAAATGTGTATGCAAGGTTCTTATAAATGAAATGATATTAAACGGTTTTTTAAGTAAATGAATAAAAAATACTAGTGTTTATTTTTTTTATCTTGCACTGGATATTCCTTAATATATACTTTAAAAAATATATAATTCCAAAGCAGTATGTAATTTGGTTATAAATATATAATTACACATGTGCAAAATAAATACATAATTCCCAATATAAAGATTCCATGCAGAATCAGTATCATAATCTCACACTCATATATTTAATCATTACTCAGTTTATAAAGATAGTAATTCCTCAAACTTTAATGAACACACTTTAATCTTATCATCCTTCCATCAAACATCCATTTCATTGAAAAATTGATGATGGAACTCTTAAAGTCCTCTATTTACACACATAAAAAACATTCAGTATAAGAAAATTGCACACTGCCTTAGAATACATATTACTTGGAAAAATAGATTACATCTTAGTATAAATTTAGCCCATACTTCTCTTATTAATATTGTAACAGATATTACCCTAGTAACACTAACATGACCTTAATTAATTTGACAATTATATATTTGCATCCCCATTATTCCAAACAGAGAAGTTAATATGGTTAATAGTTTTACATATTAGCCATATCAACAATCAGACTGGGATATTATAAAATATATGACCCATGGCCACATTTACAAACTATTGCACTCATTCTAAGGCTGTGGAAATTCTTTTTGTATAGGGGTGATTCTGGGCTCCATTAGTCAAGACTGATTAAAATATCAACAAAAGAAGAGTTTTAAAATGCTTCCAGCACTTGATTTACCTAACTAGCACAAAAAGCAGGAAACTGACTTAAATCAGATTATCGGACCAAGCATATTTACAATGTATATATATATATATATATATATATATAATTGACTCTAAATTAAGTTAACAATATTATATGGTAATTAAATGTTATATGGTGTGGTATGGAGAGAGAGAACTAAGCCAAAATTAACAAATTAAAATAATGTTTATTTACAAAACAAAAACTAACAATAAAAATAAAAGTGAATCAAATTAGATTAACTATAGCATTCTTTGCTAGAGATTAGTCCATTTCTAAGTAGAGTGAACCCCAATTACTTTTTAGTAATAAAGTTTGCAAAGGAATAAAAGTGTTATTTAGACATAGAATTTGTTTTTATATTTATATTTATCTATGTTTTTGTTGTACCTTCATTTCTGAAGTGCAGTCCTATTTTTTTGAATGTTGATGGAAGTAAAAAAATGGGCATCATTTCCAGAATAGCACATAGCTTGGGCCTTGTTTAGCAGTAACTTTCTATATTTACAGGCAGGTATTTCAGCAATGGTAGTCAAAGGCTTTCACTATATATTAGACATCAGGTGTAAAATAAGGTAGGTAGTGAACACTGAATAAATACCCATTTGATTTAGCAGTGCATAGTGAGATTAGGATATCTGTGAATATTTCTATACATTCCTGATTGATGAATGAGAAATTCTGTACAACAAACTGATAGCAAAATGTTTAACAGAAGAACAACAGAAAAATTCAGCCAAACTTTGTAGATTTCTCACAGCAAGATTGTCAGACAAATAAAATAATAGGAAATTTGTATCTTTTATACCTTTGCCATCCATTGTTTGAGACCATCTACATTATTAATTAGTTTTTTTAATTTTTTTAATTAGTTAATCTTCTCTTCTTACTTTTTAATTAGAACTTTATCAAACTTATTATCTAATCAGTTGGAAATACTCATTTCTAATAAAACCTTAATTCTTTGTGATCAGATAATTTATAAAAATTAGAGATCTTTACTTAGATTTCTAAACTTACATAGTTTCAATAATTATTTATATAACAAAATTATTTCACTAAGTAACTTTATAATTACTTTTACAAAGTTAAATTTATAATTTATTTTCTTTGTTTTTATAGTCCATCGGAATTTTCTTTTAGTTAAGAGAACAGATAAATGTTCTTTTAAATATTAAATTTAAAAATTCCTACATTTCAATAGGTTTTAATCAGCCTTTTGATTTAAATATTTATATATATAGTTCTACTTTTATCTAACAAATTACTGGCACCCTTTTTTTATTATTATTTAAAGAAAAAATATATTTTTTGTTTTTCTCTTTCTAACTTTTATTTTTAAATTGTTTTATTTAACACACATATACATATGTATGTGTCACAATATATATGAATATGTAATGTCTGATAATATGAGTATTCTAACAAGGGCTTTGAGTGCTTCATCATTGGATTTTCAATAAAATGGCTGGTTGAATAGTTGAAAAGGTGAGAATATTGAAGTCTTTCCACTAAAATTTGAGGAATTTCTATCTTAATAAGACTGAGAAATGACTGAATATACATGTGGAAGATTATGATCTGGATTAACTGATGAGTGCTGGATCTGCACAAAATATGTATAATGGAGATTATGTATCTTTTTACATGGGTGTGGTTATGTGTATTGGTTTCTTGAGATAAAATGGAGAGCGAATAGACTGAAAATTTCTGAGTTCAAATTCCTCTATTTACATACTTTAAAAAAAGTTTACTGTTTCTTAGAAATCTAAATATTTTTTATAAATTGCTGGTTCAATTTTTATTTTTATTTGATGCTTTTTTTCATTAGTCTTTATATAATGATGGCAGTGAATTGGCACCTAAACTATATGTGATTTTCAATTTTTTTGCTATTTTAAATTATTAATTATTAAACAAATAGCTTCTTATGCTTATAATGTAGAGAGTTCTTCAGGAGGTTTTTTTAAAGTATTAGTTTAAAATTGCAATGAAGCTATCTTAATGGCATGTTATTGACAGGATTGGTGACAGATAATTCTAAGTTTCTAAACACTGATTTTTGAAGATTTGTGGGTAAAACAGTTACTATCCTGAAAAAGCTATGTGTAATAACACTGATTTAATACATCTTTAATAAACATTTTTAAAAAACCCTTTCAGAACTTCTAATAAAGTTTTAAAAAAGTGATGTTGAACTTATCTTATATACAATCTAATTGCAAAAGGAAATCAATAAAAAAGATTTATGCATTTATTATTAAAACAAACTTGACATCATTCTTTAATTACACACACTTAGAAAATTTGGTAAGCAATATTAATGCCTTATCAAAAGACTTTTTGAATTAACAGCAGTAAAAACATGTCTAAACATTATCAGAGTATTACTTAAAATTAAAGAAAGTTAAAACCAATCTTTCAATAAAGATATATATATGACAATAATATTATAACAAAATCCATTAGTTTTTTTTAATTAAAAGTTAGAGAGAAAAAGTTGCAAATATGTATTCTTGCATTCTCATAAATAAATAAAAATATGGCATTGTCTACATTGTTAAAGGCAATATTAATATATATATATGTGTGTGTGTTTTGTAGTTTGTATACCAAGATATATAATAAAGAATGGAAATGAGGGATTAATATCCATGTCAATAGAAATAGCCTTTAACCTTTGATGTTTCCAAGAAATTATCAATTACTACTAATTGACAATTTCTGAGGCCAACCCAGTTTTTTCCATTAAACCTATGATAGTTCTGTTTGAGTTTTTTGTTGAAGTAAAAAGTTTTTAAATGGATTTAAACACAGAAAGCTATTTATGGGTATGAGAATGTGAAAGAATAATTACTTTCTTGACATTCTGCAAATAATATTTTTAATTTCTCCAAAGAATTATAAATGTTAAATTAAATAGTTTCATGATTGTAATTTTTTATTATAATAACAATCCATGGCAATATTTAATTTAACATTTATAACTCTGGAAAAGTTTAAAATATTATTAGCAGAATGTCAAGAAAGATATTCTTTCACATTTTCATACCTATAAATATAGTTTTCTGAGTTTAAACCCATATAAGAACTTGGGTGTGAAGGAAAAACTGCTTTGGCTTTAGGAATTGTCAATTAGTATTATTGATAATTTCTTCAGAACATCAAAGTTTAAAGATTATTTTTAGTTACATGGATAGTATGTCCACATTTCCATTCTTTATTATAATAACAATCCATGGGAATATTTAATTCAACCGTATATATATATATGGTTATGTGTCATTTTACTATCTTTATAATAAAAACAGATTTAAATTTGCTATTATCATTGAGTAATATTTCAGCTATGGAATCAGAGGGCCTGATTTCTCTTAAAATAAAAAAGAAGAGGATTGATATTTTATCCCCTTGAAGTAAAAAAGGGTCATTACGTGTACTTAGTTTTCATACTACTATTTTTATTTTATTTTCAGTCTCTTGTTATAATTATATTTGCATTCAATATCACATTAGATTAGTAATAATTTCATTAGAGTTTATTTGCTCCTTTGTAATTTATCCCAATAACAAATTGGTTTTGCTTTATATATTACTTTGTTCTTATGCTAAGTTTTGTTTTATACTCTATGTTTGTATGGCACCATTGATTGTTATATCTGTTGAGTCTCATAAATCATCAGGAATATGGCTTAAATTCAGATTTATATAATTCTTTATTACTAAGGTATTGATTATTTCTCTAACACTTATAATGTCTTAAGATTTGCTTTCACATTTTGGTTTATCATCCCTAATGACAAATAATAATTGGAATTTATTAACTGTCATTTAAAACTTTAAGTAGATATTTTAATATTCCCTATTCTGAAAATTTTTTCATTATAATTTTTCTTATTAGGGATATTTATCATCTTATTTTTCAAGCTCATTACAACATTTTATAATAAATTTTTATCTCAAGTTTTATATATGATGCATTGTAAATATATTTGATCTGTTTCTCACATTTTTTAGTTGTACTAACAGATATACTTGATCAGTATTAAGTATTGTTTGAAACTTGTTGTTTTGTTTTGTTGTTGTTCAGCAATTTTGTGACAGTTATGCCTTAATTTATATTAATATTATATATCTGATATACTTGATCTGTAGTTAATAAATGTTTAATTCTACCTACATTATTTCTGTGGTTCTTTAAATATCAATATTAACCAGTTTTAATATTAAGATTCCAACTTTCATAATTGCATGGATAACCTTTTCATTTGCTTCTCTGCAAACTAACTTTTGTTTTAAAAAATCAAAAGTTTTTATAAAAATACTTGAAATGACTTGCCTCTTGATTTACCTAATTAATAAATTCTTTTTGAATTATGACATATAATTTCAAAATTTTAATTTCTTTTTCATCATTGGCAAGTGAATTATACTAATACATTTTCTCTCTATATAATTATTTAACAGAATCATGGTTACTTATAGATATTTTTGATGTCATTTTCTACATCAAATTTTGATCTGCCATCAATCTTTGCATTTATTTTAGATTCTTCACTATTCTCTATAAGATGTGTAGACTGCTCAATAGATGTATGAATCCTTTTACTTGTATGTATGTATATACCATTAAGAGCTGTTTTCATATAAATGTGGTCACTTTAAATTTAGTTACAACAGAAAAAATGTGGAAACAAAATGTTCAGTTCTGCACACTATGTAACTGGACTCAGTAAGATATTAAATCTGTATAGCCAAAATAAATTACCACAATAACATGTAGTACTAATTACTTCTAAATAATTATATACATTTTACTCCAAAAAAAAAAAAAAGAAAATAAAAAAGCAGAAAGCTAAATATGATTTTGATGATAACTGTATAAACTAATCCTTGAACAACAATATATTTGTATATATCACTTATTGTTTATTTACTCTATTTATTTGCCATCTATTTAATTTTCTTTATAGCAATTTTTTTAAATTTTCAACATATTTGTTTATTGTATTTCATCACTGTATCTTATACTCATGTATTTTTTCCTATGAAAAAAACAATATGGTATGTATTTAGAATGCCTTAGAAGGATTTTTGTCTTCCATGAAAATCTAAGTTTTTAAAAGTAATTCTTAAAATGTCTATTATTGTTTATTCATTTTATATGTCTAATTCAATGTAGATATTACTGCAGGAATAAAATTAACATCATATTCCAAAAATAATATTGACATTATATTTTCAAAACATTACAAGCATTCCTCAATAAAAAAATTTTAAATTCCTGCAAATCTTTAGGTTTAACTGCAATCCATTGCAGTCCTTATTTATTCTAATAAAGTAAAATATAATTTTTTTAAAATATAATGTTAAGAAAACAACTAAAATGCAAAACAAAAATTTAAACAACATATCCACCAAGGAATAAACCAATTCAGACTATTCTCAATGAGAGTAGTTGGATGAGAATAGAGAGGGAAATGAAGTACAAATGATAACTTAATTCATCTCTTTGCTAATAAGATGCTTAGTTTTCTCAAGTAAATATATAAATAAATTATTTATAACTCAGGGATTGCATGTATGTGTGGAATTTTAAGTATTATACATTCAATTAAATATTAATCAAAATTATCCACTGAATTTCAGTGGGTTTCTATGAAACCTATAATAGGGCAGATCAAACAGTTACTCTATCTATAATTACATATTCATGCTCATAAATATATTTCTACAAAATGTATCTGATTAAAAACATAATAAATCAATAACTCATACCCATTTTTTTCATATGAGTATCACATGGTCAACCATCTTTATAGCCCATTCATGTTCATGTTGAGAAGTGTATCATTACACAGATTTTTTTGTTTTCTATTCTAGATCGCAGCATGCCAGATACTATCTATTGTATATTAGCTTTATTCATGAGTTAGTTACTTTCTTAATTTATTTGTAAAAGAAACTAACCAAGGCAAATAATAATAATTAAAACACAATTTTATTAATAGTAATTTACCAATTATATGATAAATATAAATAATATTTTTAACTAAATATTTTCTTCCCCTTTCTTTTTGATCTCCATTTTTTTTTCATACTTTCTTTATATAATAATACTGATTTACATCTTAGGTAATTTATCTATACTGTAATAAATAATCATTATTTTGAAATCAAGTAATACTTAATTTTTCTATCTCTTTTGAATAAAATTCTAATTTTTCTTCGTACTTCATTAACCTCAATAGGAACTGATTTTTATAGTTGGTATTTCTCATCATTAATAATAACAATTATATACGTGTGTGAAATAAATTGGCAGCTCAATAAATGATAACCACTTTCTGAGATAATTTTAAATTATTTTAGCTCATGATGTGATATTTTTCAATGATAACTTTGATCCAATTATGATTAAGCAGACATGGTTTTTCTATTAAATTCTTTTATTTTCTTTAGACAACAAAATTTAATAAATATCTTGTAGTGATTTTTTGCATATAATATTACTTTATATATGATAGAGATGTATCAAAATCTCTATATGGGTTTATAATGAAAATGTAGAAATAAGAGATTTATATCTACAACTGGACTACATAATAAAAAGATTGCCTAATGTCAGTGTCCCATATTTACTGTGCATTAATCTGAGACAATAGCTCATTTTCAATGTCATTTATTTAATATGAGATCATCCTTTAACTTAACTGTTTGAATGCTAACACCTACCATATTTAAATAATGATGTTTTCAAATATGCTTGTTTACATCTTGGAAGATAGATCTATATTGCATCAATATATTTGCAATAATCTCTAAATTGTTGGAATAAAATTTTTGCCTATCTGAATTAATTACAAGATGATTTTATTATTTTCTTTTCATTATGGAATATATTTATTTTGGTTGATAAATATTATATTTAATGATGAAGAAATGATAAACTTGTTTCAACTATTAATACAGAATATCTATTATTTACATGAACTTTTACACATATGCCAATGTTTAATTTTTCTTATTTATCTATTTATATTCCTGTGGAATTCATTAGAACCTATTGATTTAATTGTTATATTTAAGTTTACATAAGCATATTTTATAATTTAAAAAAATAAAATTTTATTAAAATTGGGTTTAAAGGTTAATATAAGGAATTTAATAACAAATATTTATAATAGTATTAAATGCCACTCTCATGGTAAATTATGCTTAAACATTACTTTTGTTATTTATTTGTTGAGTAATCTTTTATATGTAGATAAGTTTTTATGAAGAACTAATATGATACTTGAACTCATATTACTAAAATTGTTTAGCATCAGTTTTTAAATTTTGTTGTCATAAATAATTAATTATTAAACTGAAAATGAATGAGTTTGTATTTATATTTTTTAATATATAATAAACTTCAAATAATATTTTGTTATAATGTACATAACTATATAACTATATTAATTATAAAAAATAATGAAGTATTATTATCATTAATGAATTTAAAAAGTTTCATTAACTATACAATTTATTATCAGTCTTTTTCTTGTACATAGCAAAATAATCATTTAAAAAACATACATTTTACATATTTTTATTTATTTATTTGGAATACAAGTATGATGTGCATTTTGAAATGGCAAAGACAAAGAGCATAATTATAAAGATAATTGTCAGGCATGCTTTACATTTAATTCAGCAGAAATAAATATTAAGCGTATTATATTTTAAAAGCAAGAGTTTTCTGTATTTCCATTTGTAACTTTTTCAGATTATAGGAACATGATAGTAATATTATGAAAATAGATACAGTATTGATAAACATTGTAATAAAACCCATTAATTATATTTAATTCTTTATTGAATTAAATATAAAGTAAAAATAATGACAAACTTTTTTATTCATTCTTAAGTGTTGGTAAAATATTGTTTTATTTTCCCAAGATGACAAATTTTACAATCCAAAATAAAATAATTTTGATGAGTATTAAATAATTTACTTGTTTTGCATTTTGAAATAAATTTTTAAAGTATTCTTTCCAAAAAGCATTTTAAAATTTTTAATTATCTTTGAAATTATTTTCTATTTAAAATGTGATTTATTCATATGATGACTTGACATTATATTTAAAATAAAAGTTTTGAAATAAAATTTTAAATATTTATAATGTTTAATTTATGTGAAATGTTGGCAATTATGTATTCTGTGTATCATTTTAATCTTCTTTCGTTGTTTGTTTGTTTTTAATATTTTTCCAATTTTATTTTTGCTGAAATTTCTTAGCAATCCGTAATCATTGACATAATAAAATTTATAAGATAATTTATGGAATGTAATCTTTGAGATGCTGTTCTTTTAAAATATTAAAATGGTGTGTTTTTTATAATGTAAATGAAAATATTTTATATTTATCTGATTTCATGCTTTAAAAAATATTGTGTGGTGGCAACAAAAATTGCTCCAGGCATACAGAAAAGAACTTTAATGAATTTTTAGTCATTGGACTTTATATACTTTAATTTCTTTTTTTATAATTATATTTTGAAAAAATTAAGCCATAAGATTTACATAATAAAAGATACTTTTTTTTTTAAGATTTTCACTTGACTCTTATCATTTTTTATATCTATTTATTACTAAATTATGCTAAAAATTTATTTGTTAATGTTGTTTTTCATTACTATTCTATAATTAGCTTTTCCCCAAAAATCATGTGAATTTTTGCAACAATTTCATAAGCTTTGATTTTAAAAAAAAAAATTCAATTAATAATATAACAAATATTATTTACCAAACATATTTTTTAAAGCCAGTTTATTGATATTGATAATTGTGACTATATGGATTCTTACATAAATACATATTCATATATTAAATGTATTTTTATTTTATCAGTGTAATAAATTAATTATTTAAATTGATAAAATATTTTATTTTGAAAATAAACTTACTTTATCAAAATTGTTTTATAAATAGTATATTAATTGATAAATAAGCTTTTTTTATACTAATTTATTTTATATTTATTTGTCATTTGTAATTAAATATTTATTTTTAGAAACTGCTTGATATTAGATATAATAAAACCATGATATGCACTGTACAAATATTCACTACTTCAGTTATACTCTATTCAAAAAAAGTAAATTAAACATTAAAATTTATAATTTTAATAAACTTTGTAATATATTAGCAGCATTTTTTTTTTCATTTCAGAATAGTCTTACTAAATTCAAAATATGAAATGTTACAATTTAGACATTATGAGACCATATTTATGAAAATGTTTCTTTAGGTTATTGCTGGATTACATACATTTTGTTTTATTTTTTTAAAACTATTGATATGGTGTATTAATAATTTTTATTAGTCATTCATTGGATTAGAAATTATTCATTTAATAAATAATACATCTTTTTCACATGTCTTTGGTTATATGTTTATGATTATATCCTTCTACAAGGTGTTAAAAATGGACATAAATCAGTCTCTACTTTGTGTGAGAGTAGTGTAGTGAAAATTACAGAAATATTATTTATTGATATGGCACAGTATTTGCTGTAATAAAATGTTTTATAAGCATAAAGCTTCTAGCTTTGTGAAATTTTGAAAAAATTCATAAATCATTTAAATAATAAAATAAAAGTTATTGATTTAATAGTGGTAATAAAAAAAAATCAGTTAATTTTTTTTGTACGGCATCAGAAAGTTAACAGTTTATATAATGAGTATTTAAAAACCTGAATTGGGTAAATGCAAATATGGGGGACTGTATAGATTCTGAAGTTGATACAGATTAAAAACATCCAAACAGTTGAAGGGATAATGTCTCTGATAATGAGATTGCTATATTGTTTCCATAATGTAAAACAAACATTATTGAAATAAAATACTGCTCAAAGCAAATGATCAATTGCAATGAAATTTTTATAATCTAGTATTAAGTATTGAATACCTTGAGAAAAATTCAAACTTTAGTTAAACTTTCCAAATGCATTCAACTATCAGTAATAGCACACAGGTTTGTATATAACACAATATTTTGAGTATATTATTCTCCTCTCTTTTTTACATGTTGCTGAATTGACCAATCACAATAGTGGAATGGGAATTAAATTTAAAATAATGCTCTAACCGACTGAGCTATTTAGACAAAAGCAACAGTGAGTTGAAATTTCATATACTTATTTATGAGGATCTTTTTAATTTTGTGAACATCTTCTTTGAATGTTCTTTGTACTTTATTTTTCTATCCAATATTTTTGTATTTTTCCAATGCATGATCTGCTATTTTAGAGATGTTTGTTTTCTTTTGTCTAACCATCAGTGTGTGCTCTTTCAATCACTTCACACTGGAATGACTTATCTCATCAATATACATCTTCCACATCCACATGGTATTTTATTGATGCAGTATTTGTTTTTCAGCATTTCAGGTTTAGGTTTTGTGGGTGTTAGAATTCCTTGTAGTGTAATATGGCTTTAGAAACTTGTTTTGATGTTATGATATTGGTTGCATATTTTCTTTAGTTTTCCTGTTATTCCTAATATGCATGGACTTCTTTTGATGTATTTTTGTCTATTTTATATTTTGTTATGTTCTAGAGTGATAGCATAACTCCAGATTTTGTGTTATTAGTGTAATTAGGTGTATATCTGAGTATTTTCTTATGTGTGGAGTTTTTCTGTAAACTGTACTTTTGATTTTGCCATGATGAAGTCTTGTAACAAAAATATCTAAGAATGCCAATTTTTGTTCTTATTCTCATTCTAAATTTAACTTAGAGAGATAACATCATTAAAATGCTTCCAAAATGTTTGTAATAGTGCTTCACCCTGTGGTCATACAACAACAAATATCATCAATATAAAGAATCCAAACTTTAGATGAATATGGAATAGTATTTATGGCTGAAGTAAAAGTTTCTAATCAGGGTGACAGTAGAGCCCATAGCCATTTTTAATTTTTTTGAAAAAATTCTTTATTGTACTGAAAACATAAAAAAAAACATGTTCCATTATGCAGAATATTAATAGGTTTATTATACTATCAATAAAAATAGTTATTCTGGTTTGTTAGCTATTATGCTCATTTAATCTTTTTTTATATTGGCATTTCTTCATCACAGAGTACATTTGTAAATAAACTTTCCACATTAAAGTTTATCAATATTGTTTATTGTAAAGACAAAATTAAATAATGATAATATCTTAAAAACCATACTATCTCTTCCTATTGATAATATAATAAAATTATTATCATTGTGCATAACAACAATAAATTTTCAATATAGCATAGAATATTGGAGCTTAGCACTGTCAATCTTAATCAGCATCATTTACATAGTATAAATAAAATCACAGCAATAATCATTAATTAATATCTACCTAAAGTTTGGCTTAGCTATATTGTCATTACATTTATTATATAGACACATGGTGAAACTGTATTATGAACATTCTGGTCACATATTAACAAATTATCACTTCCAATTTCCTAAAGGTTTATACAATACTGACATCTTCAGAGTTTTTTTTATTGCATACTTTTAAAATAATTTCTTTAGGAAAAAACTATCTAATGTTATAGATAATGAAAAAAGCCCATAATAATCACAGTACTATTGTAACAACCAAATATGTCAAAAAAGTAATTTGGTAGCTACTGATTTACATTATATTAAATTTAATTCAAAATTATAAAATTTAACAATCTGAAATTGAATTAAAAAAACTTTTTAAAAACAATATTAGCATCAAACCACCAAGATTCACTAAAAGATGTTTTTACATTTTTGTTTTCTATAGGCCCCTGTGCATTATTTTCAGTTATTGTAGGTTTAGAAATATATATTTAATTTTAAATTATAATAAGCATTTTTATGAACTTAAATTGAGACTTAACTGGCTTTCACAGTAAGTAAATAATGTTAACATTTTTCATTAACATTCTATATCCCAGGTTTTTTAAAAAAATTAGTAAAATGATACAGATCGTTTCAAATTATTTTCATTGTCTATATAAATTCCACAATCCACTTCTAAAACATTCAAATTAAGAAGCAGTAACAATTCATAAAGCTTAAAGCATGATACTTCTTGAGTTTTTTCAGTTTTAAACATTTTCATATTTATTTCAGAACATATGACTAAAGTTAATATTTCAAAATGTATTTTTAGAGAATTAGGTTGTTGAAATATTATCAAAGTTATATCTATATAAATGATATATTTTGTGAGTTCATCCATGTATAATTTTGATAATAAATATACTGATATTTTGGTTTGATAACACAACCCATCAACTGACTGATGAATAGAATATTATAAAGATATTTGTAGAGTTACTGTAAACACTAATTAATAAAATGATAAAGTTTTATCATTAGAAAAAACAGGTATATGAAATTGAAAAAGTAAAAGTCGGAAAATTATCAGAGTAATATGTTTAAATTCATCCAAATAAGGGGAAGCTTGCATGTGTCATCAAAAATATATTGATGCCTTTCAGTCTCTTTAGTATCTCAATGGCTTCTCTGATATTACATTGGTAGAGAGTGTCATATCTGGATAGAATCCTAGCATTTGAGAAATCAATCTTTCGATTTCAATCTATAGTATTGAATGGCAATCTGATGACAATGAAGATTTCTTAACTGCATTAGCATGTTCATCCCTTCTAGTAGTGATGCAGTGATTGATTATACCTACATAAGAAGCTTTTCAAATGCCATATGAAATTTCATAAATTCCATGAGCTTCTTTATAAAAAACAATATTGATTTATCTAATACCAGAATCCTATCCAAATGTGACCTTTTCTACAAATGTAAGATTAAAGAAGCCATTGAGATACTAAAGAGAGCAAATTTGTATTTATAAATACAATGACACATGCAAACTTCCTCCTATTTGGAATATTTTTTTTAAAAAACAAATTACTCTGAAGATTTTCTGCCTTTTATTTTTTAATTTTATATACCTGTATTTTTTTCTATTGATTGAACTTAATCATTGTTATAAACAAGTGTTTACTGCTTCTTTTTCTATACACATCTTTATAATGTTCTATTCATCACTAAATCGATGGCTTGTGTAATTAAGCTGAAATATCAGTATATTTATTATCAAAATCACACATGGAAGAATCCACAAAATATATCATTTATATTTGTAACCCATGAAATTTTTTATATCAACATGTTTCAATATATATCATTAAAACCAGTCAACACTTATAAATACAATATCAATAACAAACAACAATATCAAACTGTCATCAAGGCAATCTCTTTTTAACAATAAAGGTAGAAACCCATCTTAATTGATGGTCCAATATACTTATATAGACACTAAAGATTGTAACTTGACCCCAGAAATTGGAAATTATTGATACAAAGAAATGTAAATTAACCTCCTTAAAAATAAATATAACCTGTTTTGAATGTAGACTAATAAATAGTCATAACATTGCATATTGCAATTATCATTTTCAAATTGCACCCAAAATATTACTTAAATAATAAGTATAATATTGCTCAAAGCTAAATGGGTTTATAAATAATTATTAAAAAACAGTCAACACTTGACAATCCCAATATCAATAACAATCAATAATCTCAAACTGTTGTCAACACAACTTTCTTTTAATAATAAAGGTGGAATCCCATTTTTATTTATGGACCAATATACTTATATAGACACTAAAGATTTCACTGACCACAAAGATTCAAATTGTTGACACAAAGAACCCATTTAGCCTTGAACATTATTACACTTATTATTTAAGTAATACTTTGGGTGCAATTTGAAAATTATAATTGCAGTTTGTAAAGTTATAATTGACTATTTATTAGTCTTATCTGTTTCATGAGGTTTATTTAAACTTCTTTGTATCAATAATTTCAATCTCTGTGATCAAGTTCCAATCCTTAGTGTTTTTATAAGTATATTGGATCGTAAGTAAAGGTGGAATTCCACTTTTATTGTTAAAAAGATGTTGCCTTGGCAACAGTTTAACATTGTTGATTGTTATTGATATTGGGATTGCTTAAGTATTGACTGTTTTTAATGATATATATATATAGAGGGAGAGAGAGAGAGACCAGATTTAAACTCACACATAGTAAATGAATACAAATATGTGCTAGAATATTTCTACAACACTAACTGTATTTAGAAACCCAATGTCTGAATACCTGTATTGCTTGATTAAGATTTTGTGTTTCTAAACATAGGTAATGCTATTAAAATATTCTAGCATTAGTTAGTATTCATTTAATATATATATATATATATATATATATATATATATATATATATTTCCTTTAATTAGTTTATATATATATATATATATATATATATATATATAAACTAATTAAAGGAAATATATCCAAAAATAAAAAACAAAATCACTTGTAAGTGAAATTGCTGTTTTTAATATTTCAACCAAAGAACTGGTTTTTATCCAATCCCCTGGTTGAAATATTAAAAATAATAGTTTCACATACAAGTAATTTTGTTTTATATATCTATATACACTACGATACTGTTAATAGCACCTGAAAAATGGTTATTCGGCAGTAGTAATGATATCCCTTTAGTGAGATATTAAAAATTGTTATAAAAAAAAAAGGTAATTAAGTAAAGGGATAAATAAGTTAATTAAATGGTATTCCTAAACAAGATGCATGTATATGTATATAAGATTGTGTAATTTGAAAGAAAGAAAGAAAGAAAGAAAGAAAGAAAGAAAGAAAGAAAGAAAGAAAAAAGGAAGGAAAGAAGAAAAAAGGAAGGGGGGAAGAAAGAAAAGAAAAAAGAAAGAAAGAAAATTAATAAAAAAAATTCAATTAACTGTAATAAAATAAATTTAATCCATGTAATGTTGTTTAATAAAAAGTTTTTAGATAATAAAAAAATGAATCTACAAATCTATTATGCGATAATAATTAAATTATTCAGTATTAATTAAAGTGAATGAAAAACAATGTTAAAAAAATTATTTGAAATGTTGAGTAAAAGAATGGTGGGAACATTCATTATCATTGGTTTATTGATGAAAAATAAATAAAAGTAATCAGTCTAGAAGTTGCCAGTGTAGACAACAGTGCAACTACAAAGGACTGTCTATGAAAATTTATTTCTATATTCCTAGATTTAGGAAAAAATATTAATTATGACTTTTGTTCAATAATATATATATATTTTGTCCTCGAAAAAAAATTTGTCGTTCAATATAAATTGTAATTAAAAGAAATAAAAACTTATTGCATTATTATTTACTTTCTAAAAAAGTTACAGAATATACCATGAATATATAGCTATTTGTTGGGACTACCTGGAACTCACTTTGTAAATTTTACAACATCTGCATAAATTATAAGTTATATGTGCCTATGAAGAATGTGTGTAACTCAGCATTGTCTGTAACTGAATATTTAAGAAAAGCATAAGAAAAACAAATTTCTAATTAAATAATTGGATCAATAGAAAGATAATACTTATTGCAGGATCTGTTCATGCAGTCATCGAATTTTATAAGTTTACAATTAATATAATGTTAACTATTTACCTAAAAAAAAGACCTTAGTAAGTTCATATTTATTGTAATTCATTTACTGTTCTTTTTTTGTATTAGTAGTTATTTATTTGTTTTTTTTTTGTATGTTTGTTAATTTTATCATTTTATACAGAAACTTTGTGTGTGAGAGTTTGTTGTATAAAGTAAATAAATTGTTTTTATTAAAGTTTATAAAATTCAAGTTGTCGGTGACAATTTAAATATCAGATTTTATTTTAAATATTCTCTTTAGCATTTACCATTACCATATGGATAGAAAATTAGAAAGAATGCTTAACAATTGAGAAAATGCTCAGTGTTCGCTGAGAAGGAAGTATTGAAGTTATTCCGTTCAGAAGGTTTGTTTCACATGACAAGATAGCATCCTAATAAAGGCTGTAAATGCATGCATCTATCATTAGTTAAATCTATCATTAGTTAACTAAAAATAACTTACTTTCAGATGTGGAAGCCTATTTCAAATCCCTAGATTTTGAGGAGCTGACTGGAAGTATAACCTATTTTAGCTACATTCATCACCATCATTATTTACTTTCAGTATAACTGTATGAATATTAGATTAATTAAAGTTATATTGAAAGTCATGGTTACTGGTACAATATATATAGATATATTTCACTTGATATATATATATATATATATATATATATATATATCACTTTATATATATATATGTTTTAATTTATGAAGTCAGGAATTAAAATTACACATTAAATTATTAAAAATTATCTTCAGAATCATAATGGAGAATAAAATTATTGAAAAATTTAGGATAGAAAATGGCTTACCTTTTTTATATGGTAAAAGTTTTAACTTTTTTTTATTCTTATTTTAACCCATAATCAAGAATAGATATCTATTTATTACCTAATAGTGGTTAACTGACTGAACAGGGTTGACTACACATTTTAAAAACTCGCAATTTGTTTCTAATTTTACATGACTCGGCCCAGTTCATAATCTTGTGCAAATGGATGTGCTACTCTGAATTAAGAAGTTCTTTAATAGTCCTTAACTAAATCATCATAAATTTTTAAAGAATATTATTTTACAATAAATTTGCTAACTTATAAAGAATAACTTATTTATCCAGTTGGTAAACAGAGTTTATAATAAATTTTAATAAAATTAAAGCACTTCTTAACAAATTTTTATTGTCTAGGAATGGAAGAAACTTTGAAGATAAACTAAAACAATCTAAATGTAAGAAATAAATTTAAAATTAACAAATTGGGTGGAGTGCAGTTATTAAACTTAATATTATACTTAATAATAGAAAACTACGCTTTAAATAAAAATAATAGTATATCAGGTCCATTCTGACTTTCAGGTGTAAAAATGAGGTTTAAAATATAAATAAAATAAAAAAAAGATTTTGCAACAAATAAGTATGTAATATTTACTGAGGCTGTAACCTCAAGCATATGCATGTAAAATGCGATAGTAGGGACCTCTACAGGTGTTTAACCACAAGCTTATGCTATGGAAGAAAAGAGGGGAACCCAAGGGGAACCCTTCTTTACTTCAACCTACTTTCTATTTAAATAGGTGAAGCTGAAGCGGTTAGATCTGCGAGCGTAAGCTTGTGGTTAAACACCTGTAGCAGTCCCTACTATCGCATTGTACATGCATATGCTCGAGGTTACAGCCTCAGTAAATATTACTTACATAATCAATGTTTGTTTAATAAATTTATAATTACAACAAATAACTATGAAAATAAATATATTGAGAATAATAAAAACTGAACAAAAAAGATTTGATGTCAGTTTAATGTTACAGATGTTATTGTAAAAAAAAATAATTTGTCAAGAAATGATGATAATTAATAGACTAAGGTTATTCTTGGCTAGATACAGAAAATGAGAAATATCCTTTAAAATGTTCATCTTTGAGATGTAACAATGAATTGGAAAAGGTTTCTGCTTTATTATGAAAAAAAAGGCGTGATGTATCTTTGTGAAAAATCATTAAATATGATTGTTCTTAAAAAAAGGTTGAAAATGGTTAGTATAGTGTGTGTGTGTGTGTGTACTGTGGTTACTGAGAATAGAATCCTAATACTATTAGTGAAGACAACAATTAGAATCAATTATGAATAAATGCAGATTAGCAAATCTAAAAAAAAAGCAGATAGAACAGGGATACTGATATTGTTATATCATATTAGAAAAGAGTTGAATAATAAAAATAATATTGTATGGATACTTATTTCTTGTCCTTATGATTTGTTTTTAAAAACAAACATAAAGATATGAATAGTTTCAGTGGTTTATATATTTTATTTACTGTTTTTAAACTCTTAACTTGAAATGAAAAGGATGAGGTTGACATGGCTAAGTTAGAAATATATATATAAATTGTAGAATGTTACTAAAATTACTGAATATATATTTGACTTTTTTTTATTATGATGAAGGGAATTCAGGTTTTACCAATAAAAATAGTTTACTATATAGTATTAAATTTGTTTATTTAATGACATATTTTTCTAAACATATAGTACGCTTTGAATTATTTGAAATATATATATTGTTATTAAATACATACTATATATATAATAAACATATAGTACGCTTTGAATTATTTGAAATATATATATTGTTATTAAATACATACTGCACAAATAATTTTGAAAATTAATATCTTGTAAGGTAATTAAAAGTATTTAGTAACCAAAATTAAAAAAATGAAAGTGTTTATAGAATAACATCCCAATTAAATGGTCAGGTTAACTTTTGTGCATTGGGAAAATGTGTTATTTGATCAACAGTAACTCATCTATAAAATAGACAAAATGTATTTTAGTGACTTCATTATTAGCTGACCAATGAGAATCACCAAATATTATATTCAATACTCTGAAGGGAAAGAAAATTATGTAGCAGAGAGAAACTTCATGCCTGTAAACCCCTAAGATTAACAATTATTACTGTTTTATTCTAATATAAAACATTAATCACAGAAATAGAGAATCCTTCCAACCATATTCCACAAAAGAAAATAATTTAATAATGGGAAAAGTTCTTGTCATATGTGAAATTAACTAGCATATATAAATAGTATTATGGGAAAATGGAATGGTTAGAAGAATAATAGAGAAATAGATGAAGTGTTTTCAGAAAAAGAAAAATTGTATGTTATGATTTTTTTGAAAAAATTCTAAATGGAAATTGATGTCAAAACATTCAAATGAAGGTATAGCAGAACTGGATTAAAATTACTAACAGAAAATATGGGTTTTAAGATTGCTGTGTTCTTGATAGATTCAACTCAGAAAGTTATCATCATTTAGAGATATTAGATACATATTAATACAAAACTAGAAAAAGGAGTAAAAAATATGGTATTGGTATTTTTAATCTTCAGAAATGTTCCAATAAATTTAGATTAGAACTTGAAAATTATTTTAAAATATTAACAGACTGAAATTGGTCCAATCTTGATGATAATTGATTCTCTATTGAGAACTGCAAGAAAGAAGATTAAAATGAAAAGGCAGCAATTTATCATTAAATGTTTTACTGAGACTGACAATGTATCATGATCCCTGTATACTTTAGCACTTATGTATGTAAATCTGGATGATTATTTTATACTTTGCCATAAATTTAGCAGTTGTTAGATAATTAGCCTAGATTTTATAATGCATCTCTTTTAAATCCAGTCACAAACAATGGCTGTTGATTATTCTTGTTTAATGCTGGTGATGTAACTTATCATTAGTATAACTATTTTACTGCAGTGCTGGTTCTCTGCTTTTATTCACTATATTCATTTTATTGATTTTGGGATAATGATAAATATTGCCATCATCCCATGCTATCCTTTGTCCACGTCATTACAATATATGGTAGATAGGTTCCACAGAAAACCCACATTAAAAAAATCACACAAAAATAGGCTTAATTTACCTTGAAAAATCGGGGATATGTGCTGTAATTTTCAGAATTCGCATAAAAGCAAAGCAACAACTTTAAAATTCACATTAAAAAAAATAAGCAAATAAAGTATGACTAATAAAAAACTTCAAATATTTGAAAAAAATTAATGCAAGACAAACTTTTTTTTACTTTTTTTATTACTACAGTATTTAATTTTACATTTTTCATACATATTTTAATCATTACCGCTGGCGTTCATTTGTAAACTAGTAAGAAATTAGACTTGATGTGATGTGATGTGATGTATTGTGGCTTCTCCTTAAATGAAATCAAGAATCCCTCAGCAATTATGCCCAGAGAAACCTGTTAGCCACTTTATTTTTATTTGTGATGTGATGTACAACTAGCACCATTTTCAGTCTTGTGCTGTATTAATGGTTTTTTGTTTCTATATTAAAAAAATGAAATCACAATCAAAACAAAAGATTATACATTATCATTAGAAAGATTATTTTCAGTTTATAAAATCTTCATTTTTTATTTTAAAAATCTAAAAGATTATTTATTTCTGCTATATGTAACAAAATATGTTTTAAAAGTTTAATATTTTTGAATATTTATTGTGATATTTTTATATGTATGTATAAATCTATTATTATTATTATTTACTCATTAGTATAAGTAGGTTATTTACATAGAAGCTAAGTTCTAAATACAGCTTCAGGCCATATTCACATTAGCTGCTAATATAACGTTATATTTTTGAAAGAAAAAAAAGTATTTCAAGTCAAAATAAGTTATTAATAATTTAAATTTTTTGATATCTAATAAATATAGTGAAATATGAAAGATATTAAGAAGAAACATGAATCGCATAACTTCAAAATTGCATTAAAATAATCTGCATAAAATGAGACCCAGGTGTATATATATATCATATTATTAGAAGAATCATTGATAATATTGATATTTAAGAATGGTTATAAAGAAAATATTAGAAATTACAGATCCATCAGTATTTTATCACTTTTTTACAAAACCTTTACTAAGATAATTTTAACTCATCTGCAACAAATTTTGTATTCTATCCAAACAAAAAAACAAGCTGAATCTAACAGCAATTTTAGAACAATATATCACATTCAAATACTGAAAGGGATTTTAAAAAAGAATCAATGAATATGAGTCATTGTTATGCTTTGAATTTGTAGAATTGAAAAGACATTTAATTTTATAAGCATTTTTATAGTGCTTACCAAGTGATAGATCTGAGATATTGTCATATTCTGAAGAATATTTATCAAAATGTAACAGCAGTGATTTTATAGAAATACTAGGAAGACTAACATTGAGAAGAGTGTGCAACAGATTAATTTCATATCACCAAAACTTTATAGCAGTTTTACAAGAATCATTTTATGGATAAAAAAGAAAAGAGAAGAAGGTAAAGGTAAATTGGGATTATTTAAATCACTTAAATTTTGCAGATGATATGGCTGTTTTACAAAAAATATTTCAGATTTCAGAAAATGTTACAAGAATGGTCAGATGAAAGTAAGAAAGTATGACTAAAAATAAATGCTCTAAAGTACTTTTTAATGAATTTTCTCTGAAGAAAAAAATAAAGATTGATAATCAAGAATTGAAAGAACTTAACAATTAAAATTACTTTCATTAGATTATTAATTTTGACAAAATCAAAATCAATAAACTTAATCTTAGAATTAAACTGAAAAGAGTGTTTTTGGTAGAAATAATTTAGTATTAAAAGAAAACATGCCTATATGTTAGAAAAGGAAGGGTTTTAATATTAGGTTTTAACAATTCTTTCTTAGGGATCTGAGATTCAGTCATTTAGCTTAAAGGGATTATGCAATTTCAGACCATTCAGTAAAATATGAAGATATGCATTTTTAGGAGTAATGAAATGAGATCAAATATAAAACAAATGGTGAGAAAACAAACAGTATCATTGATATCAATGAATAAATTAAAAAACTGAAATAGAGCAGGATTGAATATATTGCTAGACGAGATGATAATAAATGGACTGTTGACGTTTTAAATTGACTGCCAAAGGATTATAAAAAAATCTAGAAATAGACCATATAAAATAGATGGATAAAATAAAGAAGTTTTCTGATGTGAAGTTGAGAAGAGAAGCTAGGCATTAGAAAAACAAATTTGATATATCTGTCTGGTGACCAATAGGAAATATATCATTTGTTATATTGTTTTTTAAAGAATGCTGTTTTTAAGACATAAAAAAGCTTTAAAAAATTAATAAATTGCTTATATCATTCCTTGATATGTAAACCTTGCATGAGTTTGACTTTTTGAATTGATAGCCAAACATGACCCAAAATCCAGCATGATCGATTAATGGAGCAAATTACATATAATTCAATAACAGTGTATCCAAACTGTGTACTGTTTTGTAAGATAATGAACAAATGATTCATGAAAAATTATTAAAATTAATTTTTTTTTCTCATGTGTCATAGCATCAGCTGGGATGCGAACCCGCTAACCTGGGACAACTGCCTGTAAAGCAGCCATCGCTGACCTCTCGACCACCAAGCTTGACAATATTTTTAATTTTTTATATGCAGAAAAATAAAAATAAAGTTTGATACTCTCTTTTTATTAAATATATCTCTTTATTTCTTTTTCTCCATGCTTGATTCACTTCAGCCCTGTTCTGAATAAGTAGGAGTAGTACAGTGATGGATTGGTACTATTGGATTACTGTAATGTAATATAGTTTTGATGTGCATGAAACAAAAAATTATCAGCTTATGCATTCAAAAGTATAAAAAACATTAAGTAAATAATTGTTTGATTTTTGTTTTATGTAAACTATTAAAATTTAATATAACTGTTGGGTAGAAATAATTTGAATTATAAAATGTTCTATAAAATCGTTTGGAAACGATTGCTTGGTAGATATTTTGTGAAGTATAAAATAATATTCATATGTTTTTTGAACTACTGTTTTCTTTTTTGATTCTCAAAACAAAATCTTGTGTTATTGATTTACTTTCTTAAATTGAATCAAGATTTTTATTGACTTGTAATTATAGACTTTACAACACTTCTAATGTCATATTTTTTTACATATACCACATTAACACTGATCCAAACTTAGAGGAAAAGTATTTAATTCAATGATCAGTCAGTATTTGTTTTTATAATATTAATTAAATATTATTTACATCCAGATGTCGTTTGATAACTTTTATTTTAATATAATGAAACAATTTTATCTTCTCTCTAATATTTGATAATTTATTTTCTAATATTATTTATTATAGGAAATTATTAGCCTATTATTACAAGTTCCATTTTTTAACCCTGAAGCATCTTTAAATTTTAAAAACTTTTATATTTTAGCTTATTACAAACTGTAATAAATGCAAAATAGATAAGATTTCTTCGAATTGAAAATAAATAAAGAGAATTAAAATAATTATGTTTATTGCAGCTGTTACGTCTTTGTGTATAGGTATTAAACTGTCTCATATAAATGTACTATTTTTGTTAGCAATGTAAATAATATTTAAAAATATAGTTGTTTTCTGTCATTTGCAAATTTAATATCATAAAAGGTCTTATTGGTAAATGAAGAGATTTTATAATATGTTAATTATTATACCTGCTTATCATATCCGAGCTTTAGTATTTGAATATTGATAAAATGTGATGTTTTTTTTTTTTTAAGAAGCTGAGAATTTCCAAACAAACTTAGGACTTTTTTTTTTTCAGATAAATAACTCGTAATTATCCATTTACAGTACTTATTACTTGGTTAATGGATAAAACAAAAAGAAATTTATTACCAAAAAATTATTTAGCAAAATAAGCATTATCTTCTTCTTTATTATTATTATATGAAGAAATATAAAAAAGGCATTTCCCTATAGTGAGCTATTTCAAGAGTAATAACATTTGCTAATGATTGTTATTACCTGAATATTGTTTATTTTAAATTTTTGTATTCAGAGCTACATTAAAAAAAATGCTATTTTATAAACTTTTCTAGAAAACTTATATATTCTTCTTACTATTTTTTTTATTGGGAAAAGGAAAGCTATTTGCACTGAAACATTTAACGGCTGTTATATGTGCGTATGTGCATATATAAAATACATATCAACTTGTAACGTCTTAAGGATATATCAACTTATATCATAAACGTTGAATTTATACTATTATAATATATTTTAGATATCATAATAAAATATACAATCATAAATAAATATATAAAATAATTCTTCAGATAATTTCTGGCAAATTATTATTTGTACACAGTATAAAGGTTTCTGCCAAAGGCAGATCTAGCTTTATTGAATTAAGAGTAATTATGTAGTTTGTCTTTGTAATTTTTTAAACACAACGGGTTATAATTTATTATATTTATGGATACTTCAGTAACTGTAGTTGCGTAACAATTACATCCTAAAATAATATATTTTTACACCATTACGATTAATATTCATTTTACACACAAACACAAATTTAAAAATAGTTTAATTAACTTTAAATGACAAATAGAAAAAGTATTAAACAAATATTTGTCGGATTTAATTTGAAAAATAAACGATTAGCTCACTGATCTTGCCCTGGTGGTCCAGCTGTTCAACAATTCTGTAAATCATCCAATTATTTTTTAAAGATTAGATCTCGTTATTTTAAACAAAACACTTCTGGTGAAAAGAAACCACATTTTCTATGAAAAACATGTGAATATGAGTGATTAAATTATTTTGCTTCATTTTTTTGTTTTCATTTTTACATAGAAGTCGTGATTTACTTGTTTAAAAAAAAAGTAATTACTTTTTTCAATTGAAATAAAAAATAATAATAATAAATCTTAATTATTTTAGTTTTACTTAATTTAATAGATATAAATTGCTAGCCAAACTTAATAAATATTTCAAATTTTTTAAAATGCATGGAAAATAAAAAATAAACGCCTTTTTGTTGTTGTTGTTGTTGTTGTTACATATATATTGTCAGTGCATCCTTCATTTCAACTCCATATGACGACCAATCGCAGAAATTCAAACTATTCTCTACCTTATTGATGTAGAGAAAAATATCAAGTTGACAGCATGGCCATGGAGATTTGGGTGTTTGATATCTTTAGTTCATCTAAAGAATAAAGTCTGTTACAAAATGCTTCATAATGAATAAAGGTAGCCTTACTTTGGTGCAAGTGGATTACTGGATGCACTGATAAAATCAAAGACCTCAAAAATATGTTTTAATGCAGTGATTGTTCACTCTTTTATAAGGTGTTAAAGGTGAATAAAAACCTGTCCTTGCTTATGTGAAAATGATGTAGTTAAAGATATCGAGATGTTAGCATAGACAAGGAGATTTTGGTATTTGATAAATTTTTCTCATTTAGACTCTGAATGTTATTCACAAAATGCATACCTAGTAAGAGAAGATGGTCTGATTTTCTGAGGTTGTGGATATTTGTGATATGGTAAAATTGAAATGGGTGATACATTGGTAAAAACCAAAAACTTAAAAATGTAATTTTAACTTTTTTTGTCTTTTTCTAAGAATTCTTTAAGTTTTAACATTTTGTATTGATTGTACATGATTTTATCAGATTTTTGTTTATTTTGAATCTCTTATGTACAACTTTTTCCTCTCTTTACAATTTAACTAAAGATAAAAAAAAGAAAACTAAACTTAAGAATTTTAACACACTTTAGCTATGTTATCTTGTTATGAAATTGCACTTTTTCTCAGCACAGAATAACAATGTTTCAAATGACATTCTCTTTTCTTCGGGTGTTACTAGTCTGACCAGTGACAATACTAGTATTTTCAGATTATGAATTTTGAATTTAAGATAATTTCTAATTAACTATGCTATTTTATCAAAGAAAACACTACCAGAAATTGTATATACTTATCTATGAGGTTTGCCCTGGTTTCTTCTCTTACTTTTTAAGGGAAAGATTAATGAATGGTTTCCAAATATTATAAATTTATCACACTGGCTGATTTATGGAGTTATTTGCTATAGCTATGTAAAATTTTTTTTTAAAATGTTCTTGTTTGTACTTTTTTTTTGTCAAAAATTTTGGTCTTTTTCCAATTGAACATATATATGTTTATTGGCATATATATAGTTTGCTACTTTAGATACATTGTTTTTTTATATTTTCTAACTCAGTTTTTTTTTTTTTTTGCTTTTTTTACTTGCTTTTTAGTGGGTGACTAGTTTTTTCAATATATTATTCAATATTCTTGTAGTATTTAATAGATCCAGTTTTCATTTTTTAGCATTTCAAATTTAGATTTTGAAGAAATTAGGTTTTCTCTTAGTATATCAAGGTGTTCTGTTATTATTATTGATTGAAGGTTTTCTTTAGCTTGTCTGCTATACTTAGTATGTAATGATGCACTATTGTTTCAATAATTGTTTATATATATATATAATATAGCAACAAAATATATATATATATATATATATATATCATTTTGTTGCTTATTAAAGTTTTCTTACTGTTCACTAATGGATAATCATTTGTCAAGAGAATTTGTTCAATGTAGGGTTTTTTCCCCAGATATCTGCTTTCTAACCAAATAATTTTGTTCTGTTCCATAGTATAACAAAACATTTTGTTACGCTCTTAAATTTTACGAGATTGCAACGAACGGTGACCGTTCAAGGGTGTCACTAAACATTTCTGCCTAGACCGTATTATAAAATTTTTTATAATAGCGGTTAATTTATTTACAAACAACAATCACCAATTGCAAACCTTAAAATTATTTTCTTTTTAACGGACCAAAAGACTACAAAATGAAAGATAAGAATTAATTATAATAACTAAAAAAAGAAACAAGACAGATCGACGCTTAAATATTGTTAAAATATCTATTAACCTTTATTCTGTTCGTTGGTTATTCCCTTCCCTCACATTTGTCAAATCAAACCCTTCTGATCCTTTTTTTTCTAATCAAGATGTAGCATGTATCGTTCTCAAAGGATCATGCACCATCACATTACCAATTATACAATATTTCATCAAATATCATGGTATATATCTATGAGTGAACTCAAGGGCAACTTACTATAAGAGTGCGTTTATGAAAAATAAAAGCACTCAAACCTCCTCTTTCTAATGCCAAATCTTTTACTTGTTCTTAGATCGAGCATACAATTTTTCTTACCCCTATCTATACATTATAAGAACACCAATCATAGAAACTAAAGATAAGTTTAATTAATAGGCCGTAACAAAAAATTAAATAATAAAAAAAAACAATATAATGTGGGTTAATTTAAATTAGTACGTACATCTACTTAAAGACTACATCCCTCCCTTTCTATTGCTGAAACTTTGAGATATTTGAAGTGAAGGCTTTTCTTTCTTTTTTTTTAAAAATCTATTACGCAAATGTCTTTTGAAATTACAACAAAAAAAAGTCTATTTACCCTGATCGATCAGTGTAGATCCAGTGTGGGTGGAATATTTCACTCTGTATTCTTCATGGTTTGTCCGTGTCTTCTTCCAGTCCTTTTTCCTCGGCTAGCTGTCTATGTCCAGCATTTACAAGGCAGTTCCAGGTGGCAATAGCAAGAGGTTCCCAAAAGGGAAAGTTCTGTTAGCTCTAGCCATTCAACATTTTCTCCTTGCACTTTTTAGGTCTTTACTATTCAACAGCCTGAGCCAAATTGAAATTTATAGATTAGATATTGACCTCGGCAGAAATCTAATTAATTTTTGAACAAAAGGAAAGTCCGTAATTATAGTTTTTTCTTCCAAAGTCTCAGTTCACACCTTTAATATTCTCTTCTTTTATTTCATATTTTATTATAAAATTCCAAAGAAACATTCCAATTGATCAGTGTAACAAATAGCATAAAATTACCTTCACTGTCAAAGTCCCAACAATAGAACTAATTGCTTTCTCTTACTTTCTATCTTTAAGAAATTTTTTAAAGACTAAACAAAAGACAAACTTTTATCAATAAGCAAGATCTTGATCTAATTTATTTTAACTTCTTAAATCCCCATTTTAAAACTAAGTGTTAATTTATTTTTTTTAAATTATGTATTATAAAACAATATTTATATTTTAACAAAATATATATGTGCGTGTTTATTTATTTCTAATAAAATAAGTTTATTACAATGTATATATTTTATTTTTACAAAATATATGTGTATATATATGTATCATTATGAGCTGGCAGAAAAATATCAGCTCATTGCACCCTTTCCCCACAAACAAAAAAAACTTAAAAAAAAACCCTCAATCACGCTGTGAAGTCTTTTCCCATTCTTTCTTAGGACTATATTTACTCTTCCCCGTGAGTTCATTACAATTTCCCCACTTAACTTTAGAATCTTCCCCTTCTTCCAGCTCACTATACTCCATATCACCTAATATCTCTAGTGCTCCCTCTATTGACAAACGTCAGTTCTCAGCCAACCTACGCTGAACCCCCATCAGAAGATTATATCTTATAGTCCTTACAATCTGGAATTGATCTATCGGGTAAACCTCCAGTGCTCTAAGTTTCGCTGCCTGTCATTGAAAAAACTGGCTATAGGTTTCATTTCTATCTGCTCTATATTTTTCCCATGATGTTTTTATACGTATAGCCTCTTGTTTTTCCACGCTCCAGAAACCTCTCAGAATCATCATTTTGTATTCTTGGAATGTTTGAGGACTATAGTTCACCACCTTCCACCATTCTCGAGCAGGACCACTTAAATGGCTCATCGCTATAATGACCTTCTCCTTTTCATTTGACTTATGGAAATAAAAAAAAATATTTAAGCTATCCAAATAGTCGAATGGGTTTTCTTCGCCATCACCTTTAAATACTCTTATTTGAATAAATTTTGCTACTGCTGGCCTTTCAGATTTAGCTTCTTCCTCTTCTTCATTAGGTGTCCTTTCCATTATACTTTGATTCAAATCTCTTACTTTTCTTTTTGGACTCAATTCTATTTCTCCTACGGTCTGTTCTTTCCTTTCACTTTCTATCTTTTCTTCCGTAACCTTATTACCTTCATAACCTGCGCTTACTATATCCCCTTCATCTTTTTTTTGCCATTTCTTTTTTCTTATTTCTTTTCTAATTCATTTACATCTTTTCTGAGGTCTTGGATCATTACTTTCATTTCCTTAATTTCTTCCCTATCTTTGATTACTATTTCTTTTAGCTCAGCAATATCTTTTAGTATTTCTTCGAACTGATAATGCTCGGGCTTTTTAAATGTCACCACCGGGCTTTCTATGGTACTTTCATCTTCACTCATTCTATTTCTTTATTTCAAACTCAAAACTCTCTCCCATTGGGACACTAACTCCTCGCCCTAACCACCCGAACCTGCCTTACTCCACTTTTACCCTAATCTCAAGCTGTTTATTTAGTTAACGAGCCCTACACATTGAGCTGCCATTTTCCATATTTTACCCACT
Organism: Epiperipatus broadwayi; assembly: GCA_028023455.1. NCBI lineage: Eukaryota > Metazoa > Onychophora > Udeonychophora > Euonychophora > Peripatidae > Epiperipatus > Epiperipatus broadwayi. Next base: position 336,189 of record JAQFVV010006514.1, on the reverse strand, counting down.
CCTACCCTCTGTAACAAAACATTTTGTTACACTCTTAAATTTTACGAGATTGCAATGAACGGTGGCCATTCGAGGGTGCCACTAAACATTTCACCAATTGCAAACCTTAAAATTATTTTCTTTTTAATGGACCAAAAGACTACAAAATGAAAGATAAGAATTAATTATAATAACTAAAAAAAGAAACAAGACAGATCGATGCTTAAATATTATTAAAATATCTATTAACCTTTATTCTATTTGTTGGTTATTCCCTTCCCTCGCATTTGTCAAATCAAACCTTCCCGATCCTTTTTCTTTCTAATCAAGATTTAGCATGTATTGTTCTCAAAGGATCATGTGCCGTCACTTTACCAATTATACAATATTTCATCAAATATCATGGTATATATCTATGAGTGAACTCAAGGGTGACTTACTATAAGAGTGCGTTTGTGAAAAATAAACACACTCAAACCTCCTCTTTCTAATGCCAAATCTTTTACTTGTCCTTAGATCGAGTATACAATTTTTCTTATCTCTATCTATAGATTATAAGAACACCAATCATAGAAACTAAAGGTAAGTTTAATTAATAGGCTGTAAAAAAAATTAAATAATAAAAAAAAACAATATAATGTGGGTTAATTTAAATTAGTAAATACATCTACTTAACGACTTTATCCCTCCCTTTCTATTGCTGAAACTTTGAGATATTTGAAGTGGAGGCTTTTCTTTCTTTTTTTAAATCTATTACGCAAATGTCTCTTGAAATTACAACAAAAAAAGTCTATTTACCCTGATCGATCATTGTAGATCCAGTGTGGGTGGAATATTTCACTCTATATTCTTCGTGGCTTATCCGTGACTTCTTCCAGTTCTTTCTGCTCAGCTAGCTCTCTATGTCCAGAATTTACAAGGCAGTTCCAGGTGGCAATAGCAAGAGGTTCCCAAAAGGGAAAGTTATGTTAGCTCTAGCCATTCAACATTTTCTCCTTGCGCTTTTTAGGTCTTTACTATTCAACAGCCTGAGCCGAATTGAAATTTATAGATTAGATATTGACCTTGGCAGAAATCTAATTAATTTTTGAACAAAAGGAAAGTTCGTAATTATAGTTTTTTCTTCCAAAGTCTCAGTTCACATCTTTAATATTCTCTTCTTTTATTTCATATTTTATTGTAAAATTACAAAGAAACATTCCAATTGATCAGCGTAACAGAAAGCATAAAATTACCTTCACTGTCAAAGTCCCAACAATAGAACTAATTGCTTTCTCTTACTTTCTATCTTTAAGAATTTTTTTAAAGACTAAACAAAAGACAAACTTTTATCAATTAGCAAGATCTTGATCTAATTTATATTAACTTCTTAAATCCCCATTTTAAAACTTATTGTTAATTTATTTTTTTAAAATTATGTATTATAAAACGATATTTATATTTTAACAAAATATATATGTGCGTGTTTATTTATTTCTAATAAAATAAGTTTATTACAATGTATATATTTTATTTTTACAAAATATGTGTGTGTATATATGTATGATTATGAGCTGGCAGAAAAATACCAGCTCAATAGTGATAGTGTAACTATATTTTGTGTTTCTGGTGTGTTCGGATATATATGCTAAATATTTTTCAGTTGGTGAGCATGAGTTTTCTGTAAACTTTAGTTTTGATTTTGCAGTGAGTAATCTTTTCACAAAAATATCTAAGAATGCCAATTATTGTTTTTGGTCTGATTTTATTGCAAATGTTTTTGAAGAAGATGTGGTACTGATGTATGTTTGAGAATATTTATAATACTGCTTTACCATACAAAAATTGTTAATTAGGAGTAACAGAGATAAATTCATAGCCATCCCTTTATTACGTTTGAAGAATTTTATGTTATATTGAAAATATTCTGTTATTATGCAGAATGTTAAGAATTCTAAAACATTATTAATAGAAAGAATTATTTTGGTTTCTAAGCTATTATTCTCATTTAATTTTTTCTTATAATAAACAGTGCTTCACCATAAAGTGCTAAACTTTCCATATCAAAGCTTTACCAATATGTCAATTCTTTCTAATTTTATGTTTTTGATTAATTCCATTGAATGCTTACTATCCCTGATTAGATTATATCTTTTATGTTAAAGAACTAAAAATCACGAGAAGAACCAAGTTTTAACAATGTAAATTTCTAAAACTAATAATAGAACTTAATGGAAGATGCATTCTAATTAATGCTTATAATTTTGTTTCTGTATGTGATATATGATTGTTTTTGCTATTATTTTTATATTGACCCACTTTGAAGAGCTCTTTTATTGTATCATAATCAATAGTATTCATTATGACTGTAACATTGTATCAGCAGAGAGAATGATTATGAATTTATTTAGTTTGAGAAATTTAATATTTTTCCTCTCATCATAGGAAATGTTTGATTAGATTTTTTGGTGTTTTTTAGATATTCTTTTTTTTTTTCCAACATAATTCTGCTGCTTCTATTATAGGTAAGGTTTGAGTGGTTTCCTTCATTGCTTCTATTGTATCTTGTAAAGGAATCTTAGAAGATGTGATGACAAAATTTAGTCTTTTTTTACTGTAGAAAATATTTCTGTATATGTTAGATATTCAAACTAAGATTTTTAACTGAAGCTGATAGATTGTTTGATACAGTATAACATTTAATGCCCATGTAGGTTCATACGTTTTTTTTTTCTTTTGGCATTCTCTTATTTATATATGGTTTCTTACTGATTGAAAAATATTTGTTTCATCTTCATAAGTAAGTTTATTTTTAGCAAATAATCTTTATTATTAATTGAAAGTCTTTATTACTAATTGAATGCAAGATTCCATACTTAAAAAAACTTTTGAGCATTTAATCTCCAAGTAATTTTCTCAGCTCTATGGAAGTAAATCAGTGGTTTTAGTTATAAAGCTTTAATAATAAGAGGTTAAATTTTTTTATATTAAACTACAGATAATTAGACTTTTGATAAAAAAAACAAACACAGTATTTACTACCCCTAATTATCACATGATTTTTTATTTCATTTCAACTTTTTTCCCTTTTGCAGACAATAATTGGCTTTTATACACAATCTTTGTATAATTATATAAATTGATCAACTTTTCTTAAAAGAATTGTAACTAAATTCTAAGCACTAGGAACAGAATAAGAAAAGCTTCAGTGTAGACATATCTTAAAATTTAAGCTATGTGCTTTCAATATCTTGTTATTATATCATATTTATAGTAATGAGTGTGGACAGAAAGGTGTATAAATAGGATGTAAATTTATATAAATGTATCCAAATGAATTACATATTCCACTTTTTTAGAAAGGGGAAAACAGGATTTCTTTTTACTTATGGAGTTTGAATTCTGGCAATGTATCATGGCTCCTTTATTTTGTGCTTGGAGTCGAGTTTTATTTATCTGGATAAAAATATTTTTATATTTTTTTGGTTTACCTTTTAGCTAGTAATATCCAAATATCCATTTACTAATAATAATTGAAGGTTTAGATATTGGATAACCACATGATAAAAAATGTGATTTAAGCTTATACTAATATATAATAAAATTCCAAAATATATTTGTCTTAGTTCATTTCAATCATTTTCAGATTGTTTAATTTATTTGAATACTTATATGTTTTTGTTTTATTTATTTCAGATGTGTAATAGAAGGAAGATGTCATCCACCAGATTGTCAGTATGGAGAATTTGACTTTCATGCAAAAAGATGTCCTAAAGAAGATGAAATTATTGAAAGTAGTACAAGTGATGATGATGTGGATGTCAAATTTAAATCAATGATTCGACATCGCCGTTATAAAACTTAATTTTTTGAAATTTTGTGTTCTTTTATTTAAAAAAGCATTGAAACTTATTTTCACCTAAGTTTCTTTCATGAAATAAAATATATATTTATTATTTATATTTGATTGGCCATAAACTGTGCTAACTGAAATAATTTGAAGAGGTACAATAAAATGTACTACAGACTTTTTCAATGTGTGAAACTCTTTAGAAATGACATTATAATTATGACATTTTTGAAATTTTAAAATAATTTAATCTTTCCACAGATCCATGATTCAAGAATTTATCAGATGAGTAATTTATTAAATAAGTGGACTACAACTATATATCTATTAACTACTTGCATTCAACCTTTAGAAAATTTAAATATATATATATTTTGTATTTAACTCAATTTTGTTACAATGAAAAATTAGACAAAATTGTAATAGCATTAATAAATACTATATAAAGACCTAAGACATTGGTTGTGAAGGTGGACATCATTCAGATATTATGATTTTAAAAAATTTTCAAAATATACCATTATAAAAAAAAATTATACCATAACATTAAACCATTGAAATCATTTTAAAATACTTGTAATTTCTTAAATATTTAAATTTATATAGAATCAGAAGTAAATTAGATATTAAATATTATATTTTAAAAAAATCAGCTTTATTTAAGTATTCAATATATAGAAATTTTGGTTTATTATGATTTTAATATTAAATATTATATTTTTAAAAAAATTCAGCCTTATTTAGGTATTCAATATAGAAAAATCCTGGTTTATTATGATTTTATTCATCATCATTTTCCTTGTTCATTATTGAGTCATTGTAATTCTTCATATGAGAAATCTCCAGCACATTAATAATGAAGAAAATCTTTGATAAACAGAAGTTCTTAAAGTAAAAATGTTTGATATTGCAAAAGTATAGAAAATAGTGTGTGTTTAAAGGTTTGTATAGTTCTTTAAAAGTTGTCTGGCTTAGAAGATAAAAAGCATTTAATGGTTTTAATTTTATTGTAAATACAGATATTAGTACAGTAATACTATTATATATTGCATATATTTTAAAAAGGTATATATCATTTATATTTTTAACAATACCAGTTAAGTAATTTATAAAAATAATAATAATAAAATCAGTTGAATTTCATTATTCCAAAACCCTTAGTTTTAAAATCATTTTAGATTAGAAAAATGTACAAATATAAACAAAGTTCTTCACCTTTAATGTTAAAAGAAAGTTGCCTTAGCAACAGGTTGAAATTATTGATTGTTATTGATACTGAAATTGCCTAAGTGTAGACTGATTTTATTAATTAAAGCATTCTAATATTCACTACATTAAAAAAAGTATTTCTTTTGAAATTTAAATAGAACCAAATAAACATAATTTAATAGAAAAAAAAAATTGATTTTGAAAGATTAAATAAAACAAATAAAAATTTAAATTTTTTATTTACATTTTTTTGATTAGGGAAATTTTTATTTTGCATTTTGGGATAAAACTGCAACAAAATATGTTTTATCATAGTGTTGATATGCATTTTTGCAAATTGTTGTCTTTATGTATAAACATTGATGTAAAAGTGATCAGATATTAATTGATTCACCATATTGCAAACTTTTTGCTTTTATACTTTATAAATAGTTAAAATCAATAATGGATTAACTGACCTGATTTTTGAATAATTCAATTTTTCAAAAATAAGTTCTTTATATAAATTGTAATCTTGCATATATTTGCTATATTGTTATGTTGGAACATAAAAGTGGCCAGATATTAGAAAATTATCATTTTTGCTTTTTCTGTTGTCATTTGTTTAAAAATTAAATATCTTTTTAACAATTAAAATTTTTTTATAAAAAAATATTCCCACAACTTGTATCTATGCATATTTGCTCATCATAGAAGCAGATATAAAAATGAGTAGGTATTTCAAAATTAATTTTTTTTCTGCTATTAATGTAGAAGTATAAACGTTTTGCGTTTACATATACTCTATTTAGAATCAATATATATTACAGATATTTATATAAAATATATTAGTAATTATAAATAAAATATAAATTCATATAACATTACAATACTAGCCAAACAAACAAAATTTTATAAAATTCTTCCACAACCATGGTTTCATTAATTAAACAAATAGATCTTCTCAAGTGAAATTCAACTAAACATACCACATATATACAAAACAAAATAGCCCTTCCATCATTCATTTCAAAAACGAACTTCTTTTAACATCAAAAGATGTCTTTATGAGATTGATGGCCTCAGATTCAAAATCAGTCTCATAAAGACATCCTTTGATGTTAAAGGAAGTTGTTTTGAAGTGAATAATGGGAAGACTACTTTTGTATACATATGGTATGTTAAATTGAATTTCACTTGAAAAGATATATTTGTTACTAAATAAAACCATGATTGTAAAAGAACTTTAGTAAAAAAAAAATTTTTTTTTTTTGGGGGGGTGGGGCGTAGTATTGTAATGTTATATGAATTTATACTTCATATAGAATATAGATAAACATGTTTTTGACTTGATGTTTTTAACAAGTCAACTTTTTCTTAAATGAATGTATTATGAATAGTATAGTTTTATGTATACTTTTGCTATGCCATGGTGGCCAACTTCAATATGTTTAAATATTAGAAGTTTTTTGATCTGTCAGTTTTACAATAATGGTATAATTATAAATTTTATTAAACGCACATTATTATATTAAGTAATATTTACTAAGGCTGCAACCTTTAGGAATAAGCGTCTGAAAAATTCAAAGGTAGGGACCTCTACAGTCTTAGCCACAAGCTTACGCTAGGAAGAAAAGAGGGAAACCTTCTTTACTTCAACCTACTTTTATATATGAATAGGTGAAGCTGAAGTGATTAAATCTAAGAGTGTGAAGCTATTCAATACTTCACTAATTATCCACGATTCTTATTATATATTAATACTCACGAAATCTTACGATTTACAATGAGTCAATGGAAAGATCTTATAGTAAGAAATCTATTACGATAATTTAAAGTTGTAATTATAAATTTTATTACATGCACATTATTATATTAAGTAATATTTACTAAGGCTGTAACCAGTGATGATATTCCAAATTTCCAAGAACCGGTTCTCTAAAGGTAGATTGTATTTAAGAACCTATTCTGTTTATTTTTTTTTTCTAAGCATGGAAGCAAATCACTTTTTGGTTTCATACCTAAAACTTTTTGGTGACTTCTCAGAAATTTTGCATGACCCTCTCCCCCATACACAAAAAGTGCTGCACTGCACATATGCACTATGATGTACTTTGCAATTTCACTTATGGAATAAAAAAGAATTAAATCCTTTTTATAATTGGAAAAAAAACTTATTTATTTGGCAAGATATTTCCATATTGTCATTCTAGTCATATCATCTCTCTCTTCAGGTTGATGATGCTTTTTGACCATAGCATCATCATCTGTATTGTAGTTTCTTATCCAAACTTGAACTGAGTCCCTGCAATCCCAGTGATCTAATAATTTGCCACATTTTTTCACTTCAAGGTGATTTCTTTTATCTGAATAAATTGTGTTCACCACAGAAAACCTTCATTCAGCCTCTGCGGAACTCACAGCAATGGTTTTAATTATATTTTTAGCTCTTTGGATAGTTTCATGTACAACATGCTTCTGGTGAGTTCTCAAAATATTTTCAACATACTCACGGAAGTCATTAACTGAAATCTCATGGTGAAATGCTTTGTAAAAATCTGATAATTTCTCTTCAAATCCTTTCCAGAAAACTACAGCTTCTTCCAGATTCCAAGCATCTGAGTTCACAATTTTAACTAATTGATGGATTTTATAATTTCTATCTTGAATATTATTACTTCTGCTATTACAATCCATTAATCTTAATTCCATATTTGTTATCACTACATTCAGTAATTTTTGCTGGGGAAGACTCACTCATTTGTTGTCTTCAATAAAATTAATATGCAGGAATTCCTTAGAAGAGATAGATAGTTTCATTTATTATTTTTTCATAACTACCACTCTTCTCTCTGAGATACTCAAATGCTTTAATTGTTTTCTTAATCAATTGTTCAGCATGCAATATATTTACACTTCTTCCTTGAATAGCATCTGCCAACAAAGCAATTTCTTCTAGAATATCAATCCCTAAAGCTAGATCTCATAAAATATTTGTTGGCAAGATGTTTAGCCATTCCAGAAAATTTTTTATTAGTAGAAAAAAAATCATATAATGCTGGATATGCTCGCCACGTTGCAACTGCTGTTCTATGATGGCATGCTGCCCATCTTGGGTCAAAAACTCTACAATTTTTAGAATTTCCAATTCCCAAATTGGTTGAAATTTTATTCAATGCCATTTGATTTTTATTAGACTGATGGAAGATTTTACATATTTCATTAATAAATGCTGTAAAGTGATTCATTTGCTTTATGTCTTTGATAAAATCCTCCAGCACAAGTTGAAGGTGATGACTCAAACAATGCCAAATAATGATCTCAGGATAGTGGTTTTTTATTTTAACATTCACTTCTGACCACCTTCTCAGGATCACAATTACTCCATCTGAACAAAATCCAATCAAATTATTCTTCAAGTATGGATTATCAAATCCTACTGATTGCAGACTTTGTAGTAGAGCAGTGTAAATGTTTTCAGCATCTTTGTTTTGTAATTCCACTAAATCTACAAAAATTGTTGGTGAAAAATCTGCATCTTTAACCTTAATAAAAATGATAAGGACTGTTTTGCATGATATTGTTGATGCCTCATTAATTATAAACATATCTTTAAATTCTGATCTATTATTTTTCTAAACACTTTCTTTTTAATGTATTTTTCAATATGCTCGACAATTTTGACAGCCAGGAATTGAGAATGAAGTCCCACTCCCATATCTAATCCATTCTTTTTTTATAATTCTATCAAATGTTCAATATCAGAAAATGGTCAGTTTCATTTTGCTAAAGTGCAAACCGTACTGAAAATTTTAAGATGGAGCTCATAAACTTTTCATGAACTTTGTCTATGAATTTGAAAATTGCATTTTTTGCACTTTCTTTCAATTGCATCACACATATCTGGTGTGCTTTTGATGAAAAGTGTTCCTTTATTTTTTTTTTTGAAGAGAGGCTTGTTGAACCATTTTATTTTTTCCACTTGGAACAATATTACTTCTCCATTCTTTTGACACATGAGCTGCCTTCACTTTTATTGACTCGATTTTGATATAGTTATCACACTCAAGTTTTTTTCCAATAATAAGTAAATCACAATATTTTTCTTTGAATTCATTGGCTTATTTCATATTCCAGCCGCCAAGAAGGTCACTCCCATATCTAATCCATTCTTTTTTTATAATTCTATCAAATGTTCAATATCAGAAAACGGTCAGTTTCGTTTTGCTAAAGTGCAAACCATATTGAAAATTTTAAGATGGAGCTCATAAACTTTTCATGAACTTTGTCTATGAATTTGAAAATTGCATTTTTTGTACTTTCTTTCAATTGCATCACACATATCTGGTGTGCTTTTGATGAAAAGTGTTCCTTTATTTTTTTTTTGAAGGGAGGCTTGTTGAACCATTTTATTTTTTCCACTTGGAACAATATTACTTCTCCATTCTTTTGACACATGAGCTGCCTTCACTTTTATTGACTCGATTTTGATATAGTTATCACACTCAAGTTTTTTTCCAATAATAAGTAAATCACAATATTTTTCTTTGAATTCGTTGGCTTATTTCATATTCCAGCAGCCAAGAAGGTCACTATCTACATTTATTTTATATATATATTTTGTACTTTTGAAACTGGACAGCTTATTTGTGTTGTCAACATTATTTTTTGTTGCATCAGAAGAAACAGAAAACAAAATTTGATTCAAAATATCATCCTTTACTATCGTTTTCGATTCTGTATCAGTTTTTGGATCTTTTATGAAGGAATCTGATATTGTTTGGCATTTTTGTTTCATTTCTTGTGAGGGGTTTATTTTTATTATATTCTCGTATTACATTCACCTTAGAAAAAAACATCTAATTAAATGATTTTTTAATGCAAATGAGTTGTAACAAACCATAAAACTGAAATAAAATATTAAAATTAAAAAAAGAAAAAGAAAAAAAATATTTGAAAACGAATCATGCCACTTGATAAGCCAAAGTTATTGTTATATTTATCATCTTTCCAAGTTATTCTAAAAAAATATGTTGAATTTATTGTTAAAAAAAGTCACACTGTTACATCAGATATAGCAAACCAAATGAAAATAGTGTACTATAAACTTACTACAGCTGATCATCCATTAAATTTACTAATCAAATAAAAACAAATCTTGCATGATAAATATGTAAGTGAAGAAATAAAGTATTTAAATAAAAAATAAAAGTTAAATAAATATTTAAAACAACGTCGGCATAACAAAATCATTTGAACAATGGTTTTATGTTATTGTTTGTTTTCGCGATGATAGGTCCTTTTGAATGAAGTTATTTTATCTTTAAAGTAAAATAATTTCAGCAAGAGTTAATTTCATTAAAAAAATTATGGTAATACATAAATACATTTGTGACGAATTTATTTCTAATTTTTAATTTTAATCATGCCTCTGTTAAATGTAAGTAAACTAATAGTTAATTAATTTCTTACTTACTTTGTGTAAAAATTAAATATGGGTTCCTTTATCACTAATAAAATAACACTTTTTATTTGTATACTTTTAAAGAAACTAATTTGAAATGCGATAAATAATGGATTTAATTACTTAAAACAAAACTGCTGTGAATTATTTCTTGCAGGATAAGTCTTAATCACTCAAATTTCATTGCGCATATCACATATTCCAAGTGCAATATCGTATAGTCGAATTATTCTGGGGAAAGCATTTTGAACCCAATCTATTCAAAAAGAATCATTGTTACATTAGATATAATAAAAAAAAATACAAATAATGTTCTAGATTATTGTTGGAAATAATTAAGTAATTTGTTAATTCAATTCTTTTTTAGGATAATAAAATTTATTTTCGGATAATTTAACTACCGGTTTGCTAATTTTTTTTAATTTTTAGAACCGGTTCATGGTGCGAACCGGTTGGATATCATCACTGGCTGTAAACTTTAGGAATAAGCATCTGAAAAATTTGAAGGTAGGGACCTTTACAGGTCTTAGCCACAATCTTACGCTAGGAAGAAAAGAGGGAAACCTTTACTTCAACCTACTTTTATATATGAATAGGTGAAGCTGAAGTGGTTAGATCTAAGAGGGTGAAGCTATTCAATACTTCACTAATTAAGTCCACAATTCTTATTATACATTAATACTCACAAAATCTTACGATTTACAACAAGTCAATGGAAAGATCTTATAGTAAGAAATCTATTACGATAATTTAAAGACGCTTATTCCTAAAGGTTACAGCCTTAGTAAATATTATTTAATATAATAATGTGCGTTTAATAAAATTTATAATTACAACTTTAAATTATCGTAATAGATTTCTTTCTATAAGATCTTTCCATTGACTCGTTGTAAATTGTAAGATTTCGTGAGTATTAATGTATAATAAGAATTATGGACTTAATTAGTGAAGTATTGAATAGCTTCACACTCTTAGATCTAACCACTTCAGCTTCACCTATTCATATATAAAAGTAGGTTGAAGGAAAGAAGGTTTCCCTCTTTTCTTTCTAGCATGAGCTTGTGGCTAAGACCTGTAGAGGTCCCTACCTTCGAATTTTTCAGACGTTTATTCCTAAAGGTTACAGCCTTAGTAAATATTACTTAATATAATAATGTGCATTTAATAAAATTTATAATTACAACTTTAAATTATCATAATAAATTTCTTACTATAAGATCTTTCCATTGACTCATTATAAATCGTAAGATTTCATGAGTATTAATGCATAATAAGAATTGTGGACCTAATTAGTGAAGTATTGAATAGCTTCACACTCTTAGATCTAACCACTTCAGCTTCACCTATTCATATATAAAAGTAGGTTGGAATTCTCCTGCAAAAAAAAATCATGCAAGTTTCTTTAAGATTGATACAATATTTGTTGAGTTATTAAGTAATAGATAGATTAATGTATAATATATATAATATACAAAATATGCTTTGTTCTCAATTAAACATCATTAACTAACCTATAAAAATTTGCCTCCTTTCTTATTCATCACAAAACCATCATCATCTTTTTATAAAACTAATTTCATGTAATGAATAAGAACGTGTCCTCAATAAGTATAAAAAAATATATTAAAGAATCATATTTTATTAAAATTGATACTAAAAAATAAAAAATTTTATTTGAAATTTTAATAAAAATTAATTTTATATTAATTGTTTGCAGATGTAATTCTTGCATTTATATGCATTCTATAAAACTATCTCTGATTCCCTAATTTTATCTTTCTCTCTTTATATATATATATATTATAACGATCGAAATACAAGTGAAGATCGAATCTAACCGCAAAAACAATATCTGCAACTACCAGGGCGCCATATAGGCATTTGAGCCTAGAAAAATTTATAAAGTAGGCAGATACGCGCTGTTAAGATTCCACTTTATTTAAATATTCCGATCGTTAGCCCAAGTCACTAGCTCAGCGGAGACGCAGAGATAATAAAATATAAATTGTATATCTTAAATATAAGAGAATAAAAGCCACTACCAGAAATTAACACATAAAAAGATTTATTTACGCACATATAAAATAATATTTAAATTTTGAGGAATAAATTTAACGTTTATAATTTTATATTGATCTTTAATTCTAAATTTAAGTAGATTTCAAATAATGAGTTTACTATTTATTTAGAGGGTCGAGTATGAATGGACTACATAGGTCTGCATTTGAAAGGAAAATATTCTTCCCTGATTTAACCTTAGGCAACAAATTTCGCAATCAACTGGCGCCAATCCATCTGATACATTCATGTATTCAATGTAGCATGATACGACAACACAAAATACTATATTGTCAGGAATGTACATCTGAACAATAAGTAGAAATAGAGAAGCAATTGACTCTCCACCAACAGGAATGTGACATCTGTTGGCAAGTAGATCAATAAACTAAAAACTCCATAGGAATGGACTGCGGTCTTCTGCCGACTTACAAACCCATCCATAGGCAAACAGAGGGTGTGTGGCGTATATCTATAATCCTGCCCGTAGCGGACCTCATACTACATCTACTAATTACACAAATATATCCAATCCATTGAACCAATTCAACTACGAAATGAATAACCTAAGATTACCCTCCCTTAATACAACTTTACAAAACTATATAGCCATTCACGCCCGACTTAATTTTAACATTTATATACGTTCGCACAGATTTGTTTAAAAATGTTGGGTATAGATCGATTACACAGATTCCACGGTCAAAAACATTTCAAAATAAACATAAACGATCAAAATACAAAATTATTGATACCGACAATCGCAGAGGGAAACTTATAAGTAACCCAATAGTATTCACCATAAGATACTTGCATTGTCACCAATAACTTAAAAGACATCCGAATAAATACATTTTAGATACTCACCGTAAGGTATCATTATTTATCGAATGTCTATATATTTTGATCAAATATGAAAACCAAAATCTAATTAACCGCAAACGAATCCATGCAAGCGTCTATAGACAACTTAAATGTAATGCATTTAATAATTTCTACAATAAAATATTACTACAAATAAAAATATTAAAAGGGAAATGATTCTTTTAACAATCGGGAAAGATATAAAATTAACCATTATTAATTTGATTTAAAACTTACAAAAGTCAGATAAGAGTCCATTTTAAATAAGTTGGCTTGTTTATTACATTGTACAACTTGACGAAAGTTCTTGATTGATTTTAATAATTGTTCATTTCCTATAGCTTACGGTAGCAGAGCTCCTGGTTCCTGGTGTCAATGTCCACGGAGACTTTAATTGCAAGATCAATCTAATGTTCAGGAGGTGGCATTTGCTGGTTCATGGTATCAGTCATTTCATTTCAGAGATAAGTGAGAGAGAACGATAAAGTGCGTCTTTATCGCTCGTCTCACCCAACCAAGTTGAAAAAGCTCTTCAACTCAATATTTTTTTCTTTTTATATCATCCACAAGGATTCACTGAACAAAACGTCACTAATCTGTTTTTTCATTATGGTCTGAGCCAAGGCTTAGTGCTTCCATTGGTCAAGCTAAAATTTCTTTCTTCTTTTATCTAACTTTCCATCTGACTTTTTAATTAAGCAGCTTTTAGATAATTAATAAACAATCATTTCCATTTATAGATTACAGGAATTAATTAATACCTGTTTTTATTTTAACTTACATTATTTTTTTTTATTAAAATATTTTTATATTTCAATCTTGTATCTTTTTATTAAAAAAAATACGTTCAAATACTTTTTTTTTTTATGAAAAAAATATTTTTAAAGTTTAGCATCTGTGCGAATGTATATACGTTTAACAAACGTTTTAATTTTAGCGTTTAGTTTTTTACTTTTATTTGCGAACTTTTAAGTTTTTATTTTAAATAAATGTAACGACATATTTATATATCGTTACAATATATATATAAAGACATAACAGTAGTAATTCTGTTATAGTCTCTTTCACATTTACTTATAATAATGGAATTATGTATATATATTGAGACTCTAGTCTGGAGATTTAAGTTAGTCTTACATATAGAAAAAAAGATGAAATAAATAAGACAGCATTAAGTTTAATTTTGTGTATTATTAAAACTACACACCTTACTTTCCATTACTTTTAATGCTAAAAGAAAATTTACCAGGATTTATTCTGTAATATTACAATTTCTTTAATACTTTTTTCTGAACATACTTAAACTGAAATATATTTTTTGTGTTTGCATGATATACTACAAATTGAAACACACAAAAAATAACATTATCAGTATAACAATAAAGTATATATTATTATAATTTTGTATTTTCATCAAAATAAAAACATAATATACTTAATCATTTTTGTAAACCATAGTAAAATTTATGTTAAATTTTATTAAATAAAATTGTTTATATACATGTAATTATAAATAATACTTTAATATTGAATAAATCTAATATCATATAAATTTTACTTAGTCTATTTTAAATAATAATTGAACCATTCTCTAGCTGCCATGTTCAATAACTTTTACAGTAAGAAAATGATCCATTTTCTTACTAAAAAGTATTGAACATGGCATATAGAGGTCAGTTCAATTATTATTTTAAATAGTAAATTTTACATGACATTATATTCATATTAAAGTGCAATTATTTATTTTGTTTAAAATAATTTTGATTCCAAGCATTCAAAAAGAAAAGGGAACCAAAGAAAGGTTAATAATTTTAAATACTTTTGGACTGTAGTATAGAATGAATATTATAGAAAGAGTATATAATGACAATAATATTTATTGTTAGATCTCATTTGGTATTCAATGATTTCCCATGCTTATAAAAATGACTCTAAAACAGAATGATATATTAATTTTAAATTACATTACATACATAAAAGAACTGAATAGTTATTTCAAAATATATTGACTGGAAACAATTTTATAATATAAAAATCTATCCAAATATATATATATATTAACCCACCTTTCAATTGAGATGAATTATTTCATTTTTTGACCATTTTGCCCCCTGAATTTTTTCATAAGTATTATACGTTAAAATGTGTGTAAAACAGTATATTTTCTTATAATAAATTTTTTTGCCAAAAATTTTCCCCTAAAAAGCACAAAATTCAAAATTCCCACTCTAACAATAGACATAAGCCCCACCCTGACATGTTCAGCCATAATCCTTTGCTAAAGGTGTAAAATGTTTGGCATTTTATGACATTGAAGTTTCCAATGATGCAAAAACATGTTTATTTGTGAATTTATTACGGTTTTAGATATTTTTTAAAATAATTTACACTATATTTTATTAGATATCAAGAAATATAAATTATTAATAATTTATTTTGACTTGAAATACTTTATTTTCAAAAATATAACATTATATTAGCAGCTAATGTAAACATGATCTGAAGCAAATTAGAAGACTAGCTTTGACATAAACAACCTACTTTATATTTATGAGTAAGAAAATATTGCAATTTTGCAATAAATATTCAGAAAATTTAAACTTTTAAAGCATAATTCATTAGATATAAGAGAAATAAATAATCATTTGTTTCAATGTTTAAAAATAATCAGAATTAAAAAATATTTTGTTGATTTTATAAACTGAAAATAATCGTTCTAGAAATGATGATGTGTAATGTCTTTGTTTTGAGTGCGATCTCATTTTTTTAATATTTACAGAAACAAAATGTGAACATTTAAAATTTATTTCAGTAGTAAACAAAAGTATCTATCAAATGAAGTCAAATTTGTTATTTTCTGATAAGTAATAATCATTTTATCATATATTTTATGTTGAAGTGTGAGACAAAAAGAACATCAGAAAATGCTGAAATTTAAGAGGTGTTAGGCTGCATTTTGGAAAGGTTAATGGAATAACTAATCGATTTATTTATTACAAAACTAATAAATAAATTTAAAAAATACAGCTAATAAATAAAACAAATGAATTTTATTCACTGCTTAAATATTACAAAGAAAAAATAATAATTTAAACATAAACTGTCCTGCATATTTAGCACAATGGTAAAATAATAGGCTCTAGAATTGTAGGTTCCTGGATTAAAATCTTTCATATTGATGTTCAAAAATAATACCAGCTTCCCAGCAATTAACCATTTAAATTTTTTATGTATCAACTTATATAAAATCTCATTCTTTTAAATCAAGATAGGTAGAATATTTTAGTTAAAATAAAAAAGAACATATCTTTAATTCATAAAACTATTAAATTTATTATTATTTTATTGCTTTTTATGCAAATTACTATAAATTTACCTTCTTTTTTATATAATTTTTAACTTTATTTTACATTATTAATTAGTTGAAATTTATAACATTTGAGTTAAAGCACCAAAGCATCTCTTCCAAAGCACATTATGAAATATTAAAAACTAAGCAGCAGCTAACTTTTTAATCTGTGACAATAAGATTTTTTATTAAAATAATTTATAATATTTTATGCCATACATTTTTAGTTGGTATCTTTATAAAAAATAAAATTAATTATTTATTTGACTCAATATATCATTTCAAATAGGTAAATATTTTATCAGTATGTATATATATAGGGGATTTGAATACAGACTTTTAAGCTCCCTTCAGCCATCCACTCTATCTCATACAACCAGTATATATGATCACACACATGTGAAAAACATAAATGATCTTCAATATACATATTCCATGCTGAATCAACATTGTCTGTGTTCAAATGTCCTGTTTCATCTAGACTTCAGATATATAAAATATACTTGTAATTAAAAAGCATTATATATATATATATAAAGTAGTTTTTAAAATAGTCTATTGCAAGGCAAATGCCTCACTAGAATCACATTACAAAGAAAGAATGCAAAAGAATACAATAATCTTCTGGCATATCAAGTATTAGATTGTAAGAATTTTTATTATTTATTTATTTATTTTGTTTTATCTCTAATTAAAAATAATTAAATATCTATTTATTGATCAATAACCTGAGTAGACTGTGAGTCAGCTGTCTGGAAAAAATAAGCTTGTTTGAAAATTGAAAAAGAAAAAAAGCTATACATGACCTGGATTCAAACTCCATGAAATAAACATACCTGAGCTAATCATTAAGTTATAGAAATTATTTCCATATATGTTAGCAATATGGTTTACAAAACTGGAAATGGTTATTATTTTTTCTGTCCACAATGCTTACTGACTATTAAAAACAAATTCTTCTAATTGTAATATATATTTGCTGATAATAAAATATAAAAAATTTGTATATACAAGTAAAAATGACTTCATTAAATACTAGTTACTTATAAATGAAATGTAAGAAATAATAAGTTTTTTTACCTTTTTTTTTTTTTACAGAAAAAAGAAATATATTGTGTGAATATATTAATAAAAAGGTGACATAAAATTATTATATATATATATTTATTTTCATACAATACAAGATTAATCTAAATTTATATGTTTTCAAGCTATGTGAAAAGACTCAATGTACCTGAATATACATTAAAAAGTGCCAAAGCCTGATTACTAATTTTAATTTTATATATTTATTATAATAAAAAAAAAAACCAGATTGTAATTTATGTTCTATAAATTAAATTAAAAGTGATAACATAAAAACCAAACTATAAAGATCGTGTATGTTGTCATTCTAGTATTTGAGGACAATCGTTTTTTTATATTGTTTATCAACAAATTTAGAGGTGGGGTATAATATCATGTAATTTATAACTAGTATTTTTATATACATATAATACAGCACAATGAAAAGAAAGTGATTGTTATCTGTTTTTCAT
Source organism: Epiperipatus broadwayi (assembly GCA_028023455.1). NCBI lineage: Eukaryota > Metazoa > Onychophora > Udeonychophora > Euonychophora > Peripatidae > Epiperipatus > Epiperipatus broadwayi. The sequence continues at coordinate 317,920 of JAQFVV010006514.1, read as the reverse complement.
TTTAACATAAAAAAATATCAAGCATAGATATTGGAAAATGTCGTCTTATCAAATGAAAAAAATGGTTAAAAGAAAGATTTATTTTAGTTAAAAAATTAATCAAGCATTGTTAGCAGAGAGGCCAGCACAGCCATCTTGCAAGCAAGCCGTTGGTTGCAGGCAGTTGTTGTGGGTTCACCTCCCGGCCGATGCTATGGCATATGAAAAAAAAATTCTAAGTAATTAATTTTTAAAAGTTGTTTGCAAAGACGAGTCTCGTTTCTAATCCAATGAAGACAGTATGCATAAATTATTTTAAACAATTGGAGTAACTTAAAATCATAGCCTAATTAATTTTTCCCATGTATCTAAGGTTAGATTAAAATTAATTTCTAGAAATAACATCCTTGGAAATCTAAATGGTGTTACTTGGACTTGGCAATATTAATTATTTAAGAACAGTTTCTTTAGTATCAGAAAATTCGTCTGGTAATTATTGTACCTTTGTTTGGAAGAAAAGTTTTGTCATTAAACTTTTAAAATACTAAATTAAAGATTACCCTGAGAAATATTACTAAAACAGTCGTGTCTAAATGTTCTTTTACATATTCTTTTCTATCAAATATCAGAAAAGAAATTGCTTCACAGGAAATGTATAAAAAACGATTAAATAGATTAGACTTTCCAATAATTCAAAATATAGTTTAACTATCTAAACTTCATCAAATCAATATTCCTTTTTTTTTTAGAAGTTTCATCATGACTCTATAATCAAAGAATTATGCATAAAAAATAAAAAATTTATATTCTCAACAATTTTTTTTTCCAAAATCCAAAATAAAACCAATTAAATTTAATCTTCATAGTTGCAACTAGAGACTCATCAATAGATTCAAAACAACTTATAATCACTGTGATAATGTTTCAAGAATGGAATTTATCCACCATTGATCTATGTATTTGTGGGAAAACACAAACTATAAACCACATAGTTAATGACTACTAAATCTATTGCTACAATATCAAAATTAAATGTCACTAGTAATTCTATCTCCCAATTAGAATCCCTACAGTTCCTTATTAATATTCTGGTAATAGTTACATTGTTGAAAAAAAAAATCCATAGCTAAATAAATTTATCTTTTAAAGGGAATGGATTTTGAGTCCTGACACAGATAATGAATGTCTATTATTAATAACTATGCAGATTATAATTGATAGAAGTATTAAAAACAAAACATTTAAACAATGTATTTTCATATATGAGGATTTATGTATGTATTTTAACATCAAGTAAATATATTTTTCAAATTGTGTCAGAAAAATGCAAATTTATGCATAAACTGAAAAAGGTTTAAATTTATATATATGTTGCTTCATTTAAAATTATGAATATGAAATGAATAATTTATACAAATAATAAAGCAAAAGTAGTCAAAAAAGAATTATTGTGATGAATTTTATACCACTAACAAAGAACAAATTTTAATGTTAAATTAAAATTTAATAATTATTAAAAAAAAATTAAAAATAAAATTTATAAAATTATAATTTTGTAAATCTAAAAGAGTAAAAAAAAAGATTTTCTTGCTGTTTGTGATTGTGTTCTTTGGAATTGATAAGTATTACTAAATATAATTCTGAGAATATAAGTACTTTTAGACAATTTGGTAAATAAATTCATGTAACAAATTATCACATGATTTAATAATGAGTTTATAAAAAGGCAAAGAAATTTTTCAAGTATTCATTGTATAATATTCAATAATTTATAATCTAAATCTCACCAACTTTTTGTTGAGTTGATAAAAAAAATAATTTACACAAGTTCATAAGTATGATTCTTTAAGCCCAATCATATAAAAACTTAATGTAGTTATCTTAAATGAGGAAGAACACTATAAGAGTACTGTGATATTAAATACCAGTGACTATAGTGTTATATGATAAAACAAATAACCACTAATTTTCTGAAGGCTTCTGATAATGGCATTTTAAAACAGGGAAAACTCTCCATACAGTAGTTTCACTCAGTGCAAGCCAGAGCAATCAATGGATGAAAGAAGGTTAATGCATAAAATCCCTAACTATTGTCTATTCATCCAATATCCCCAGACTAGTTTCTAGGTTGTGGCTTTCATCAGTAAGGAGCCTTGGATTTTATGCATAAACCTTGCATACATTGATTACTCTGGTTTGCACTGAGTGGCACTTCTGTGTGGAAAGTTTTGCCTGTTTTAACAGCTTGAGCAAGATAAAAAATAGTGTGATCATGTAATGTTTGATGGCATTTTAGTTGTACTTATATGTTGGACTATTTCCATTATTTAACATTAAATATTTAATGACTTTAGAAATTTTTAAATTTTAATTAAATTTTACAATTACATTCAATTGTTAGTAATAGGACACAGGTTAGTATATACACAATGTTTTGAATGGTATCTTCTCTTCTTTAGGTGCTGCTGTCCTGTCCAGTAATAGAACCAGTGTGGAAACTAAACCAGATCTTTAGATTCTTGAATATTAAAATTTAAAATAATACTCTAATCAACAGCTATTTTGCCAAAGGCAACAGTCATGAGAAATTTCATATATGTACCTATAAGGTTTTTCTGATTTCTGTTTTTTTCCTAAGAGCAATGTTAAATAGTTTCTTCCAGACATTATGTATAGTCAGTCACACTAGGTTAACTTATGGGGTTATTTTTCATTATCATGTGAGCAACTTCATTGAATTTTCTTATTTGTACTTTTTTTTCTCTGTCCAATATTTTTCTATTTTTCCAATTAAACATATTTTTATTGATACATACATGGTACTCTACATTAGATACAACTATTTTCTCTTTTCTAATCATCAGTTTGTGTATAAATACAATACAGTATCAATAATTGTTTTTATTTTGATCATTCTTTTGTAGTCTATTTAAGGTCTTCTTGATGACAGCTGATGGAAAGCCATTCTTCGTGAGTGTTTGTTTAAGATCTTTTTTTTTTCCAAATCACTGGTCTAATAAACTAATTATTTTGCATCTTTATTTATTTTATTTATAGAAAAAAAATTTGTAATATAAAGCTTTTTTTTTAATTTTATGGATCTATTATTCTATTCACATGGTTGATCGTTTCAATTTTTAAATGGCCATCAAAATCTAAAGCATTTATAGTAAGAAAAAAATTAACCCTTTGATTTTATTCACATTAGTAATATCTAAGCCAATATCTTTTTAAGAGCGGATTTATCTGTATAGCTATCTGTTTGGGGAGGGGGCTTCTATTAAAAAACTAGAATGGATTTTTATTTTGTGTCAATATAATAAACTCAATTTAATAAATCTAACTTTTTATGTATTATTTATTTTTACTAAGAATAACAAATCTTTAGTATTAAATCAAGTATGTCTTTATTCTATCAGTCAAAGTCATTTTGTTTTGGCCTAAACGTGAAATTTCTGAAATAAATTCCGATTCTGTGTTTTTTAGATATTTTTTTTTTTGTAATATTTTTAATGACATCTCTATTTTTTCTGAATTTTAATCTTTAAAGTAAGTAAGTCAGAGAATAGTAAACATAATGAATTAATATATTTGAGATATTATTCAATAAGGGCATGTAACTAACCTCATTTTAAAAAAAATTGAATTTTTTTAGTATGTGGTATCAGAAAATGTGTTCATTACTAATCAGAATATGTAAATATCATTATGTTTTTCACATAAATTTTATAATATCAAACAGTGATACTTTAGCTTGAAAAAAAAAAAAGATTAAACATTAAAATCCAAAATATGTTAAAATATCATTTATAACTCAAAAATAAAATAAGGATTTTAATAAACAAAATTTTAAAGTAAATGTCTTCCTATTTTATTTAGAGTCAGCACACATTTTGCTATTAGAAAGAAGCAGAAAACATATTTATATGAATTTATGTATGTGTGTATATTTAGGCTCAATATAAAAAAAATTAAAACTGGGACAATGCCAGTTATAGTCCAAATTACATAGCATATGATATAAACAATGCTACTGTTTTTAGAATTGTGAAAATATATAAGATTTATATATCAAATAGTTAAGTTTGTTAATTTGTTATGAAGTTCTTTCAGCTTTAATTTATAAAAGTTCATCACAAAATGGTTTTATAGGGAAAACATCACTTAAAAAACAATTTAATGTCGTCTGTATTTTATAAACGTTAATGCAATTGTAACCTCTATTTAATTATTATGTTGTTTCACCTGTATTTTTTTAATAATGTTGAATTATTATAAGACAACTTGTTATTAAGCATATTCATTTATTGCCTTGTTTCATGTCTAAGTAAATAAGTTTGATTACTTATGATGGCATGATAATAGTTGTTTTGAACATGTAAGTTTAAATATATCACATGATCACCATCTCTTATACTAGCACATAATTGTTATTAAACATCACAAGTCTTCTGGCATCCAATGATTACTCTGGTTCGCACAGAGTGGCACTACTGTATGGAGAGTTTTGCCTTGTTTAATAATTTTTAAATATATTGGAATAAAAATCTCTTTATCATTGAGATAGTTCTGGAGAACCAAATATGCCTAAAATTGATTAAAAAAGGAATACTTGGTTGCCAGAGATATTGGTGTAAAAGTGAATGCTGATTAATCTCACTTTAACTGGTTCATTTATTTTACTATCTAGTTTCTCACTATCAATCTAGAAGCAAAAGGTTGTGGTTTTAAAATCCATTTTCTTATCTCTTTAGTTGGGTCTAGACCTTATTTATATGTTAAGATCTATTTAATTATTGATTGCCTTGAAATAATTTTTAATTACATTATTACTGCTGAAATAAGTTATATATTCTGGAATTACTGTTCAACTTTTGTTAGATATAATAGAGACTGCTGATCCAGAATTGACCTTATTTATTATGATTTTGGTCTTGAAGAATGAGTTTAAGTCATTCAATTGACCAATTTGATTTAGATTAAGTTTTAGGCCAGAAATTTGCCACTTGTTTGATTCAGGTAATTATTTTTCTATAAATTCGATTGCATATATGCACACAATATGATTGCAGGAATAAAGCAATGTTTTTGTGCATGTTTTTTTTAACACCAGCAAACTTTGTCAAAACTTTATAGTTTTTAGCATAGTTTATTTTTAAAATTTTTTTTTTTTTTTGGCATTTTATTGTAAAACTAAATTAGGTGTAAAATCTGGTAGGAATGCTTGGGCAACTATTGAGTCCAAAGAGGTAGTTTAAAGTTTTTGCATTTATCAACCAGTGATAACTTTTTTTAGCTTAGTGTCATAATTCATTTTTTTTATTCCTTTGGTTATAATATTCACCTAATAGTTCTGAACATTTATACAGGAAAGATAGTCTATGTATTTTAAATTTAGCTTTTATTCATGCTTAGCATGCTTTTGATATATAACATATCATAAGCATAGCACTTTCACTTATTTGGTGTTCAGAGTCTATATGTATGTTTGATAAATATTTTAATATTTGAAATCATTTAAATGTATATCTTTAATATTCAAAGATATTTAAAACCCTTCAAAGAGCCCACTTCTTTGAGAGGTGGATGTTTGTGTGTTTTTGTTTATAGAAAATGAATCTTTAACTATTCCCCATGTCTCTTTAATTTTTCATTTTCTATATTCCCTCTAAGTGTATACAATTCTAGCTCTAAACAAATCAAATTTATAGCCAGAATTTTGTTCATTGTTTATAAATACTGAGGAATATTATTTGCTCTATTGTACAAATATCTATGCTGGGTTAGTCTTGTAGAGAGATTAGCCCTTAATTCCTTATAATATAAAAAAATACACAGTTGATTACATTTTATTTTGTAGGCAATTTGATGAGATGATTTCATGGATAGTTTGTCTTTCGAATTGCTAAGTAGTTTGATTAGTGAGGGTGGTACAAAAACATATTTTTTAGAAGATATATATTCTTTTTAATTTTTGAAAAAATTTCAAGTGTATGGATAGCTTATCCATTTTTTAAGCTCCACGGATTGAGGCTGTGAAGGTTTTTTTATTTTATTTTAAAATTCATCAAATGTGCTGAAAATTTTATTAATATTATATCTTAGGTTTTGTAAATCTTTAATATATGTATTTGTATTATTCTTGCTATCCATTTCAAATTTATAAAATTTTAAATTCCTTTATATAAAAAAATCATTAATTCCAGCATATTTGTGAGACATCAGTGTTAGCAACTTGGAATAGAGTGTTCTTATGTTTATCAATTTTAGTACCATTCTGTAATTTACGATATTAAGCTGCGATGAAAATAGATCAAAAAATCTAATTCTTTGGTTCTTTTTTTCCTTTTCAAATCCAAATTAAAGATGATACATATTCTAATTCTGGATGAATTTTTGTAATTTGTATTTTAGTTGCACAGATTAATGTGTCATCTTTATTTCTAACATACATTGTGAGTTTGGGGATAAAAAATATTGAAGTAATTATGTTTTTGATTTTTGTAAAGTATAAATTGCATATAATACTACCAAACAAAAAGCCTATTGGCCATCTGTGTTCCATTCTATATGGTTTCTCATTTGCTACAACAATGATGTATTTGTTGATATATTTCAGGACATCCATAAGAAATTCTTCTTTGTATGCATTATAATTAATACTTTGCAATAGTTTGTAAACAATTTCACATCCTTTCAAATATGATATGGAGCCTTGTAATTCTTTAGCAGCTAATAATTTTGTTATTAATATTTATTTTCATGTATTTTAATTTTGTCTACTGCGTATTTTCCAAATCCTAAATCTGTTACCCAGGTAGCAATAATTTTGACTGCTTTATAAAAGTAAAATCCTCCAAAATCTTAATTCTATTTCTCTAGAACTGAAACTGTATGCACTGAGAGGAAAGATAGAAAATGAAAAATTAAAGAGGCTTGGCAATGGCTAAAGATCCATTTGCTATAAACAAAAAGACATGAGCATCTACCTCTCAAAGAAGTGGGCTCTTTAAAGGGATTTAAATATCATAGAATATTAAACAAATTTAAATAATTTTAAATATTAAAATATTTATCAAGTATATATATATTGTACCCTTACTTCTCGATGTATAATATAGTTTGAAAATACAACTAGCTCAATTAAATTATAATGCTTATTTAAAATTTGCATATCTATTTTTAATTTACTTTTATACTATCATATTCTAATTAAATTTATTATCAATTATCAAAATCAATATAGTTCTATAGTATGTACTAATTGAATAAATATTTATCAAAATCATGAGACTGTGAAGTAAAGTTACAAAGCAATAAGTAGATTTACATTGAGTCAATATCTTCCAAGACACTGTCTCAATGGCATAAGAATACTATTACCTCCTTACTATCTTATTACTACATCTACAGCATTCTTATGGCTTTGAAATAAAATAAATTATCTTTAATAATAATAAAAATAAATCTTAACTTTTATTTTTAAAATATAATTAAATAATCTCAGGTTCTTCTAATTATCTTAAAGTAATGATAACTCATGTAAATAAGTATGATATGGGATTTTATATCAAACCTAAATACACCTAACTTATTTTAATAATTATAATACTAATCTTAGAGTATAACCTAATCTTATCTATTTCTAATATATCATCAATCATTAAATAAATAATCATATGTATATCTTTTATTTTCATATAGCATCTTAATTTTGGAATAGATCAAAATCTTATAATTCAATAATCTGTGGCAATAAATAATATTGTACTCTTATATTATGCATTATAATTATTCTATGACCATTGTAATATAATGTAATAATGTCAATCAATTCTCATAAATGATAATCAGGAAAATATTATATTTATTTCTAAAATAATATTAATAAATTCACATTGTGCAAATATTATGTTTCTTCAAATTATCTGCTGTCAAATGCTGTGGTGCAAAATAATGAACTCGACACACTTTTAAAACAAATTAAACAAATTTATTTACATTAACTTTGATTAAGAATCTATTTACAATATTTACAGTTCAAAATTAGAAAAACAAAGGAAAATAAAATATATAAAAATATTAATACAAGATGTTTACACTGTTATTAACTCATACTCCTAATAAGTAATTATACATCCTTTAAAATGCTGTATTAATAACATTGAAGTATGTTTTCAAAACTTAGACTTTAAATAAATATCAGTGAACTTCAATTATTACACAGAAAAATTTATGTAAATAATATTTATGTAGCATATGTAAACAATTAAACTTTACTAATTAAATTGCTACATCACTTAAGTATTACTGTTACTTATTTCATCATGTACTAGTATGTGTTCACTTTAATATCAGCATTACTCTAATAGCATAATATAAAACTAATGTATCTTTATAATGTAATAATAAATAACTGATTATAATTTTATATTTCATTTAATGCAATTTATGCTATATGTTTTATTAAATATGCATTACATATATGTACTATTAAAATAATAATTAAATTATTCATCAATTTCAAATTCATAAAGCATTATATTAGATAAATTCTATGATTCTTTTCTATGTGAAATTATTACTCTACTTTATGTGTTATTCTACTCCTTCTTAATAACTTTCTATCTACAAAACATCCTTTTAAAACTTATTTAAACTTTCCGGGAAAACAATCACCAATTTAAATAAATACTAATTATCCATACTATTGATACTTCATCCTCTATATTCAGTAAATCTCCAACTCAAATATAAACTTCTACATAAAACTTAATTTAATCTTTACAATAAAACAAAAAAAATAAAATATAGACTTTTAAAACTCTTCCTAACTTGCAATAAAAATAATTACTTATGAATAACAAATATAATTCTAATACTGTAACATAAAACAAAATATCAAAATTTATTTACGAAAGAATCATATAATTATTTCTAAGCTTCTTATGTAATGTTGCATCGTATTTATATCATAAATTCAAATTATGCATATTTAAATAAAACTGTCACTGCCAATATAATGTGTGTGTATTTTTAAAATAATCATACATTCATTCAAAACAACACAATATTTGGTTGATCTAAAGAAAACATATTAATACATCAAAATTATTATTATTATACAATTTTTACCATCAATAATGATTTAATGTACAGTCCATCTTCCAATAATCTTCGGAATTACAGCTTCATAAAATAATTCACATTTATACTCACGATCATTCTTAAAATATTCTGTGCTATATTAATTATAAAATAAACTTATGCAATTAATCATTATATTATTTTTTAGTTATTATTTTAAGAAAATGTACCTATCTTATTTTAATAGATTAATAATATTTAAATTTTATGTTAGATAAATAAAAAAAAATTCATATTACGTATCTCCAGCGATGTTTCCTTTTCACCATAAAGTTTTTTAATCCTAGGCACATATTCACTAGCACACCATTTCCTGTTTCCGGTCCATCACGTGTTTTTTTAAAAGTTTATAAAAAACGAAAACGTTCTTTTAAAACCAAAATAAAAGTTAATCAGTTCTTTTATAAAAATATAATAAAATTAAAATAGTTTATCTGATCCGGATGCAGTTCTTTAAAGAATACTATTTAAAAGTTATTATTCTTGAATTAGTTTATAATTTATGAAAAATTATCATTTAATTATTTTAAATTAACTGGAATGTCCATGTATTACTTGTGCATTTCTTAACAAAATATCCAGGTAAGAATAAGTTTCTTCATCCAAACAACCAGCGTTTAGATTATTTCAATATAATAATTTTTTATTATCTTAAGACTTTTAGCTAATTATATTTTCAATTTATTTGCCTTTCAAAATTGTCAATATTCAGTCTTTTAAACATAAAGACTTAGCAAGGCAAGTATTTATAAAAACTACTTTTATTTTTAATATCTTTCCTTAAGATATATTTAAATTTATATCTTACAAAATACTTTCTTTATAAAGAAGTATTTTATTCTTTAAAGTATTTAATTTTCTAATAGTCAATAGCAATTAGCTTTTAAAATTATATACTGTCCAAAATATTACTTTTCTCCATCTCGTAATTATCCGAACTAATCCAGCGTTTGTCATACTTTTAGTATAAAGTTTCCGATATATTTTCACTATATATGATGTTCCCATGACTATTTGCTTGTAAATTGAGCTTAGTATAGAGACGATCGATAGGGAAAATTAAATTAACACTGCATGTCTATCATTTAAAACTTTTATAACTTATTTACAAGACACTCTTATAATTTTGAAAAATGATTTTAAAAGCGTCTACAAAATTTACGTAGCTATTTTAATAACACAATTAACTTGAAAAATCAATCACAGAGTCCTCTCCTAACAATTGACCTGAGCTTTTATACCGGAAGAAACTTCCCATTTGATTGGTACATTTAAACAATCAATTTGCTGGCTTATTTACATATTTACCAACAACACAAAATTAAAAATAAATAATGACTTATTTAATATTTAATATTTATTACATTATTAAATTTCTAAAATAATCTTTATCATTTATTTAAATCCATAAAATATCTCTTTAAAATATTTTTACCTACTTGATTTTAATTTTAACTTTTATAAAATTATTTAAAATACACTAAGTCTTTTTATACGTTATATTTTTAAAGCAATATTCTAAAATCAGATTTAATATTCTACATTTATTTATCTTTATTTTATCTCGTGATAGCTCACGTATTATTTATAAATTTTATAACATGATTTTTTTTTAAAATAGTTATGCAACTTTATTAAACAACTTCCAAGCATGTGTGTGTTTATTTAATTAACATCTGTTCTCTACAACACAAGAAACGCTTGTCATCGTCTAAAAATAAACTAACAATTGCATTTTTTAAAATAAATATTTTTTAAATAAATAAGATATTCTAATAGATTTTAAAATAATTATCCAATATTATTAAAATCAAATATTAATCTTCTATTTAAGTACTTATAATAATTAATAATATTTATATTCTCTTATAATATTATTTTATCAACAATAAATATATGCATTTAATTTTAACTTGTCTTTTAAACACTTTTAGCTTTAAATACCTATTTATTAAATATATTAATGCAGTATTGATTATGGCCATTTTTCCCAATTATATATTATAATCATCATCATTTAAAATGTCTCTCTTTATATCAGCACAATTTCACATATCAAATACTCATAGATTGCCTTAATTAAACCCCTTGAAATATTACCATAAGCAAAATTAACATCACATATTCAAATATATCTTAAATTTAAAATTTTTAATAGATTAGCACAAAAATTAAATGGTGACCCATACAAAAGGGCACAATATATATATATTCTGAATGCCAAAGAAATGAAAGTGCTATGATTATGATGCATTATATATAGAAGATATGCTATGGATGAATAAAATCTAAATTCATTATATATATACTACCTAAATGTCCAGAACATTTAGGTAAATATTACAATTATCCAGAAAAGAAAAAAAAAATCTTTGGCATTCATTTGGTTTCTTGGGTTGAATTGATAATTTTGCAATAATTTGTTGAAAATATTTCCTGCTCAAGCATTATCTCAAATAGAGATGTTGAATAATTTAAAAGCACAAGAGCTTATACATTGTGGACCCACACATTTATTAATCTCACAATTTCCTGATCAATTTTATTTGTTTAGCTTTAAAAATTATTTTATCCTACTCAAATAAAAGAGCCAAATTTTTAGGAAAATAGATCCATTTTCCAGGACTTATGGCAAAGGTGATTTCTCCTCAATGAATTTTTTGTTTTGGGTTGAAGTCTTGACTAAGTATGACTTTTTTATGACTTCACATTATTTTTATTTTGCTAATAGTAGTAAACTTTTTTAATTTTTTCAGTTATGATTATTAATATTATACATAAGCTAATATCCTGTTATTGGTATTAGTTTTATTTATATCTAGAAGTCATATACAAAGACAGTAAAGTAAATTTTAATTCAATGAGTAACAGACATAATATCATGCATGACTATGTTTTGAGATGCTGCTTATAGTTTCTTTCACTTTAATTTACTCTTTTATGTAACATTTAAAGTTATTTTGTCAGTATATATGCTCATGTGAGTCTAAAAAACAGAAATATTATTAATGTATTAACTTTTTAAAAATCTGAAAAGGTCAGTATTTTTTAATGGACATTAAAGTTAAAATTAATTTAGTCCAGTCTTCATGTGCTTGATGAATTTAATATTTTGTTATCCAGCTTCACATGTATTTATTGGATTGCTTCAAAAAGATTTTTGAAATGTAAAAAAAAAAAATTGTTGATTATTTTTACACAATAATTGTAAAATAATTATTAAAAAACAAAAGTGTTACATGATTACACTTTTGTTTTATATGTTATATTTTATTTTTAAAAACAGAAATTGCTAACAAAAAAAAGCCATAGCCAATGATTTGTGAAACTAATTGCCTGCACCTACATGTTAAAATTTTTTGAAAATTTTAATGCAGAATTTTATAAATTATTCATTCCTATTTTAAAAATAAATTTTTAGTCAATAAACATTTTGTTGATTATCTGGAGTTGCTTGCTTGGCTAATTTTCTGTTTACTGTTTCTAATCATTATATACCATGTTTATTATGTTTTCAATATTTGCAACATTCAATTATGATTTTCAGAATGGTTTTTGTTTGTAAACTTACATTTTCTAACAAGTCAAATTCAATTTATTGAATTCTATTATAGAATATAATTTAAACTATTGTAACATTACATGACCCCCATTTCTTGGGCTTGCACAATCTGTTATCACTATAACAATTTTTTCCATACAATATTGTTACCTAGTACAAGCCATAGTAATCAATGAAGGCTAAAAGGTTAATGCAAAAAAATCATTATCTAGTGCTTACTCAGCCAATATCTTCAGACTAATTGCTAGCTTAGGGCTTTATTCAGTGAGGAGTCTTAGTTTTGAGAGGATTACACCTAGATTTTTGGATTTAATGCAATCCTTCAATATCTACCTTTTATTTTTTAGTTAACTATAAAGCTATGTAAACACAATAATATTTTCAATCCAAATTTATCTTCTTGTATAGTTATACAGATCTGAATCCAGTTCAGTATCAAAATATTTTGGTATCTTTGGTCTTTTAATAACCATAGTCACCATTCTTTGGCTAAGAATGGTATTAAACTTCTTTGAAACTTCATATGACCACTATTTTTTATGCTTACACAATTAGATAATGCAGTAGCAACTTTCTTTACATAATGTCCTCACCTTGTCCAAACTATAGTAATAACTAATCTCATATTGTTTATCATGGCTTGCCCTATGTGGCAATATTATATGAAAAAAGTTGCTATTGGGTTTACAGATTGAGTAAGCAGAAGTGATGTTTATGTGCTGTTATAGTGGTATAATATCAATCCTAGTCAAAGGATGTTGGTAACTATGGTTGTTAAAAAACAAAGGAGACTAAAATATATAGATGCTAAATAGGGTTCAGATCATTATGGCTATACAAGTAAATTATCTTGGATTAAAAACATTACTGTGTTTTCAGTTTGGGGGCCATAGCTTTATATTTAACTAAAAAATTAAAAGGTGGCTTCTGGAGGATTGCAATAAATTCAAAATTCTAGATGCAGTACTCTCAGATCTGAGACTTCTCACTGATAAAAGCCTTAACCTAAAAACAAATTCAGGGATATTAGATGAGTAGGCACTAGATAAGGATTTTGATTAACTAATCTTCTAGCATCCATTTATTGCTTAGGTGGCAATAATATATAGATAATGATGACATTGTGGGAGTAAATATTTAATATTAAAATCAAATATTGAAAATTGTCATTAGGGATAGCAATATAAAATGTTAACCTATTATTGGGTTAACTATTCTTTTTTTATTAATGATAAATCAGGATTTTATAGAGAATAGTTTGGGTCTGTTGTTTCAGTGACTGGTAAGTCCAACATAACACTTTTTTCACATTTAATTTATAATTTTTCTACAACTGGATTTAATAAAGGTAAAAACTAGTATCAGAAGGTCCAATTTGATGTTTTTCAGGTGCTTAGTTTCAAGAATGTCATCTTTCTAACTTCAATTGCCAATTGTTTCAGTGTATTTATTCAAAGAATATTTGTTTAGCATGGTTTACTGACTGGTTTTCAGGTGGTTAGTTTCATTTCAATTGTCAATTGTTTCATTGTATTTATTCTAAGAGTATTAAGAATTTTTTAAATCATTTTCTGTAATGTTTTCACTACACCATTCTAACACAAAGTATGTACTGATTTGTATTCACTTTTAACACCTTGTGAAATGGTGTAATTATAAACATATGGCCAAGGACATGAAAAATTGTATGAAACTCAAGATGCATAATTCATGCTAAACCAACACTCATCAGTTAGTCGATATCACAATCTCTTACACATATATGTATCATTATTCAGTATATATAGGTAGTCAATTACACAGTTTAATTGATAAATATCAAACCCACTGTCCTTATAACTTGATGGCAGTATATTAATATTTTAGTCATCCATTAGACTAGTGATTATCTACTTAATAAATAATATTTCTGTAGTACAATTTTTACCACATTATTTTCATATGTTTATGATGACTCTCTTCACAGTATTCAGAAAGAATAGAAACCAGTCCCTATATGGCATAATAGTTGTTTAGTGAAAATTATACTAGAGAAATATTATTCATTAAGTGGATAATCTCTATTCTAATGAATGACTAATAAAAATTATTAATATACTTCCATCAAGTGGTTTGTGTCAAAGTTGTGATGCAGTAAGTTTGAAACATCAACTAAACTGTAGTAATTAACTATCTATATATAATAAACAATGATAAAGATTTGTGTAAGAGATTGTTATCTGGGACAATTGATGAGTTCTGGTTCAGCATGAAATGTGCAACTTTGGATTCATACATTCTTTTTCACATGTCATTGGTCATATATTTATAATTACACCCTTTCACAAGATGGTAAAATCAGATCCAAACCAGTTTCTATTTTACATGAGAATGGTGTACTGAATTACACTATAGAAATATTATTTATTCTAAGGTTGTTTGTTTATCATGTTTTACTGTATGTTTGACATTGTTTATTCATTGCTTGTTTATATTTTATTCTAATTCATAGCATACCTTGCTATGTTGTTTTAAGATCTAAGTAAATAGCTCTTTGTAAAATTGGATTCTAAATTCTTACATTATGATTGGTTTGTTTATTTTATTGGCTGCTTTACTTTTAGGCTAATAAAGTAGTTGGTTAAATGTGGAGGGGGGATTCTAATTAATTTTTACAGCTTTGTAATTGGCTGCAAATCAATTTGTTGAACCCAATTATGGCAAAATCTATTTTAAAATTTAACAAAGCACATATTAAAAAGTCAAAGTAAAATAAATCATAAAGAGAAAATATTTTTTTTAAAATCTGTAAAATTAACAATTTTTCTAATTCTTTTTAATTCACCAAACACCAACAGAATATTTATTAATTTCATTATGTATGGTGCATTTTTTAAAAAAAAAAAAACAATTTTTATTGCTCATATTTATGTCAAATAATAGACCATAATCAGAGCTTGACTAAATACAATATTTTTATACTTGCCCATACTTTAATATATAAAATATAAAAAGGTTTTTATAGAAACAATTTTTTTAAATTATGATCTGTAGCAATAAGAGCAAAATATGAATATGAATTAAACTTGAAAAAAATGAAAAGAAATCATTTTAATATTTCCAAGGTTCTGTTGTTTTATATTGTCATAGGCAATGAGCTGTGAAGTGTTTGTTTAGTTGTTTTTCTGCCTTATGTTTTGATGTAGTAGTTACAAAATTGCTTATTTGAGCTGTTTTGACTGTTATCATGGCATAATTATCACTTTGGCTTGCTTTGTTATTTTGTGCTTATCTATAATGTTGATTTACTATATACAGCTTTTTCTTACATAAAAATTCATTAAAATTATTAGTTTAAAAAGAATCTGAAGATGCCAGTATCATACAGGCCTCTAGAAAATCAAAATGTTAATTTGCTAAGCTGACAGATGCTCTATTTTGATCTCAATACTCCTGATTAGTGAATTATTTAAAACTTGTACAAATTTTGAAAGTGTCTTTTCAAAAAGAAAAATTGTATTTTCAATAATTTATTTACATATTCAAGCTTACTTATGCAATGCATTTGTAAAATATTTTAAATCAAAAAACTGTAATTGCAATTAGATTTTATATGAAAATATTTGTTTATAAAAATATATGTCATAAAAACTTAGCAATGACAAAGTGGAAGCCATTTTCATTCACTAATGAGAATGGCTTTTATAAAAACTGGTAAAGAAATTTCTAATAAAATTTTAATAGTAATAAATTTAATTTTAAATTTTTAAATTATGTTTTAATTTTTTAATTATATCATCAAAATTACTTTCTATTTTAAAAATGTAATTCAAATAATAAATATTTTGTTTTCCAATTTTTATGAATGACAAAATTAAGATCAATAACAAAAAGTGTCATTGTTATTGTCAAGAACTGCATTTAGTAATTGATTTTTCTCTTTTGCTACATTCAAATATTAACTTTTAGAATAAATGTTGCTTGAGAATTTATATTTGTAATAAATAATGTAAAGATTATCAATATATGATATAGGAAAAAATTTAATTATAAAAATAGAATATTGCAAATATGGACAAAATTCTCATTAGAGTTGTTCAAATAAACATGGAGAAATTGTAACTGAAACAGGTTAAAAGACTTTGATTTTTGCTAAGAAAGTTTTATTGACTAATTATTTCTAAAGCATTAGTAAATGTAACTTAGAGTTGTATATTGTAAAGATTTTTTTCTATTTACTTGAACTTGCAAAGAATTAGCAATTGTTTAAATATCAAATGTCTTTTTTTCTGCCTGATAAGATATTTTATCATAATATCCACCAGTATTAAGAGCTTTAACTATCCTTTTTTTTTAAAATGTTTGAGTTCTGCTTTTTTTTTTTATTATTGAAAACCTTTTATGAAAAAGTATTTACTTACTTTTTATTAATGATTTTGACTCCAAGAAGCAATATTATTTTGATTTTAAGTCAATATTCTTAGTTTTTTTTAACGTAATGGATATTATATATTCTATTTGCTTAAAATTACTTTTTGTAAATTTAAACTGTTTGATTATCAAAATTGATGGGTTTTCTTTTTTTTCTGTTCTTTATTGTAAAATGTTATGCTATGATGGTAAAATGCTAAACTCTAAAGCTAAATTTATTAAAATAATTTTTCTAAAATTTTAAAAAATATTCAGTTTGAATAATTAAATGAAATTGTTGTTTAACCCCCTCTTTAAGGCTCAAAATCATGATTTTCTAAGCAACTAATCATGTAATTATTTTATTAGATATTTTAATTTAATTTTAAAACTCCAATTAATTGTTTATGATATATTTATAATCATGTTTTCACAGATTTCTATCTAAAAATTTTGTGTATAAGTTAGAAATAGATGACAATATGACCTTGAAATATTTCAGAGTGATATTTTAGCTTGAATTTTGTAGTGGAGTTGATAGTAAAGTTTAAATGTATTGATAGAAATTCATTAAGTTGTCAGTGGTGCACATAAGAGAACAATTTTTTTTTAAAATCTAAAAGTAAAAAGCATTTACAGTAAATTCAAATAAAAATAAAAACAAATATTAATTTCTCTTGATTGTAAAAGTTTCACTTTTAGCTATTTAAAAATAAATTTGAAATTTAAAAAAAAAACACTTTGTTTCTAAGCAAAATAATATTGAAATCAATTTTCAATATATGAGAATTTACTTTCATATATAAAACAGATTGTGACTTTGTTTTTATTCTTCATTTAAATTGGAATATTAAAAAAAAGATTCTAATACTAAAAAGTTAAGAACAATATCTGCAAAAAATATTTTATAATAAATGCTTTTATTTATTATGCATTAAAACTCCTAAATATAATTGTTTTCTTCAAACACAAAAATTCCAATTATTGTTGAAGAAAACAATTATTTTTGGCTTTTTAGTATATGGTAAATAAAAGTATTTCCTGAAGGTTTGTGATGATGGTGTTCTAGTTGTGTTTTTATATTGGATTATTTCCATAATCTAATATGTGTATTTAATGTCTTTAGAAAAATTTAACTTCATTTGAATATTCTGAATACATTCAACTGTTAGTAATATCACATCAAACAGGTTAGTATATGCATAACATTTTGAGAGGTATTATTCTCACCTCTTCTTCAGGTGTTGCTAACCTGACCAGTGACAGTATTAGCATGAAATTTGCACCAGGACCCTTAGATTCTTGAGTATTGAATTTTAAGGAAATGCTCTAACCAACTGAGGATGGCTTAGTTAATTAGCACATTACCTTAAAATCCAATACTCAAGAATCTAAGTAAAGATCCTGGTTCGAATCCCATGCCAGTACTGTCACTGGTCAGGTCAGCAACATCTAAAGAAGAAGTGAAAACAATACATTTCTAAACATTGTGCATATTGTAATGGATGCTTAAAAACACCATTACAAAGTTGAAGTGTTACAGGGCTAAAAATAAATTTATAAAAGTTCGATTTTCCTTATAAAACTTGAGTAAAAGTTGTTTTTTTAATTATTTATGCTTGTACAAATAGATATGTATGTATGTGGGAATTAGATTTTAATACCACAGTTATATTTGGTTTTTGCTTTTAAAAAAAGGGAAACTAAGATTAGTTTATATATACACCTGGGTCTCTTTTTACGCAGACTTATTTAACACGATTTTGAAGTTACGCGATTCGTGTTTCACCGGAAGTCGATTTCCGATAATGCATTATTACTTTAAATAATAAATTTTGCGCACTTATGTTATATTGAAAGTAATAGCACATTATTGGAATTTGACTTTCATCTTAGTAATTTCAATATTTTCAGTGCTTTATAATAGTAAGATTTTATGCAATAATGAAATTAAAATGATGATTTCCACATTTTATGTATACACATATTAAATTTTACAAGATTATAATGTAAATTTGTTCAAACATTGTGCATGTTAATTTTGCATTTTAAATCACATTCTGTTTTTGCTTTTTAAAAAAGAATGTAATCAATTATTATTTTCTTATTAATGACACTAATCATTAACGTGCTCTTAAATTTCAACAAAAGCTAAATGGTTGTATGTCTTTGTAAACAATTAATAAAATCATCATCTCAAATATTAATTACTAATTATGTTGTCACCAGAAAATCATAATACTTAAAACGTGTATAAAAAAATGTAAATTACTGTACTATAAATTATGCATAAAAATATATTATTTTGAATAAAATTAAATATTATAGTTAAAAAAAGTTTGTCTTGTATCAATTTTTTTCAAATTTGAAATTTTTTATTAGTCATATTTTATTTCCTTATTTTTTTTGCACGCGAATTTTAAAGTAATTTTACATTGGTGCTTGACTTTTATGCGAATTTTGAAAAATCACAGACCACATCCCCCCTTTTTCAATGTAAGTTATGTCTATTTTTGCGCGATTTCGTTTGCGCGTGTTTTCTGAGGAACCTATCTATCGCGTAAAACGAGACCCAGGTGTATATATATTTATGTAAAAGTAAATTGTATAAATAGATTGCTTTTCAGATTTGGGATTTAGATTGATAAGAATAATTAAAAAGAAAGAAAACAAAAAGAAAAGAATTTTTCATTAGTTAATTCCTAGATCTGTAAAAGGCAATTTATTTTTGTTAATTAGATAACTATTGTTAGCTAGATGGAGAATTTTATAAATTTTAATTTAAAAAAAAGTTTTGTAATTGGTTCAAATATGAGATATGATTCAGCTATGAAAGGCTTAATCAGGCCATTGTATTATCTTTTAATAACTCTGAGATACTTACACCAACTAGGAGAGATACAGACACCAACTCTAAAAGAGAATTGCACAAACTCTGATACTTTCAAAAATTCTGAGAGGTTCTTAGACAAACTATTCCTGCAAAAACTAGGAGAGAACAATTCCTGCATATTCTGAAAGCAAAGCCGATCCAGCAATTCTGTTTAGAATGAACGCTAAAC
Source organism: Epiperipatus broadwayi (assembly GCA_028023455.1). NCBI lineage: Eukaryota > Metazoa > Onychophora > Udeonychophora > Euonychophora > Peripatidae > Epiperipatus > Epiperipatus broadwayi. The sequence goes on along the minus strand of JAQFVV010006514.1, from coordinate 297,781 downwards.
CTACAGCAAGCATATTTTCTCCTACCATGATTCTGCTAAGCTTCTTGCCAGGACAGGTTCAGACTCCTTGTGTCTCCATTAACCACCTATAATGCTATAAAGACCAATTACAAAGGAACCACTAACCAACTCGCCCAAGCCTATCATCAGCGAATCCAGAGGAACGGACTATACTTAAGAAGTCTAGTGCACTAGCATTTAAATAAATTATTAAGGTACCTTATCGTTTTACAATTTAAATAATTTTGTCTTAAATTTGATTTCCTTTTTTTTTAAATATAAGTGGGTTTCAAGTTTTATCTTATGTAATTCATTTCTGTACATTTGATTTATTTATTTTTTTACGAATGCTAGTTTCAAACCTATACTGCATGTCCCATTTAAGTCCTTAGTAAGTAAGATAGTATAGTTTTATTTATAATCTCACATTCCTTTTTATTATAGAAAGCAGTCTGGATATTACAGACTATTTTAATTGACTTCTGGCTCATGACCCATTTTATTATTAGTTCTACTTATGTCAAGAAACTATAATTATTTATAATAGAAAATATAATAGTTGTAAGTTTTATTATTTCAAACTTCCAATTTGTTTATTAGGGACACGTACGATCGTTATAACCCTTTCAATAGGTAGATCATGAGCTCCTAGCCTGTCTCACTGTGAGGGAGGTCAATCGATTGAAAGTGATAACTTTCAACACTCTTTTTTTTATTATTAATGTTTTGGAAGTTACCTTCGCATTTCTTCTGTTTTGACATGAGCTTGCATAAATCTCAAATACGGAGATTCAGCCTTTTTCTAACTATGGGTTGTAAACAGGTAGCTAACCTCCCTTGTCTTGCATGAGATCACTGTATTCTTACTAATACAGTACTTCTCTTACTATCAGTATTTTTTTTTGCATTCTTTCCATTATAGTTATACACCATGCAGAAATCATTTCTGAGCAAAATTAAAAATATTTTAATTCTGAAGAATGTATGAGTAATATGTTTTAATTTTTTTTTGTTATTTCAATTCATGTTTGTTTAGTCATACCCATAATAAATTATTTATTCATTTACTTAGTTGATTTTGTTTCTGTGACTACCTTTCCAACTTTCTGAACAAAACATAAGATCTCATTTGCTTGATTGAGCTAGTCTGGTGCATTGGGGTTTGTATATCCTGTCCACCCTTAAAATAAATGTCTAGTTCCGATTTTCGGACTAGTGGCACCCTTGTGGTCAGTATATGTGAATCCAAAGCTTTAGTCCGGTACAATATATTAACCTGTTTGATCTGCTATTACTAACAGTTGAATGTATTCGGACTATTTAAATAAAGTTAATTTTTCCTGAAGACATTCAATACACATATTAGATGATGGAAATAGTCCAATATAAAAATGCAACAAATAAATAAAAGTGTTTATTATAAAATATTTATATATATATATTATCTTAAAGTTTATAGTTTCAAATGGGCAAATTTTATATTACTAATATATATCTATTGCATCAAGATTTGTAACTTAAAATTTAATAATTATTCATCTTGATGGATAATTTTTAAAAGATACTTGTGGATAATTGAAGATAATATAACACAGAAAAGATTAAAGAATTGTCTGAAATGAAGTTATTAATATTAATATGAGAATAATATATATATATATATTGCCCTACAAATTTTATATTCTCAGTTTAATGAACTATTATTTAAAATTTTATGAATATGCATTCGTATGATAAGATACCTACCTTAAAATAATATTTATAATCATGATAATAAATACATTTGTTAATTTAATATGAAGGATTTTATAGGAAAAATACTAATAATAATGCCATTATCCTATATATAGTTTGCCGATTATATCATGATTTTAAAATCAGAGCAAACATTTTTCTCGCTCTTTAATTCAAGTTAGTTAAATTTGTATTTTTTTTTTTTAAAAAAAATACTTATCTCAGTAGGGAACATCTTCAGTACATGCATTCACCCGTCAATAAGTGTTGTCAGAACATAGGTGGATCATTTATGCTTAGAACTGTAAGTAAATAAATAATTACTCAATAAAATAAATGTTCTCTATTCATAAAAATTATGGCGTTAATTATTAAAAATAAACAAACTTTTAATAAAAACTTATTATAATATTAAAATTCAACATGTCTTAAATATAATTTTGTAGTGCATTATATTTAAACTATTTAGCTGGTTTTTAACTAACTATTTTTAACTTTAAAAATTAGAAGGGGAGGAGTCCGACAGAATGAAAAATAGAAGAGAAAATACATTTATAATACCGGTAAAGGTTTTTTTTTTTAAAAAATAGTAATGAAGTTTTTTTTATACAAAGAAGAATGCTATTTAAAATAGTTTAAAGTCTGTGAAATTAGCCACTAAATGTGCTTAATAGATTAAGGAAAAATATTCTAGCTATTTGAAACTTCGTTAAAGCCAAATGATATTACATTCAAGGTTAAAGACACTATGGCACCATTTACTTTTAAAAAAACTACTAATTAAGATTTTTTTTTTTTTTCTGTCTAATTTAAATCTATCTATTTTCATTTTTTATCATTCCTGACTAGAGATACTTATCATATTTAATATGATCATAATGAGTTGTTTTTTTTTAAAAAAAAAAAAAATCGTTATAAATATACAACGGTTGGACAAAATAACGGAAACTTCTGTGATACATTTATTTATCAATCCATCGTTTGCCTGAATAATTGTTTATTTTCAATATATGAAAGTAATTATCTAATAGTTGAAAAGCCTCTAAATAAATATTAAAGCATTTATTCTGGAAAAAATAATAAGTATATCTCAAGAAAAATATCCGCATTTTACTTATTGTTAAGTAGGCTCACTGCGTAAAAAAAGGATTTTTTATTTTTCTGTACTCCATCTAATTTTTTCCCTCTGTATTCTTTTACTTTTTTTTTACGTTTTTAGTCATTTAATTGTCATCGGACCAGATTTCGTCATTAATCTTATATGTGTTATGCACATAACTTCCACATTTTAATTATGACTCCAATTGCTTCTTTGTGGGGCTGAAAAGCCATGATGAGGAAAGGTTTAATGTTTTGGGACTTGTAAACTTGGACTATGTAGCATGAATCAGTTATGAGTCATTTTAAAAGTAGATTTGGGATTAGAAATTTCAACTGGAAAATTTTTTTATTGGAAGCTACTCTTTCTATTTGATGTTTTCCTATACTGCAAATATGGAAATATATATATATATAAAGTTATTCTAAAAATGAATTATTTCACAAAATATAACAGGCAGTTTCCATGTCTAAAAAAATTACTAATTTAAGCAATGGATGTGGTTATAATAGCAATAATGGTATTGGTAGAAAGATAGACAATGCTTGTAGCTACATAACACTGGTGTAGTTGGTATTAATAAGACTGCATAATATTGAAGTCATTATGAAATATAACATGGCACTTTCTATTCCTGAAATTTTTAAATGCAACAATGAATTAATGATATTAAAAATTAATTTAAGGATTAGTATCTGCATTTTATAAGTGATTATTGTTAGAGAGTTTTTGCACAGCATTATGTTTAATTATAATGAACATTTTGTTTAGAAAAAAGAAATTTGAATGCATTCATAACTTAAAACAATTACATCTTATGGATTATGTTAGAGTTAAGAGACAGAATATAAAAAAAGATTAATAATACACAAGAACTTATGGATACATATTATTAGGCAAATCATATACTAGTATGTTCAAAAAATAAAATGAAAAAAAGAATTAAATTTAAATTAAGTCCTATTCCAAATAAGCAAGTGAAAATTCACTTATCACAAGCAATTCTATTTGTGGTAAATTTTAACAAGTATTAATCACTAAAACTGCTAATTTGAATGTTTAAATTTGTCATGTTACTAAAACATATAATTAGGAGAGTATTGTAGATATATGGAAATGGATTGAGTAAAGAAATTTATAAACATATTATTACTGATTTAATTTTAAAAAAATATAGCATTTTTGCTTAGATATAATAACAAAATGAATAAAGATTTGAAAGTCATGTATTTGAAGACAGAAGTTCAAAATAAGTAGATTTAAGAAAGCTTAGTAAATTAAACTTGCAATGAAGTTATATTACATGCTATTTACATCTATTTAAATCTTTTTGAAGTCTTAAAAGTATGAACTTAAAAAAAACACAAATCACAATTTTAATAATTTTTTATTTATTCAAATAAAAAAAATATATTTTGTCACATTATGAATAATAATTCAAATCAGATAATTACATTTAATGATGGGTTTATACTGATTTATTAAAATATGGAAATATTCAGCTTGAGAAATTAAAACCCTTTGTTAAATTTTAAAAGTGAAATGTTCCCATATCTTAATCAAATACCTGAAATTCTTTTAAAATGTAATCAAGATGATTTAGTTTAAAATTATAAACTTTTTAGGGATGTATATACCCATGAAGTTATGCCAGTTGATCTTAAGAATGCTTTTATTATTCTAGTTTATAAAAATAAAGACATAGAATTTCAGTAATTATCAGAGAATATGTTATTAACCATTATAATTAAATTGTTTTCAAGAATTTTAATGATTATATTGCTTTCAGACCTAAGTAAGAAATTACAAAGAAGGAATGTAATTTTATAGAATCAAAAACAAAATATACTATAGATGTTATTTTTGTTTTCAAGCAAATGTAAAAAAAGTACCATAAATAAGAATGCTTTATATACTGATATTCTCAATTTAGTTAAAGTATATTTGACTCAACTAATTAATAAGATTTGTGATAATTTTTGGAAGTAGATAGATGTCCATGGAAGTTTATTTATATTATATAAGTTTTATGTAAAAAATATGAGAGGAAGAAGCATTATTGTTCACATTAAGTCTGAAGCATTTGAAATTATTATTTCATGATACTTGTGAGTTTTAAGTAAACCAAGATGGAATCCCATCTATTTGATAAATCCACAATTTCAGGGTCCCCCAAAAATGATTGCAAAAAAATGCCTGCTAGGAAACATCATATTTAATACTTACATTTTATTTTTTATTACTGTTATTTTAATAAAAGAAATTATGAAAAAATTAATTACAATATTTACAATTTCTTTTGTTTTTAATTAACTTATTAACTTGAAAAATGGAATATATATATATATATAAATACAATATTTACACTTTAATCTTGTCAATGGCATACAATCATATCATGACCATTAATGTAGACTTTCAGGAAGGCAGGATCCCTTTGGAAATAGTCCAGTGCATCATGTTATGTTATCATTATGACAATTTATCAAAAAAAAAACTGCTGACAAAAAGAAACATGCTGAAATGAACCAAAGTACAACAATGTTAAGACTGTCTCATTGCTTCCCACATTATAAGTAAAAAAAACATTGAAATAGTTTCTTCATGAAATTTATCAGAATTTATTTCTTTTTTTTTTTAAATGTAACAGTAAATTTATTAATTTTGTTTTAATTTAATAACTAACACATCTTCAGTACCTCAAAACTGTACATTTGACAAAAATATAGAGTGCCATCTTGGTACATTTGAAAATTCACAGGTACCATAATGAGTTATTAAACAGGCAAAACTCTCCATACAGTAGTGCCACCCAGTGCCAACCAGAGTAATCAATGGATGCCACAGGGTGGCCCTACTGTATGGAAAGTTTTGCCTGTTTAATATCACTTATGTGCTAGCATAAGAGATGGTGATCATGTGACACCATAATAAGTAACATACAATGATATTTGCTAACTCCTTTTCTATTTTTATGATAATATGTTTTGCAAGTTTAAAGTAGTTATCAAAATATGTTATAGTCCTTACTTTGAACTGATTAAGAACAAATATATGAATTTCAATTTCTTCCAAACTTTCAATTTGCTGATGATTGTACCATTTTTTGAAATTTCAATAATTAATGTTTTGAATGTAACTTATAAAAACTTTGTTTTAGTAATTAATGTTAAAAAATTCAGACCCTTTATCTGCCACTGGTGAAAGAAACACCTTCAGCAACATTTGCATCAGTTTCAATATTTTAGTAATATTTAAATAGAAAGGAAGGCTTGATTATTGAATATAGCAAAGATTCTTAGAAGTAGATGCTGTACAAAGCATTTCTTTATAATGATATAACTACTTCCATTGAATTAAATGTATTTATAGACCATCATTCTGATGAAGTCATTGTATCATCTTATATATAAAGTCCATAATTTCTCTGTCTGATTGGTGAATGAATGTTTGTCTGATGATGTTACAACCACTACATTTATGAGAAGGAAATAATTCTACCATTAAATAAAATATGATGGGAAAAAATTAGTACAAGAGCTCTTAACTACAGAAATATAGTATATATTCTGTGGTAAAGGTTTCCATCCAGCTGCAAGAATAGTCACAAATACCAATTTGTAATTCAAGGTTAAGGTGCCCAGTATTTTCATGATCTGTCAATCCCCTAATATAGTTCAGATGAATGACATTCTTAGCAATGTTAACCAATTTTTATAAATTAACAATGTTTAATAAAAAAAAACATATTTAAAGTAAATCTTTGAAAAAAAAATTGTTAAAGCAACCAATTAAAAAAAATTTAAAAATATTATATTTAATAAAAAAAATACAATAACCACCAATGTTTTTGTATTCCATCCCAGACAGCTGCAGAAACAGCCACAATCACTGCTTCATAATTTGATGTTAAAGCACTCTGTGCTTTCACAGTCTCTCAATCCCTATATAGCAATGTTAATGAACTTTTACAAATTAGCAATGTTTAATAAACCATATTTACATTAAATCTTAAAAAACAAAATGATAAAGCAACCAATTAAATAAGAAATATTACAAATATTATATTTAATAAAAAAATTACAATAAACAGTTATTATTAATAATGCTAAAAAAACTTAAGATTACAGTAGTCATAATCAACTATCAAAAAAAAATATTTTTTTATACAGAGAGCACTCCAATAAATATATATTTGCATCAGAACAGTACATGTGCTTTGTTCTACAGAGATACAATATTATTATGTGATTGCAGTACATAAGTTCATGTTTAAAATGTGATATTTATTGAGGGGAAAAATAGATGCTATATAGTACTATAGCATCTATTTCCACCATTAATAAAAAATGCTTAGAAAAAAAATCAGTAAATGTGCTTTGAAATACAGAGATATAATTTTTAAATCGCAAAGAAAATGCAATTACAGTACATAAATTCATGTTTGAAATGTAATATTTAGGGAGGGTAAAAAATAGATGCTGTAATACCATATTTATATCCAATAAATGATATTATTAAGATTTGGCACTCCAGTAAATAATCTTATTATTTATAAATAAATTGGAAAAAAAAAACTAAATGACAAAAAGGCCAGACTTTCAGGCCATGTACATTTCTTGTATTTATTTATGTAATATTTAAATCTTTTGTTTAATTTACATTAAATCTCAAAAAGGTGTTAAATCAAACAATTAAAAAAAAAACAATGTTATTTCTATAAACAACCAATCAAAAATCTATTACAAAAACACTGTCTAATTGGATTTAAGTAAAATATATATTGGTAATGCTGTCAAATTCAAATTGTTTGAAGTAAAATATATATCCAGAAAATATAAAAATATAGTGTTAATTTTTTTAATTAAAATAATTTTTGGTGTTAGGCATATAAATAATTAGTGAAAATCTTAAAAATATATAAATATAATTACAAAACAATTACTAAAATAATGTTATATATTGATATTTCTATAGACTGAAAAAATATAAATGTAAATTAAATTAAATATACATATAATTGAACATATTTTAAATAAAAATGTATAATAAAATACTAATGAGACACCAATAGTACTAAAAATTCATTTAGACAGAGAAACAATTAAACACTGGAGAGATTATGTGTCTCAAATTGAGGCAAAACAAAAATAATTGGATCAAAAAAGTTACCAAAGCAAATATCTTTGAATATTTAAAAACATATGAAGGAATTGTTTATCCTACATTTAAAGAAGCAGCAAAAGAAAAACAAGTATTAACTGATGATCTTGAATGGGAAATGTGTTTAGAAGAGGTTATTGCTACTAAAATGCCAAAACAATTGCCGGGAATTTTTTCTTATATTTGTATATTTTGTACTTCAACAAATGTTTATGGTTTATGCAGAAAATTTAAAAATGATTTATGTGAAGAATATCTTCATGAATATACAAATTCAGTTACACAACAACTCACACTGTTAGTATTCAAGATATATTAGCAGGACATGGTTTAACATTGCAAACATTTAATTTTCCAATTGCAGATCCTTATTCAAATTCAGTGAAACCAAATGTTTGATGTTATTACTAAAGCATCTAAAGCAATTGAAAAAATTGCAACACTTAATTTACCTCAAAGAGTATCTTTTGATAAAATTGTAAGTGCAATTAATAATCCTGAAGTGATAGAATTTTTTTTTATATAGATGGACTATGTGGATCAAGTAAACTTATTTATATAATACATTAATGTGTTTTTTAAAGGATGTAGGGAAATCATATTACCTCATGCTACAATTGGAATTGCTGCTACTTTATTAAAAAATGGCCAAACAATACATAATGGATTTCAAATATACAGTTTCATGTTTACAAATATCTGTTTCAAATATTTGATTAAATTCTGCTGAATCTCAAACATTACATAAAGCTAAACTTATAATTATTGATGTAGCAGCAATGATCTTATGTCATATTTTACAATGTATTGATAAATTATTAAAATAAATTATAATAATTCAACAATCATTTGGGGGTAAAGTTGTTTTACTTGGAGAAGACTTTCAACAAACATTACCAATTCTTATAAGAGGAAGTAGAATTGATATTGTTGAAACATATATTAAATTTAAGTCAAATATGGTGTATTTTAAATAACTTTGATTGTTAAAAAATATGCACTCTGAAGGTCAAAATAATTTTAACCAATGGTTACTTAATCTTGGAGAACGTAAAATCAATCCAATTGCAGGCTTAGATAATGATTTAATTACTTAGATAATGATTTAATTAAAATTTCTTCTCATACAATTTGTAATAAATCTATTATTGCAGAAATATATGGAAATTAAATAATGGCATCTGAAATTGATGAAGTTTTACAAAAAATCATATTAACCTTCATTGCAATTAAATAATGAAATTTTGGATCTATTACCTGGAAATGTGAAAATTTTTTACAGTGCTTATTCTATTGTTTCTGATAATGAAGAAAATAACATTAATTATCCAGCAGAATTTTTGCATGTGCAAATATCATCTGGAATGTTAGTATGTGAATTAAATTTGAAAATGGGTGCTATTGTAATGCTTATAAAAAACTTAAATCATAAAAAAGGATTATGCAATGGAATTCACTTGATAATGAAAGCTCTTTATAAACATTTCATTGATGCTAAAGTATTAACTGGCACAAAGAAAGGAAATGCCATTTTTATTCGGAGAATTGATATTGCATCAAAAGAAACCAATTTATCTTTTATTTTGAAAAGAAGACAATTCCCACTGATTACATCATTTGCAATGACAATTAACAAGACTCAAGGTCAAACTTTTTGATCAGTAGGATTGTATTTAGAAGAACCTGTATTTTTTCATGGCCAATTATATGTAGCATTATCAAGGTGCAAAAACAAAAGCAAATAAGAGTCATGGTAATAAATGATAATGAACAAAGAAAATTTAGTGAATGATGAATCACTCTTTATTAAAAATGGCACCTATCCAGAAGTATTAGTATAAATATACTAATCTGTAAAAGTAAGTTTAAAAAATTTCACTTATTTTAATATATTGATATTTAAAATATAAAATTCATATTTTCTCTGTTGTCTGATTGGTGAATGAATATTTGTCTAATGATCTCACAACCACTATGTTTATGTGAAGAAAGTAATTATGTCATTAGATAAAAAATGCTGGGGAAAAAATCAGTACAAGTACTCTTAACTATAGAGATATAGAATATATTTCATGGTAAAGGTTCCCATTCAGCTGCAGAAATAGGCACAAATGCTGTTTTGTAATTTGACATTAAGGTGCTCAATGCTTTCATGATCTGTTAATCCTCTAATGATTTTTTATAAATTAGCAATGTTTAATAAAAAAATTAAAAAAAAACATATTTACATTAAATCTTTAAAAAAAATTGTTAAAGTAACTAATTAAATAAAAAATTACAAATATTATATTTAATAAAAAAAATATTACAAAAATGACCGGCATTTTTGTATTTTGACATTAATAAATAGTAACTATTAATTCAGAGGGAGCTCCAGAAAATATATATTTAAAGCTAGCAAATATAACAGATATATTTAAAAATGTAAATTTTAATTTAGCTTTATTAAAATTTGGAAATTTATTTATATAATATTAAAATGTTTTGTTTAATTTACATTAAATCTTTAAAAAAAAAATTTGTTAAAGCAAGCAATTATTACAAAAATGACTGGCTGAATGCTCAGAGTTTTTTATTCTGCCATAATAACAGCCTTTCACACCAATGTACAATTCTCACATTTAAAATCTTTTGTTTAATTTACATTAAATCTTTAAAAAATATGTTAAAGCAATCAATTAAAAAAAACATGTGCCTTATAAGACTGGGTGCAGCTAGTTGTAATATAAAGACATTGAAAATTTTTTATTTAAGGATATTCCCTATCATTTTTTCAGTATAATTGCAATATCAAAGACTTATTAGCATTTTTTTCCAGCTTGGTTAGTATCAAAACAATAAATCTACAGGTGTAAGAATACATATTTAATGAATAAAAAAATTTAAGCAGTTAAAGAACAGAAAATATAAAAAAATATTTTATAATATACTTAATAATAGTTTGCCTAAGAGAGGCAGATCGAATAAATGCAGTATCAATTGTTTTATTGAAAATATAAAACTGAGAAAAAGAAATATTTTGAGTAAGATGACCTTTTTTTGTATCACTAAGTACTGAATATCCCTTCCGAGGGTCACTTCATTATTGGCCAAGTGAGGTAAAACTCTGAAACTTTTAATTGGTCTATTGACAAACTCTTTGATAGAAATATTTTCATCTTTTAATATATATTAATTTTAGTTTTGTTTTCAAAAAGTATATTAATTATTTGTAATGTTAGGAAAGTAAACGAATGTTTTTTCAAAAATATATTTTTATTTGTATTTTATAGAAATATTCAAAAGCGGAAAAATCAAAGAAAATATTATGAGCAAATTACAAGCAATGCAAATGTCATTTATATTTCCTCCCAGATTTACGTCAAAGAATTTTTTAAGAATTTTTTAGTAAAATGTTAGCATTTTTCTAAAAATAATTATATTTTCAGCATATTTTAACCAAAATACATTATAATATGTAAATAAATGCCAGAAAAATATTCTAAAACATTAATCTTTGTTTGAAAATTAAATAAACAGCTTGGGGCAATCTAAACTCTTGACAGGATGTCAAAATTATTGCTATCGCTGGTTTCTTTTTTAATTTACAATCATGTAAAGTATACAATTTTTTAATAAAACCTTACTACTTTTGTAAAATAACTATATTTTCAGCAGATTTTATGAAAATAATTTATATGTATGAAAAATAATAAAAAAAACACTGTAAAACTTATATTTTCATTTTCAGGGTGAAAAAATATTTATCGGAATCATCAGCCAATAAGCATCGAGAATGGATGGCCCAACCAATCAGCATTGGCCTTCTTCTTTTGTTTAACTTAAAACCCTTCTAGTATTGATGTTTTACTTGTAACATAATTCAAGAGAGGGTAGCATCTTACGGGACTTATTCTAAACTTTCCAATGAGTATAAATACGTCACCATAGCTCAAAAAATGCCCAATTTATAGCGATCCAAAGCCTTTGATGCAACAATGCATTGAACCCCATTGAAAGGATATTATAAATGTAAATAAATTCTGCTTTAATATAATTTCTCTTCACTTTTTAATTTTTTATACATGGATTGTATATATCTATATAATGGCATTTAATATACTTTCTATACTCACTTTTTATAACACAATAAATTTTATATATTTCTTGACAATATTTTTTTAATTAAATCAAATGTATAGATTAAAAAATAGAAGAACTAATAGTTATAAAAAGTACTCATAAGTAGAGTGAGTTAGAATATAGAGTAAAAGATTGAAAATTTTTAAAAAAAATTCAGTTATAAGATTTGAAAGGTAAAGGAAAAGAAGATTAAATTATAAGAAACTTTTTAAGAAAGTAAAAATATATAATAGTGCTATGTGAATAAAATAACAATAGAATAGTTTTAAAGTGATGAAAAAAATAAATTTAATGTAAAAAATGATATTAAAAGTTATGAAAGAAGGTTGCCTTGACAACGGATTGTTGATTGTTATTGATATTGGGATTGTCTAAGTGTTGACTGATTTTAATGATAAAATACTATATACAAAACATTCAAATGATAATAAAGAAAAAATTAATATTTATAAAATTGGTTTTAAAAATATATAAAGATATATATGTATTAGGTTTATTAAAAAATAAGCATAAGCTGTAAAATCTAATATGTAAATTTATTATATATAATGTGTTATATTAAAATATATTTATGTATGTACTAATTATGGTGTCATATATGTTCGAATATTATAACTCTAATAAAGACTGCTGATCAAACAAACTTTTAGAAAATATTATCAATGAATAAATAAAATTTACAGCGCTGTAAAAAGTGACTATTAAAAATGTATTAAATAGTATTATAATTTTAAACAGAAGGCAATCAACCTTTTACACATGCGCTGTATTGTTATATTAAATCAACATTGTTTTTGTTAGAAAACTCCCGATCTAAGGCACAAGATAGAGGTTTTGAGGGGATAAGAACAGCCATCTTATCTTTTTATAAATGGTATTATATTAACTAAGTTTTAAAGCAATCTATAATAAATATAAAAATGAAACTTCATCTCCAAATTTTTGATTACTACTCAAGTTAAAGATTTATATGTGAGATGATTAATTTGAAAATTACAATTACCTCATAGTATGTGTTGAAAAACAAATGGTAATTATATTTGGCAAGATTATAAACAAAAAATCTGTCTTAGAAAGTAGTCTTAAAAATTATAAATACATTATTTATATAAATAATGTACAAAAATCAACTAAGATATTTTAGTTTTGTTTTGTTTCGAATACTTTTTAAAAATTACAGCATTCTTTATATTGTTCTATTAATAAATTTAAAACAAAACAAAAAAATAGATTGGCGCCACTGCGAGTTCAGGGGTCAGATTAGCATTCATAATTAATTTATTTTAGAAAGTGGTCTTAAAGTGGTTCAAGTTATAAAACTTTGGCATTTAATTGCTAAAATTTTATAATTTTTAAGAATCATCTTATTGCCTTTTTTATAGCTTCTTTTTCTTTTTATGTGAACCAGGAAGTAAAAATTATAATTGTTGAATGACAATTTTTTTTTTTTGTAAAGATTAAATAGAGAATTGAAAAGTTTTATGTAAAAATCTTTCACACCTGGCCATAATGAAAAAAAAAGACATTTTAAATGGATTTGCAAAAGCATATACATGGATTAATTTGTATATTAGAGTAATAGTCTTCAAAGAAGTAGTAATTTCTATTTAAATAATAATTACTGGCATGTATTAACAAAATATATTACCTTTCATATATGTTTGATATAGATGTGTATTTTATAATCGTACATTTATTGCAATTACATATATGTTAAGTGACTTAATTATTCTTGATTTAGCACTAAATTTAAGATGCTAAAATAAATTATATTAAATAGATGGCAAACTATTACTGCTAATAATTAATTATCACTCATTTGTTATACTTCTTTGTCAAGTATACCATTTATATTTTTTTAATGAAATTGTGCACAGCATAAAATAATCTGCAGAACATACTTTAATAAGAATAATAAAAAAAATATTTTATTCAAGATAGTCAATACTATATCAAGTAGTCTTGATAAAAATAACTAAAGTGAATATTTATTATATTAAAACTTGTTTTTTTTTTATTTTTATTATAGGTGAGAATGGATTTGCACAATTGAAAAACCTGCTACATAAATATAAATCAAAAATTAGTAATATAAAATACATACGGAAATATATATATAATATTTTTGAGATTAGTATGAAAATTTTTAATGTTCTCATTTTTTAATTTTATTTATGTTATATTTTCATTATATATATATGTATGTGTATGAAATCTTGAAGATGGCCTGTGTGTATAAAGAGTTTGAAACACACACAAAATAAATAACAATAAATTTCAATATATGTAGTTTAATAACAGAAATAAAAAAGTACATTAAAGAAATTATAAAATACTATATGAATTAAGTTGCTTTATTAACAGTCAATTGCTATTTTAAAAAATATGTTTGTTACAAAGTACTTAAAACCAACAGTTTTCAAAAATATGTAATTTCTATAGAACAATAATAGTTCTCAAATTCAGAATCATGATCAAATTTGAATTGTGAACTATTCTATATAGCTCCCTACCTAATTTTTATCTCTAATAAATACTTATTTGGCTATCAAGATTATTATTTTGAATAATACATTAGAATGAATAAAAATACATTAAGATTATTTTTTTAATAAAAAAAACAAACAAAACAACAACATTGTTACAAATTTAAGTGATATAGTTAGGGATCCCCCCTCTTAAAAATATACTTTTAAAAAATGGTAATTATTTCATACTGTAATATAGTCAAATTTTAAACTATAATAATTTATGTAAATAAGCATTTATTTTATATAGCGCATGTTTATAAATTGTAATACATTAAAGATCAGCCTTAATAAATGAATACTTTCACTCCCAACATGAGATATAGTATTTAAGAAAGAATAAAATGAATCCACTTATTCTTTCCAACCCAAATGCTTATGTATGGGCAAATCTTAAGTACTGGAAGTGAAAGCGTGAGGATAGACCGCTCACTTTAAATTACTGTTTACGATGTCTGAATGAATGACATCAACAAAATTATCTAGAATTTACTAAACGTCATTCTCAAATGAAACTTAAACATATGTAAATAAGCATTTATTTTATATAGCACATGTTTATAAATTGTAATACATTAAAGATCAGCCTTTCATTTATTATTAACACTCGTAAAAAGCTAAAAAGCGTATGCACAGTAGCTTGAAAGGCTGATCTTTAATGTATTACAATTTATAAACATGTGCTATATAAAATAAATGCTTATTTACATATGTTTAAGTTTCATTTGAGAATGACGTTTAGTAAATTCTAGATAATTTTGTCGACGTCATTCATTCAGACATCGTAAACAGTAATTTAAAGTGAGTGGTCTATCCTCACGCTTTCACTTCTAGTACTTAAGATTTGCCCATATATAAGCATTTGGGTTGGAAAGAATAAGTGGATTCATTTTATTCTTTCTTAAATACTATATCTCGTGTTGGGAGTGAAAGTATTCATTTATTATTAACACTCGTAAAAAGCATATGCACAATAGCTTGAAAGGCTGATCTATATAAATCAAATTTCTATCAAATCTTAACACCAGATCTGATGCTACGTTAAATTGGTGTTGCAGCAGACTATCAGTATTTCACTTTTGGCTATCTGAAGAGTTTATTTTATAGTTTTGTATTCATTTTATGGCAAAATCTAGAACTCAAATGTGTTTGATTGATATTAGTTTTAACTAAAACACCTAAATAATTGACACCTTTCAGGGCTGAATCAATTTCATAAACATTAATGAAATATGCTATTTTTATTCAGCAAGCCATATGATTTCTTTCTGCTTTGAGTCATTGAAAAATGCAACTTTGCAAATAATTTATTTATTTATTAACTTATTTATTTGTAAAATTAAATATTTATTTGTCAAATACATGATGCTATATATTTACTTGTTATTTAAAACTATTCAGAAAATTAATACACTAAAAATTTAATAATAACAATCAGGAAATGCCTATTATTGAATAAGAAATGCTTACTGTTTGATAAGAAATGTTCATTTCCAAGAATGTGTCCACTAATTTGCGATTACAAGAAAAAATTTAATATTTTGAAAAATAATTTTATTCTTTGAATATATTATTTATCAAAATTTATTTTACTGATAGAAATTTACTGGAGAAATTTTTCCCCATTAAAATGTTTTTAGCCTGAGAGCTAAAAGTGAAATCTTTTGTCTGGTTATTTATTTATGTTTATTACTCCTTTTCTTTGTTTTCAAAGTTGATATTATACAATTTTTATTGTGTTAAAAATAAATAGAAAGAAAACAAATTGTCCATTGCAGCAACAATAAATGGCAGTTAAAAGATTGAGATTATTTTATTTATTTCAGTCATTAACAAGTAAAAATCCTATGTCCTTTTATCAAAAAAGTGGCTCATTTAAATAATAGATGGACAATTGAAATATTAAACTGGATTCCAGGAGATTAAGACCCAAAGAAAGACCACATGTGAGATGGATGGGTGAAATAAGAAAATGCAGGAATGATGTGAAGAAGAGAGACTAGAAATCAGAGAAGATGGATCCAATTTGGGGAGACCTTCACCCTGCAATGGATTGATAATGGTTGACTATGATGATTTTGATGATTCCCATTAAGTTGAAAACATGCTCAGCATACTATGTTGATATATTTAACATTTTTATTTTACAGTGTAAAACAAGATTTTCTTAGTATACATGTTGTATGTACTTACTTTTTGGAATTAAATTTCATTTTATAAAAATAAGGCAAGATTCAGAGGTTGCATTTTGTCTTTTTAAATTGAAGAAAGTTGGTTTTATTCTGGATAAAATAAAACATTCATATAGATACATAGACGCGATCGCTGTGTTAATTGATGTGCTATGTCCGTTGAACACATTGTAGTATCACTTGAAATATTTTGAGATTTAATTTTCACTGGGAAAAAACAACCAAGAAATGAATATTTTTGAAATTATTAAGTTATGTTATCGATAATCTTTTAAGCACAGAAAATAAAAGACATATATATATATTTGTGAATAATTTCATATTTGTAAATAGTTATATTAAAATAGAGAAATGTGTATGAAAATATGACCAAGCAGTACATTTGTATATTATCACTTATGTTTTGAAGAAGTATCAGAAAATTATTTTCTTTATAAAATAAAAATAAAAAAGTGAAATTTGATTACATTGCTCATTAGTTTCAAAACCAACTTGAAAGTAATATTTGAGTAAACTATACTAACAATTAATTAAAATGAAAGAAAGTAACCTATTCGTTAAACAAATTAATTTTGACATAATATTTCTATATATGTTGTAATTAGTAAAAATAACAAACATAAAAAAAATAACAATCATTTAAAATTAAAAATTTTTAAAAATAGGTGTATATGATGGCTCTTTTTTTAGATGCTTTCCAACAAGGAAATGATGGGGGTGAGGGTGGGGGATAAGACCCGAGATTTTTTTTGTTTAGTTTTATAAACAACGTATTTTTTAATAAGACGAAGGCTTTAAAAAAAAAATACTGTCAGTAAAAAAAATAATTACATATAAGACAATATTTTTTAAATAAAAGTTTGAAGTTTTTTTTTTAAAGGGAAAACAAATATTTAGTGAAAAAAATATTTGTTTAATATGAGATTACTTTCATTACTTATTAACACTTGTTTTTAAATCATATTTACAAAACATAAAAACTGACCTACTTGATAGAGTAGCTTAACACAAACCGAAAATCTCAGATTCAAATTACAGTTTGCTGAAATATGTGTATTTGTTTATCTTATTATCATAACAATTACAAAGAATAATTATCTGAATGGATAATTTGTTTAACCCTTTTTAAAAATATAATTTGAACTAAGAATGTAATAAGATATCTGGTGAATTAGAAATATTATGTCTTCAAACAAAGTTTTTTTTTATAATAGATTTTTGAGATATAATGTTTTTTTAGGTTAATATCCAATTTTTAAGAGAAGTTCATTAAAAAATAATATTCACTTGGGAAAAAAATTAAAGTTAGTGCAAAACACAAAATGTTAACATCCTTTCGTAAAAAATAATGATTCGTGCATAATTTACTTTATTAAGATTAATAAGTGCAGTTCTTTTATTTCTTAAAATAAAAATTTAATTTTTTGAAAACTTAATATTTATTTTAAAAAATATGTTTTCTGCTGTTGATTTAAATTATACAAGAGTTAGTCTATTAATCTGAATTACTTTACATTTTATATGTTTGTTTTTTTTGTTTTCCAACAGTTTATTTGAATTTATATAAATATTATTATTAGACGGGATTTGAATACAGACGTTCAAACTCCATTCAGTCACCCACTCCATCTTATATAACCGATACACATGACCACACTGGATGCAATATCATATTATGGCCTGCATATGTTCTCTGGTTTTTCTGTATTGCCATTGGTACTTTGATGTTGGATGGATTTCCTAGTGCCCATTTTATGTATTGTCTGGTCCAAGGGTGCTCTTGCATGAGACATATTCTGCTCTTTTTAACTCTTAGGTAGTATTTTAGTTTGTCACATATATTGTTATATGCATGTGTGAGCTTATATATATATATTGTTGGGTGTGATGTGATGACTTAATCGTGAGTATCTGGCTATAAAGTTCATCCACAAGTGCTAGTAGTTTGGATGGTGTGACTGTTTCATTGTTATGTAGTTAATATTGAAGGAGAGTATGTTTATATATTCCAGGTATTGTTGTATAGAATTAAGACACATTTTTTATATTTTATTTAACATAATATAGTTTTTGAGAATAAGAATTCTGATGTATCCACTCTTATTGTTCTTGTTAGTGGAAGTATTGCTGTTTGAATTTGTTTGAAGTTTATTGTTAATATTTGTGCTAAATGATCTGAGAAAGTTGAAAGTGTGATATTTATTGTGATTAGATGGTGCAGCATTGGGGAGTAGAAACAAAGATCAATGAGTGAAGAGTAGTGGCTGTTGTGGAAAGTTATTATGTTACTTGGTAGAAAGCCCTTGGCACTCATCAGTGGTATCACTATTCTGTGTAGCCATCACTCTGTAAATTTTTTCTATGTCATGTTATGGTTGGATTTGATGTGGTGGCTATTAGTGAATTGTTGTTACTATTATTGTTGTTATTGTTATTGTTGTTTGCTGTTGTTGTTCTTGTTGCTGTTGCTGCTGTTGTTATTATTACTACTATAGCCACCATCACCACTACTACCACCACTACTATCAATGTGTGTTATTTTAAAATATACTATAAGCTAATACCTAAATTAAGAAAATAAAAGTACATCCATGTTTTTTAATACATTGAAGACTTGTATAAAGAATGCTTAGAATTATGTTGTGAGTTATAATGCCACAATGAAATCACTAATTATTCTATACTTAGTGAATACACCAGGCTCATCACATGTGGGTATGTATGTTGTGGTGAACACAAAGGCACTTCATCAATGGGGCTACCAAATCACCACAATAATTAATAAAATTAATATGTAAATGGAAGTATTTAGATTTTTGAATCACTTCATTGTTAGAACATGTTCGGTTTGCAAATATTTTTTATTTATATATAAGAGAATTACTTTTTACTTAGTATATTATTATTAACACTTTATTACTTTTTACAATGCTTTATACAATTATTATATCAATTTTATTATAACAGTTTTTATTGCCCAGCAATCTTCTTCAGATATATAACAAACATAACTACAAATATATGAATACTTATAAATTAAAAAAAAAAAAAAAAAGATTGAAACTATGAATAAAGTATAACATTAAAATTAGAATAAAAAAGTGAACATATGAATGAAAATAAAAAATAATAAATGAATAAAGTATAGAATTATAGAATATATTATACATATATAATTACAGAAAGTATTAATTAATTATTTAAATAATATAAATATAAAAACGTTTATAGAAATGAAGAATATATTTGTGTAAGTATATATATATATATAAAGGAGTATATAAAAATATTTCAGTAATATGGATATATACAGATTAAAAAGAGGATTTTATGATATGAAATATATGTAAAAGTTATGTGTTTGTATATAAAATATTTATGTATTTGTATTTATTTATGTTTGCTATAGATCTGAAGAAGATTTCTGAGGCAGTCAAAATCGTTATAATACAATTAATATAATAACTATGAAGCATTGTAAAAAGTAATAAAGAAAAGTATTAATAATGATATTACTTGAAATATACTGTGCCATTTTGCTGTGATAATTAATATAAATTTATTTGTAAATGAAAATGTTTAGATTTCTAAATTACCTTTACACATCTTAATTTATATTAAAAAATGACACACTACTATTAATAATTTATTTAAAAATAAACTTTATTTAGATGCCTCATAATAATTATGATAATTCTGCAAAATATTAGATAGCAATCATATAGTAGTTAATTGGGTTTATTAGTCATATTTTATAAGTTCTTTTATTGTGTGTTCAATGTAGTGTAGTTTAGAATGTGAGATGATAAATATGGAATCTGGGGATTGATTCTGTTACAATCTTGAATTTTTTTAATACTGTTACTACTTTTTTTTTCTTTTTTATACTATTAGCATCTTTTCTTTAAATACCAATATTATTTTTATATGTTTTACTAATTTACTTTTTGTTAAATTTGGACTGTCATGAATTTTGTTAATTAGATAAAAACTCATAATTGATCTACAATAATACTTAAACACATGACTGACAAAATCTAAGAAAAATTGAATTATTAAAAAACAATTTTTAAAAAAAATATTATTATATGCATTTTATTAAAATGATAAATTGTTTAATGTCATTGTGTTGATTGTAACAATCATACATCATTTGAAATCACTCTATTTGGAAAGTGTCTACAAAATTCTTTATCTATATTAGTGGAAGAAACCAATTATTTGATTATTAGTTTTAGTTATTACTAAACAAAAAAAGTGAAAACATAATAATGACTATTAAAAATTTATTGAATAAACAATCTAAGTATGAAATATCTTCTTTTAAATAAATATATTGTAAATCTTTAACCCTAGATATCAGACTATATAACATGACTAAGTTATTGTAGTGAAATAATGAGCATAGAAAAAATTAAATCATAAAGTAGTCTAAATATTCTATTATTGAACAAATAAGTGAAAAACTAACTTAGTTAACTAATTAACCATTTGACATTTTCTTTTGTTTCACCTGGTAAAATATTTTTAAAATGTTCATCTTTACTAGTATAATTTTTTTATTTTATAGTGCAATTCAATAAGTTGAATTTAATTTAATTTTAAAAATGAAAATATTTTTAAAAATCACATTTGACATTTTTAAAAATTTAAAAACTGATTTGCAAATCAAACAATGTATCATTCACATTATCAATCAAGTTAGTATAAACATTCTTTCAGAAAGTAAACTAAATGTTGTTTTTTATTTTAATCTTTTTAATGTAAATGAATAAAGGTAGGTTTATGTTAGATTTATCAAGTTCTGCTTTAAAATCTAATGTTTTATTTATAATAATTACAATATTGAAAATATTTTAATACTATATTGATTCTGACAGTTAGTGACATAATGGATGCTATCATTTTATTTTATTATATTATGTTCAAATTTGTTAACTTTTATTTCTAGAAATAAAAGATAAAAAATACAATGAAAGTTTACATGTGTATTTCTTTTTATTTTAAATAATAATCAGCCAATTAAAATAATCAAAAATATTTTACAAACAAACACAAATCATATTTGATTTATTTTAAAAATTTTGGCTAAAACCCTGACCAAAAGAAGTAAACATCCAGTAGGAAATTTCTTTTCTGTCAAAAAAATGTGATATATCTTAGATGTAAGCTGACTGTTCCTTAGATCTGAGTCAATTGTTCATAACATACTAATCTCTTCAGATTTTTGTTTAAAAAAAAACAACTTTAATAAAAGCATTAAGGAAAAAATTATATTATAAAAAACTGCAGGTCATTATGCATTATGATAATGTTAATCAGCATTTTAAAAACATGGAACAATGATACTTTTTAGAAATAAGCAAAAAATGTTCCATAAAGACAGTGAAAGTAGGTTCTATAATAGAAAATATAAGCAAGTTATGCATGAGAAATTTTGAATGAAACAAAGTAAAAAATAAGAATTATTTTTAACTTAAGTAATTAACATGTTGGTTAGGGTTGACTTAGTTAAGCTAATCATTATTTATGACATGCAAAATTTCTGAAGTTATTTAGTGACTGCCAAAATCAGGAGACTTAATATATAAATAAATAGAGGTAAATGTATAAATAATTATATTTATTTAATATTCTATTGTTCTTATGTCTTTTTGTATAGAATTCATTTTGTTTAAATTTTATTGATTTTATTTCATAGGCAGAATTTGACTGAGAAAAAAATGAAGCCTGATGCAGTGCATTCATGTAAGGGGGTATCTTTTTCACATGATAAAAACCATTTGGATATTCTTAAAAAAGTTATCTTACTTGCAAATATAAATATATTAAAATTGCACAAATTGGTACTTATAATGTTATAAATATAATTTTATGCAATTTTATTAAATAAATATTTAGGGTATATGAGCACAGACTTTCACATGACCCATCACTCTTTACTCTATCTCATAACACTGACACACTTGAACATAGATTGAATTTAGGTCAACATGAGTGTAATGAGAATCTTGGCCTCTGGGTGGCCTTTGAGCATTCCATCATTGGATTTTCAATTGGATGGATGGTTGAAAAGTTGGAGTGTGGAGTGGATCGAAGCCTGTCCATTATAGTATGAAGATTGGCTATCTTAATATATATCTCAGCACTTATTGCATATATGTGTAGAGATGATAATCTGGACCAACTGATGATTGCTGGTTCAGCATGAAATACTTATATTGGTGATTATGTATCTTTTCAACATATGTGTTCAAGTGTGTCAGTGTTATGAGATAGAGTGGAGAGTGGTGGGTCATGTAAAAGTCTGTGCTCATATACCCTATATATTACATATATTGATACAGGTATAAAATAAGCCTGTATTCAGTTATTAAATAAATATTTGAAGAATCAAATTAAAAAATATATAATGCAAAAAATTATATTTTACTTTCTTCAATGTTTTATTGTCAACCTATTAATAATTATCATGCTAATTTAATTATTTCATGAATTCTCATTCAATAGATAAAAATGCTGAAAAAGAGAATTATTTTTGGCCTATGCTGATTTCACATTAACATGACCAGAAATTGTGAAACATTTGTAATTAATCAAAACATCTCATTCCCACATAATCAGTGCTTTTAAAATTATATTATTTCACATGTAATATTCATTATTGGGCCTACAAATTACAGGGTTTTGATAAACAAAAAAGGAAATGTAGTTTTATTTAGCATGTGATAAAATGTTTTATTTTTTGATTTTCCCAAAGATTTAGATCATGCACACCTAATGCCAAAATAAATGTGAGGCCTTGTGCAATTGTAGTCCTCAGGATGATTCTTTCCATAAGGGTAGTAGTGCTGAAATTTAATTTGTACAATGGCATCTCTTACCCATGCAGGCAGTGTTCCTGGAATATGTAGTAAATTTCATGGTTATACTATTCTTTTAAATTGAGTTTTCAAACTGTGTGTTTATATATAAATATAGTATGTCCCAATGAAAAAAATGATTAGTGGTTGGTTCTTCTTCAAAACTTCCTGAAACACCATTCACCATCTTTAAATCACAGCATGTGTTGTGTAATGCCATACTTTAGCTATTCACCACCAAAATTTTAAGTTACTACCATATTTGATTGTGATTGAGATATAAGACATTTAACATTGTGTCTTTATGTTAATCCATGTTGTGGAAATGTGCTAACATCAAATTTTGTTTTAAATTCAAAGAAACTGCTACTGAAACATTTGCAATGATTCAAACCATGTATGAAAATGAAGCCGTGAGTCATAAAAATGTTTTCAAGTCATTTGCAAGATTTTGTGGCAGAAGAGAAAACATTTAAAAAGATCTACAAAAGTATGAATTGCTCAGTCACATTTTATGTTGTATTTCATGATCCAGACAGCAGTTTAAAATTTTTATGTAGAAAAACTAAACTATGTCAAATACATTTGTTGATATAGAGATCCCACTGCTTGCAGCTCAACAGAATACATTATATTATAGTTATCAGAATTTAAATGTAGTTTTCAATAGAAGATCCAAGATTAAACTAATAATTACATTAAAACTAATTTTTCTTATGCAATGTCAAATGTGTATAATATAATATTAAATCATCTATGCACTTTATCACAGTTTCATAATGCTTTAATTATCATCCTCTTTTACTGTTTCAATTGCCCCCAGCAATCTTCTTCAGAACTTTCATTAAAAATAGATGCTATCCAAATTATTTTATATAACATTTGATGTGAGAATGTTTAGAAAGATTTATTTATTTATTAAATTTCAATAGCTATTAAATATTAAAATTACTAATTTGAATTTTTGAATTGGCAAATTAGTCAGGTGTAAAATTCTTTTATAAAATATGTTGTATGTATATGTAAGTCTATTTATGGTATATTAAAAAAAGAATTATGACTAATTCTCTTACAATTCTATTATTAGTGAATCTTTAAAAGAAAACTCATGATATTTTTTGCTTGTTAGAATAACAAATTAAGTATGAAGTTCAGTAAGCAATATGGAAATTTAAAATCACAACTTCATCAACTGACAAATATTCATATGATTGCACTTTCATATACTTACAAATGCTGTTAATAAGAGTAACAAACTTTGCATATAGTAGTGACATCAAGTTCAAGTCTTCATAATCAATGAATTTAGGAAGATTTGTGCATACAATCCCTATCTAGTGCCTACTAATCCAACATCTCAATACTAGTTTCTATCTTTTGGCTTTTATCAGTGAGGAGCCTTGGATTTGAGAGTACTGCACATAGATCTTAGGATCTAATGCAATCCTCCAGAAACCACCCTTTATCTATTTGGTTAACTATAAAAATAAGAGTCCAAGATGAAAACACCATTATATTTCCAACCCAATCTCATTCATTTGTATATAAATCTGAACTGTCAGCATCTATAGATTTTGGTATGTTGATAGTTTTATACCTATCCTGACCATAGGATAATGTTTACTGTGATTTTTGAAAAACCCAAAACACCAAAATGTATAGATGCTGAACTGATTTCAGACCTATATAGCTATACAAGCAAATGATTTTGGGATTGGAAACATTATGGTGTTTGCATCTTGCGATCCGAGCTTTATAGTTAACCAAATAGATAAAAGGTGGCTTCTGGAGGATTGCATTAGATCCTAAGATCTAGATGCAGTGCTTCCAAATCCAAAACTGCTTACTGATGAAAGCCACAAGCTAGAAATTAGTCTGGTGATGTTGGATAAATAGACATTACAAAGGGATTTTATGCACAAACCTTCCTGCACTATTCTTATTAACTGACAAGTAGGATTAAAGAATTTTTATCTGTAAAAAAAATACTATTATTTATTGATCATGGTCACTTTAGATCTTTTTGTTATATTAAAAGTTACTTAAAAAATTGTAATCTTATTAAATTCATGTGTAACATTTTTTTGTATGATAATGATGATGACACTTTAATCAAATGGAGTGATTATTTTGATCACTTTTTGAATAATGATTAAAAAATGATATTATGGCATTTAAAAATATATATCCTCTATCTACTCAATGTAGATTTAAACAAAAACATTTGGATTAGAATGTTAAAAACAACTTTTTGTAATTTTAAAAATAGAAAAGCTGTGGATTCTGCTGAGATTTTAGAAAAAGTTTTAATGTAAGATACTAATGTAGTAGCTTCAAAACTACTGAAATTTTTTACGAATATATCTCATTCAATTGTAATGACACTTCTACTCTTTAAATTTATAAAAATAAAAAGAATAGGAAAGCAATACTTATAATTAGATATAATTATTATCCATTGCAATGAAAGTGCTTTTACAAATTTGTTGGATAAGATATTTTGTGTCTTAGATGAATGCTTATTAGAGATTCAGTGTTGTTTTAGAAAGATAAAAAGCATGTGCATATGTTTTTGTTGTTAGCTAATACAAAAAAAATATCAGGGATAAAGATGCAATTCATGTATTGCTTTTATTGTTTTACTCTAAACATTGGACTAAATTAATCCAACAGATTTATGCAATGTTGCAAATTAATTGATTGTCCATATAAGTTTGGTCAGTAAAATAAAATGCGTTCATGATGGAATATGAAAAAGAGTTATTGATACTGGTAAAAAAAAAATTGTAACATTTGAAATTAAAATTTGTGTTAACAAAGATTTAAATCTGCTTGAATTTTGGTTTTATTTATTTATTTTGATAATGATTTTTGGAATAGTATATATATATAGTCTAGAGCAAACATCAAAATGCAATACTGATTTGAAGATGGGGTATTAATTTGAACTAACTAAAGACAAAAGCAAAAAAATTTTCCTAGCATTTAGATTTATGGTATGCTGTTGATTATGCTATTTTTTACCAATAACAATATGTTTGGTTTAATAATATTTTTAAAAAAATTATGTAATGGAGTACAAATACAGACTTAAATTTTTGGGTGAATTACAGATTCCAAAGTGTTGATAGTCCATTTGATATGTTAAAATATATGATATTTTACCATAGTAATAAAATGATTGTAACTAAATTAATTTTGTATAGATTTATTATTTTGACAAATTTATTGAATTGAAATGAATATCTCAATTCTTTATATAGATCAACATAATTTAAAGCTTTTCTTTTTTCATTTAAAAATGCTATCTATGCTTCTAAAAATGTGGTTCAAGATCATGATTTAGTTAGAGTGTTATCTTAAAATTCAGTACTCTAGAATCTAAGGATTCAGGTTCAATTTTCTTGTTAGTACTATCATTTGTCAGGTCAGCAACACCCGAAGAAGAGGGGAAAATAATACCTCTTGAAATGATGTGCATATACTAACCAGTATGGTATTATAAACAGTTGAATGTATTTGGAATATTTAAAGTTAAATTTTTCTAAAGACATTCAATACTCATTGTATTTTTATATTGACTATTTCCATCTTCTAATATGTGTATTGAATGTCTTTAGAAAAATTTAACTTTATTTAAATATTCCAAATACATTCAACTGTTAGTAATAGCACATCAAACAGGTTAGTATATGCACAACTTTTTGAGAGGTATTATACTCCCCTCTTCTTCGGGTGTTGCTGGCCTGAGTCACTGGTCAGGTCAACAACACCTGAAGAAGAAAGGAGACTAATACCTCTCAAAACATTGTGCATATACTAACCTGTTTGACGTGCTATTACTAACAGTTGAGAATGTATTTGGAATATTTAAGTAAAGTTACATTTTTCTAAAGACATTCAATACACATATTAGATGATGGAAGTAGTCCAATATAAAAATACGACTAGAACACAATCATCACAAATTTTCAGGAAAGCATTCAATACTCATATTAGATGATGGAAATAGTCCAACATATAAATACAACTAAAACACCATCATCAAAAACCTTCAGGGAAACATCAATTATATTCTGTTTTTTAGCTTGCTTGATTTGTTATAATAGACTCTATTGTTATACAGATGCATTTTTTTTTGACTTGAACAACATAAATGTCAGTATATTATATATATATTTTAAAAAGGCAATTATATAGTAAATATGAGCATGACTTTTGTAAAAAGGGCAAATCACATTTACATTATAAAGATTGTCTCAAAAATCTATAAAAAGATGAAATATTGTTTGATTTTATTGGAGAGATATAACTGAAATTAGAATACAATGGTCAGCAGTATAAAAAAATTCAAAAAAGTGAAGTTCAGTTCAGAAGAAGTTAAAAAATACCATGCAAAATATCAAGTAAATAAACTAAAGAATTAGTATTTAACATATGTAAATGTATTTAGGATTCAAGAATTGTTTTGTATTGTCATTGCAAACCCATCTTTAATGTATTAATTTATTCTCTTTTTTTTTTTTTTCGAACATTATTTTTTCTATTGCTGTTAGATTGGTAATTCTTGTTTATAGAGCTGATAATGATAATGATTATGGTCAATGACAACATAGTTTTATTACAATTTTTTTATGTAAATGAGGAATTGTTATTCTTTTAATTTTATTTTTTAATATATATATAAAGTTGTTTATTTATATATTTTTATTAGTTGACATTAGAATATAATTTACGTCTATGCTTGTAGAAGTTTTACCTTTGTATCCTATTATTTTTTAACATAATATTATATAAACAAAAATACAATATTTACATAAATAATGTACTTATAAGTCAAATCTTATCTAGATTAAAGAACAAAGTTATTCAGTTTGAATTCACTATTATTATTTTTTAAATCAACTTAAGCAACATTAATTTAATAAAATTAAATATTATTAATTTATTATACAATGTTCACATTTTTTTCATAAATTGTTATTTTTTTGGTAATATATGATGACATAGCTGAATATTAGATAATTTATTGTTATTTTTATACCAAAATTTCCTTTGAAGTTAAATGTTTAACATAGAATTCCAATTTTTTTTTCATTTATATTTTGTATACAGTTAAGAATCAATAATAGATAAATTGTTCTGATTTTTTTAACATTTCAACTTTTTCATAAATGAATTTCTCTGGATAAATTGCAATCTATGCTTATGGTTGTCCCATGTTAACGGTAGATGTGAAAATGCCTGCATATTTCTTTTCAGATTTCACTTATGTGTTTAGCATGGAATTCAAACTTTTTTAATATTTTTTAAATTAGTACTATGACAAATAGATTTTGTTAACAATTTAAGTTATTCATAAAAAAAGATTCACTACTAAAATTGTAGCTTTTCTATATAATTTTGCTAAGTCATGATGGCTAATCTAAAAGTGTTTGAATATTAAAAAACTTTCAAATTTAATCAATTTTAGAGAAGACGAAAAATAAACATCATTCAATCTATACAAATAAAAAATATTAAATAAATGCAAGAGATTTTATGATTTTCTTAAATACTTTGTATTTTAGTTTTATATTTAATTAAATGATTAGTTTATTTTAGTTTTCTATCTTGTTTTTGATTGTAAATCAAATCCCCAATTATTTTTATAAATTGTGGAAGATTCAGATTTTTTTTTATATAAATTTAGCTGTTGCAATTCATTTTAATAATACTAAAAAAATTATCTAAAAGTTTTTAATATTTGCAAACTTGCATTACCTTAAAATTCAATACTCAAGAATCTAAGAACGTAGGTTCGAATCCATGCTAGTATTGTCATTCTCAGGCCAGCAATACCTGAAAAGGGAGAAGAAGAATACCTCGTGAAACGTTGTGCATATACTAACCTGTTTGATGTGCTATTACTAACAGTTGAATGTATTTGGAATATTTAAATAAAGTTAAATTTTTCTATAGACATTCAATACACATATTAGATGATGGAAATAGTTGAATATAAAAATACAACTAAAACACCAACATCGCAAACCTTCAGGAAAAATTCATTATATAAAATACATTAAAATTAAAGCTCAAATGTTAAAATTCTTTTTTTTTTCCGAAATTTAATCACTATTATAAAATAATCCATAAGATTTTTTAGTTCCATTTTTTTAAAAAAACTTTTTTTTTTTTCACAGAAATCATCTACATATACGAAAATTGTATTGTTTTCTCTAATTTAATCTTGACCCATTTTCATATGAATAATGTCAAAGTAATTTAAACACAATTATTAATAAATCTATCTTGTGCATAAATGTATCCAAAATTAAAAAATCAAGTAGTTGTTTTTTTCCCTATATTAAACATAAAGGTATAGTATATTTCATATTTCTTTAACCTATATTCTTATGTTTTCTTTAATTTTGTAGTCAAAAACTTAAAATGACATCAAGCATCAGCACGAAATGTGTATATTGGAGATCATTTATCTTTTTCACATGTGAGTGTTCATGTGTATTGGTTTTATAAGATAGAATGGATAGCTAAAGGAAG
Organism: Epiperipatus broadwayi; assembly: GCA_028023455.1. Lineage (NCBI taxonomy): Eukaryota > Metazoa > Onychophora > Udeonychophora > Euonychophora > Peripatidae > Epiperipatus > Epiperipatus broadwayi. The sequence goes on along the minus strand of JAQFVV010006514.1, from coordinate 267,537 downwards.
CTTGAAAGTCTGTTTTCAAATCTCCTATAGACCAACTGATGAGTGCTGGTTCAGCACGAAATATGTATATTGGAGATCATTTATCTTTTTCACATGTGGGTGGTCATGTGAATCAGTTGTATAAGATAGAGTGTATAGCTAAAGCTTGAAAGTCTGTATTCAAATCCACTATAATTATTTTACTACCAGAATTTATTTGCAAATTTATTAAAAGTAATTAAGAGGTTTAAAAATCCTTACTATTGACAGTCACTTATTAAGATTCCTAATTCTAGAAAAGAAATAGAAAAAAAAAACTTAAAAAGTAATTTGCACTGAGCTTACAAGACAATCTGTGAGCCACAAATATGATTACATATAAGGTGTCACACACTAATCTTTTAATATCTATTTGGAACTTTGTGATCGATTTTTTTTATGTCTTTATTAAGGATTTTTATTCCATGTCTAATTGTAGTACTCTTTTGCATTTCATCCTCAGCTATACCCTATGATCTTTCAATAGACTTTTGCTAAAACTACACCCACACACCTTTATATTAATTGTATAATGTATATTTTATTACATTATATCTACTTTAAAACATGTATAAAAGACTGAAACAAGAATACATAATGTATAAATCATTCAACTAATATTGAAAGAACGAAGAACGGTTTTAGCAAAATACTATTCTAGAGTTTCCGGAAGAGAAATTAAAACAAATCTTTTTAATTAATGATTGTATCCGGATGTAATACTTGGAATATAAGTTTTGTTTCTACTAATGTTTTCACTCTAGAATTATTCTTTGACATGTTTTTATGAGAAATGAAATTTATGAATTAGATAAATAAAAAAAATATATTTGTGCAAAGTAAAAAAAAAAAAAGTTTTAATTATCTTGTCATCACAGTATTAAACTTGTTTTAGTACTTATAGACTGAGTAATATTTGTATTTAAAATATTACTTGAATGAAAAAAATCGCAGGTGGAGATCAATTAACATCTATTAAAGTGAGGGTGTAAACAATTCCTTGTTAACATTTATATTTTGATTAACACAAACTGTTACGCAATTTAGTAATAATTTTAATAAATTAAATGTGCGTTTATTTGGGCACAAAAAAATCATAAACAAAAAATTAATCGAGTTGATTTAATCTATATATTTAAATAAATAAATGAGAAAAAAAAGAAATTACTTTTCAGAGCAGTGAATTAAGAAGGAGTGGAGTTAATAAAATAAATTGGAAACGTGACAGTTTTATCAGAAATATAGTCGAATAAACATAATAGACACGCCTTAACAGTTAACAAAATCTATGTGGCTAGAATATTAAGATTGCTAAATAAAATAAAAAAATTATTAATAATATTATAAAATATTAGTTTCAATTGTAGCTACTTAATAATTAAATACTTGTATATTATTTATACTTTAAGCTAGATATAATTAGAGGTGATTTGAACCCAGACTTTCAAACTCTCTTTAGTCATCAACTCCATCTTATACAACCGATACCCATGACTATATACGTGCGAAAAAGATAAATGATAACCAATATATGTATTTTATGCTGTACCAACACTTATCAGTTGGTCCAGATCATCATCTCTCAGTACTCGGTTTAAATTAAGATAACAGATCTTTAAACTTTAATGTTAAGACTTTGATCTCCACTTTCCAACTCTTCAGCCATTCATATCATTAAAAATCTGATAATGGCGTGTTCAAAGTCATTGTTTGCTATTTTTTGTTGTGTCATACCCATGTTGGCCATCAATCAATCTGATCAGCACCTCATATGTAGAACCTTAAGTCCATTTAAATACACAGAAGAGAGATGGGCAGAGTACAGGCTGAATATGTAATAATTAAATACATATATAGTATTTATATTTTAAGCTAGATGTAATTAAAAGGATTTGAACTCAGACTTTCAAGCTCCCTTTAGTCTCCATTCTATCTTATACAACCGATACACATGATTACATACATGCAAAAAAGATAAATGATCTCCAATATATATATTTAATAATTGAGGTGCTTCGTGGCATACTGCCTTACAATTTTTGGTTCGAATCTGGAACAGATAAAATTTTAATGTTTTTTTCCAGATTCCAATCGGGTCTAAAACTTTTTAACAGGTATCTTACCTATAGACTATTTAACTAGTCATCTAATATATATTGACGGCATGTGTACATTATTAGAGCCAGAGAAATATTTAAATATTATCACCTCATAATTTAGTAACTAATGCCTGATTTTTTTTTTTTTTTCCATGGAAGAAGTCTGTCAATAAGGTCCTTTCTCTGCAATCGCCCTTCAGAAGCTGTTTTATTTTTATTTTCTTTCTTGTTTTTTTTTTTTTCATTTATACAAGAATTATTTGATAATTTTTTTAACATAGCATTTTATAATTACTTATGGATAATCCTTTAATCTATTATTATATAAAACACATAGTTGTATACAAAAAAAAATCATTTAGCACCACACAGCAGAATTGTAAATTTCAAGTTGTACAGAATATATATACAGTATTCCATTTTAACAATCAAATCAATTATTAAATATAATTAAAATTAAAATTAAATGCTTCCAAAATAAAATATTTAGCTGATAATTACAATTTCTATCTAGTAAAATAAAAGTTGATTTTTTTTTGGGGGGGGAAGAGATTTTAAAAGAATTTATTATCATGCAGAACTGATTATTTATTGGTATCATGTTGCTTGACTAAGCCAATGATTTTCTGTTTGATCCTAGATAAAAGCAAATAATATTTATAGAAATAAATTTTTAAACGTTTTTAAGGGATTTTGATGTTCAATAAAGTTTTCAATGGTCAGTTTAATCGTTTCAGACTGATTTTCAATAAGAAAATCCTGAAAATTATTAAGATTGTATTTATATCTTGTCATATATCATGTAAAAAAATTTTTTTTTCTTAAAATAAGCTTATATTTGGAAATATATTGATGCAAAGTAATTTCTTATTAAAACAAACTTAATTGGTGGAACACAGCAGCTTTATCTCAATAAATCAGATCGAGATAGTTTTTTTTTTGTTTGTTTCTGTTTTCCCTTCATTCTGGAATATTTTTTTTACTAAGAAGCTTTCTTTTATTATCAAACAACTACTTAGAGCTGTATTTTTATATTGGACTATTTCCATCATCTAATGTCTTTAGAAAAATTTAACTTTATTTAAATATTCCAAATACATTCAACTGTTAATAATAGCACATCAAACAAGTTAGTATATACAAAACATTTCATAATAGCACATCAAACAGGTTAGTATCTGTGTAAATGTTTCAAGAGGTATTATTCTTCCCTCTTCTTCATGTGTTGTTGGCCTGACCAGTGAGAGTACTAGTATGGGATTCATTACTGGAGTCTTAAATTCTTGAGTATTGAATTTTAAGATATCACTCTAACCAACTGAGCCATTCTACCAAAGGCAACAGTCAGTAGAAATTTCATATACTTATTTATATTGGTAACTATTAACATTCTGCATGAAAACAACATACTTTCAATGTAATACAGAATTCTTTCAGCAAAATCAAGGAATGGCTATGGACTCACCCTTGTTGCCCCATATTAGCAATATTTACATGGAAGAACTTGAAACCACAACCATAAAAACTACTCCATATCCACCTAAAGTTTTGCTGCACTATGTAGATGATACATTTGTTGTATGCTCATATGGTAAAGCACTGCTACAAACTTTCTAGAAACACATAAACAACATATCCTCTTCAATTAAATTCACAATAGAATCAGAACAAGACCAAAAACCCACACATTTAGGAAAATACCCACCCTATACATCCAAACATACCAGAAACACAAAACATGGAGTTATACTATCACTGTGGAATAGAGCAAAAGAAGTTTGTTCAGCAATCAGCAATTTGGAAAAAGAAAAGATCTATATAGAACAAATTTTTATGAAAAATTGTTATCCATCAGTTATTATTAAAAAAACTTTAAATAGACAACAAAAAGAATTATCAAAAGAAAAACAATTATTGGTATTGTAATATACCCATCCATTCCAACAATAGCAGACAAATTAAGAAAAATCTGCAATCAGTATAATATCAAATCAGTTTTCCAGAGTCATACCACACTATGAGGAATTCTAACATCTACAAAGCCTAAACTTAAAATGCTGGAAAAAAACTGTATCTATGAAATACTATGTGAATGTGGAAGAACATATATTGGTGAGACCAGTCATCCCATTGAAAAGTGATTGCAAAAACACAAACTGATGAATATAAGAGAAAAAGCAGATGTGTCTAAGATAGAAGACCATGTATGTGCCAATGAACATATGTTTAATTAGGAAAATACAAAAATATTGAGTAAAGAAAAGGTACAAAGAAGAAAATTTAAAGAAGCTGCTCACATGACAATGGCAAACAATCCCATAAGTCAACCTAGTGTGATTATACATAATGTATGGAAATCACTAATCAACTTTGCTCTTAGAAAAAATGGAGAAATTATGAGAAATCTCATAGATAAGTATATGAAATTTCTACTAACTATTGCCTTTGGCAGGATGGCTCAGTTGCCTTTATCAGGATGGCTCAGTTGGTTAGAGTGTTACCTTAAAATTCAATACCCAAGAATCTAAGGGTCCAGGTTCAAATCCCGTGCTAGTACTGTCACTGATCAAGCCAGCAACACCTGAAGAAGAGGGTAGAGTATACCTCTCAAAACATTGTGAATATATTAACCTGTCTGATGTGCTATTACTAACAGTTGAATGTATTTGGAATATTTAAATAAACTTAAATTTTTCTAAAGACATTCAGTACTCATATTAGATTATGGAAATAGTCAAATATAAAAATACAACTAAAATAACATCATCACAAACCTTCAGAAAAATACTAACTTCTTAAAGTGATTTCAATTTTTAGAATCAGCAATAGAAATAAAATTTAGCATTTAAAGATTTCATATTAAAAAAAGATAATAGTAAATTAATTAATATATGAATGAATTATCTTTTATATCTTTATAATTTTAATATTAGAAATTTTAGTATATTTAATTACTTTCTGAATGTTTAATTTACTTCTATATAAAGCAATAAAAAAATTTAAAAAATCATAAATATAATATTATAACAAAATATTTAATCTAGTTTATATTTAATTTTAGTTTTTAATCATGCACATTTGCACTTATATTACTATGGTTGAGTGGTGGAAATTTATTGATAAGTACCAAATGTTTTATTGATCTATACATACTCTATGAAGTACTACAAATGTGTTTAGGTGCCATCTATAGTTTAGGCTTAAGGATATTTTATTCAATGACAAATAACTTATTGTGTTTAAATGTCATGTTAAGATTGATTCTTCAAAAAAATAGCATTAAAGTCTACCATTTTTTATTTCCTAGCTTCTAAGATCTTTTTATGCATATTGTACATATTGTAATTTATAATAGACATTTTCATTTTACAGCTCATATTTTGCTTAATAAACACCAACATCTGCATTGGATATTTTAAAGATTTTAATGTCATAGATGCACCATAAATATCAGTAATAACATGAAATATCATTGGCTCTCTCAGTAACTATGATAGTCTTAGAATAGCAAATAGGGAACTGATTTTATCATTTGTAACATGACAGATGGATTTAGTTGGATCGGTCATTCATTACATTGGGATTATAGATGCTACATAGTAGCAGTTTCAAAAATATAATCAAGTTATTTATTACAAGGAAATCCTATAATATACATAGAAAAGAATATTGAAAAAATTTATATAACTTATCATAATCTTCAATAATATTTTTCATGAGAACCAATTTTTTGTATTTCTGTTGAATGTTCTATCATAGCTGAGATGACAAAAAATGCATATATTTATTTTGAAGATTATTTATAAATGATAAAATAGATTTAGATAAGCAAGCATTACATCTTATGTATATCATTTGCTTATAGTAAGTTGTTAATGTATTCATTTTCTGTAGATTAATATGAGCAGTTGCTAAAGCTTACACTAAACATTACAAAATGGGAGTTCTGATGTTTCTGAATAGCAGTGATAAACTTTTGCAATAAAGTTCAAGAAACTAGCGAAATAGTGATATATAGAGCAAAGTTTGGTAAACATTTGAGTAAAATAATGATGGATAGAGCAAAGTTTTTTTATTGTTTTTATGAATGTTTTATTGGGTAAAATGATATAAACTTATAATAAAGTCAGGGAAGGTAGTGAGTTAAAAATTATAATAATGTTCTGAAAAAAGAAAGGATAATTGACAACTGTATTAATAAAAATGAATATCTTAGAAGTATATAAATGCAGAAGTAGATATAGAGTTGAGATAGTTTATTAGTGAGCACTGGAAGCAATTTTTATATATTTGGTTTGAAGATTTTCCAGAAAATTGCTATTGTGTTATTTATCCCAATTCAAATGATCTATAAAATATTTTAATATTTAAATGCAATTTATGAAGAGTTGATTTTATAATTAATCTTCAAAAAACTTAGGTGCTTTATTATCCAGTAATAGGAGATAAAAAATTCAGAAAAGTTAAGACTGAATGATTATTGCAGGGAAATGAAAATCAGTTTACACATTTTTAAGATAGAAAAACAGACCTAAATATTGAGATGCAGAATAAACTCCAGTATGTTATTGCAACACTAAATAAATTAAGATAGGATATTTCATTATATATATATATAAGTTCTATCTAATTTATTATGTGGAAGATCATAATTTAAAACATGCTGAAAAAAATTATTTAGGCAGCTCCATCTTATTCTCAAAATATGAAGATAAAATCAGAAGACTAAGCAGTATGTTCTTTTGTTTTCTGGATAAGATGCTATTGAATCTATTATTGTACTAGCCTATATTCAATAATTTGATCATATGAAGTAAATAAATAATAAAGACTTCCTGGAAATATATATAATGGTAAAAGCAGATTTTAATGGGAAATGCAGACTTCTTTTATACTACAAATATTATTTCAAATATATTCTAAAGAGATACAATATTAATTACCTATTAATAGCATATTGCTATGACTAGGCAAAGTCTTGAAATCTACCAAAAAAAATGTTTTAAGTTAAAAACATTGCAACAAAATGTTACATAATTAGATTTTGAGAACAGTATATAATATATGGTGATAGAAGATTTCAATAATTATTAAGAATAATATTATTTATTTGGGCAGATATTTTCAAGGATTTGTTGGACAGATTGCTTTAATAATAGATTAATGGATATCAGAACTTAAAGTTGATTGAAAGCATAAAAAAAAAAACAATAAAAGTGATTTTTTGGTGCTAAGACAATGGAAAAAAGTTTTATTATCTAAGATCTGATAATATACTATTTTTATTATTTTATACATTAAAATTTATTCATAGTATAAAACTTCTATATAATCAGAAGACAAAAAGCTTTGAAATTCATCATTTGAAATAATAAGTACTAATGCTCAACTTTTGCTAGCAATATTTATGACAATAGTATTGCTAAACATTTCACTGGAAGCTTCATGAAATACATAAAGACATGACATGAATTAGTAAGGTCTTCACATTTTCTGGGCGTCTACATTTTTTAAAATACGATCGTTGTGATATTGTTCAAGGTTTGCAGACAACTTGTAGAACACTTTGATTTAGTAATTTTTATTTTAAAAAACTCAAATACTTTAGATGAAATTTTTTTTTTTTAACAACTTTTAATTCGAATTACTACACAGAGTCAAATATGCAGGTGTCTCATTTAACAAGTTAAAAATAAGTTATTTTACTAGAGTGGTATAATTACTACAAGTGGGGGGGGGGGTATAAAAGTTTGCTAAAATTTTTATTGAAGTATTTGTTATTATTATTGATGCTACAATTATTTTGCTCTCATAGATGCCAGTGAAATATTATTTGGAATAGAAATTTCTGTTATAATACTTTTACCAAGTAGAGAAATTAAAGAAGGCATTTTTTAAAATTTTAACAATTGCTACTAAATTTCTCTAAAATTCTGCAGTAAAGTAAGCTTTTTATTACATATTGCTGAAATGAAAATAAATGTTTTTGATAGTTAAATTTTGTTTTACATCTCATTTTTAATGGCACGGTAGAATAAATTGAGATAGAATTTAATAATACTTTAATGTAATCAATCAATGATAGAATAAAATGATGGTTCAATTCCTATCTAATTATAAAATTGAACATTTGTATCATTCATAGGATATCACTTGAATTTTATAGACTATACAATGTTCTTTTTGCTTACATCGTTATTTTAATTAATTAAAATCTGTGAACAAAATAAGTATAAGGACAATTTTTGATGAGACATGATGAGAATTTACAGCTGATTGAAAATGAATATTAATTAGGAGTAAATATTAAGTAGTTCATTATATTAATGTGCATTTTTTAAAATTATTTGGTTAATATCCTAATATAGTGTAAGATTTTGCCTTTTCTGGGTAATAGTATGAGTTTATATGTTTCAGATTGATAAAGTATAGTTAGTGAACTAGAGGTGTTACCTTTTAGAAATTAAAATTGTTACTCTCTTTACTATTCAATTGGTAGGTAGAGTAGAAGATTCTAAAAATGTGAAAGTAGCTTGAAGAAGATTTTTTTATATAATTAAATTAATTTCTTTTATTATTGAAAATAAGATTTACGTTTTAAGAAATCCATACACTTACGAACTTTGGACTAGCAGTTTGATTGTCTCGCGTTTCACAGTGAGACTAGTAAAAAAAAAAAAGTTTTCTATAAGGATATCCATTTTAAATAAAGGTTGCTTTTTTAAAAAAATATTTTCTCTTTAAACTTCTAGCTATGTGAATTTTGTTTCATATTATTATTAAAAGATTTTGTCTAATTCAAAAGTTTTCTATTTCAATTATTAAAAAGTATAAAGAATTTTTTTTAGAGAAATCATTTAACAATTAAAAATAAAGAATAAATTGCTTTTGTTTGACAATGAATAAATTAAAATTTCTAATAAGTATAAGGGATTCGAACTCAGACTTTCACATGACCCACAACACTCCAAGCCATCTCATATTGCTGACCCACCTGATCACACACATGTTAAAAAGATAAATAATCACCAATATACGTATATCATGTTAAACCAGCAATCATCAGTTGGTCCAGATTACTATCTCAACACATATGATCATTCTAATATTCTTTTAAAAAATAATTTTGCTCTATACTTTTCATATTATATTATGATGATTACATAATTTAACTGTTTTCATCAGTAAAATATATGAGGCTCATCTATTTAATCTTGGATTGGGCTTGTAATTTTTGAAAAACTTAGATGCGATTTAGCATCTTGAATAGCTAACATATTTAGAATTTGTCAGTATTGTAGCTAGAAGTCAGTTTTATAGAAATGGAAACAAACAAACTGCTTATTTTTCAAAACTAATTTACATGTCAAGAATTGGTATATACAAAATATCATCAACAGTTTTACCATTACTAATTTAGATAAAAGTCAGAATTATGGAATTATATCACTAATGCAATGCTTATCAACATAGCAAATGACATTGTATATTTCATCTACCCAGATATGAGAGAGTTGGAGACTTTAACATAGTAAATTTTGTTACCATTCAAGAATTAAATTATGTTATTGTTTGTGTGTGTGTATATATATTTGTTGTTTTGTTTTTTGTTTTGCTCTCAATTGATTTTATATTGCAATAAAGTTTATATTAATTCCAATGAAGCTTCAATGTGATAATAAAATGTCAAAATTATGGAATCTATATTACTGACTTCCAGTACACATAAATTAGTCAGTGGTCTTCTGCTGAAGCAAGAAATGAATGAATGATAAATATTTAAAATGTTCTGACAAAATTAATTATATCAAATAAGTAGCCATTTACTTTTTTAGAGATGATCAATGATATAATTTTTTATAAACTAATAAATGAACAATTCATTTGTCATATATTATGATTGTTATATAGATTGAGATTATTATTTATTTTTTATTGAGTATTTTCATTAGTTTATTTAATTTTCAATTTATGTTTATCCAGAATACTAAACCTATATCCATGTCAATAGTTTTATTGTCAGTAAGGATTTCCTAGTAGGTTTATTTCGTATTTGTAAAAGATAAAAGCAAGTCAATGTTAACATTATTGTTTGAAACAACTATTATAGTTGTACTTATATGTTGAACTATTCTATCATCTAATATTGAATAACTTATTTTAATTCTCCAATTACATCCAACTGTTAGTAATCACACACACAGAGGTTAGTATAGAAACAACATTTCAAGTGGTATTATTTTCCTATTTTCTTTAAGTGCAGTCAACCTGACTGCAAAAATACTAGCATGGAAATCAATCCTACAACTTTAGATTCTTGGATATTGAATTTTAAGGTAACACCCTAACTAACTGAACTATACTACCAAAGGTCTGTAGAAATTTCATATACTAATCTATGAAATTCCTGGTTTCTTCATGGTTTCCTAAAAGCTTAGTTAATTAATGACTTCTAAAATATTGTCAAACTAAGTTGACTTATGGGGTTATTTGCCATAATCATGTGAGCAGCTTTTTTATATTTTTTTTTATCTCGATCTATATAATTTTCTATCTCTATAATAAACATATATAATTGGTACATAGATCATCTGCTATTTTAAACACATCTATTTTTTCTTTTTCTATTTATCAGCTCATCATTTTTAATCACTTTTCAATAAGGTGATTGGTCTTATCAATATACAACCTTCCACATTCACATGGTATTTTATAGATGCATTTTGTCTTTCAGTATTTCAAGTTTAGACATTGTAGATGTTAGAATTCTTTGTAATGTGATATGGATCTGGAAAATTATTCAGATATATTGGTTGCAGATTTTCTTTAGGGTGTCTGCTATTCCTGGTTTATATGGATACACTATAGTATCAATAATTATTTTTATGTTTCATTTTGTTGTTAATAATGTTTTTCTAATGACAGCTAATGGATAACCAATCTTCATGAAAGTTTGTTCTATATAGATCTTTTCCAAACCACTGATTTCTAAAGGAAGTTCTTTTTCTGTGTTTCATAGTGATAATATAATTCCATGTTTTATGTTTCTAGTGTGATTGGATGTTATATGGTATTTTTTGTGAGTAGTTTTTCTGTAAACAGTGGTTTTGATATTGCCATGAGAGAGTCTTGTCACAAAAATATTTAAAAATACCAATTTTTGTTCTTGTTCTGATTTTTTAAAATTTAATTCAAGGAGATATGTTATTGATGTGTGTGCAAAATATTTGTAATAGTGCTTTACCATATGGCCTTACAACAAATATATTATCTAAATTGTGACACTGTTTAGGCGGATCTGGAATAATATTTATGGCTATGTCTTCAAAGTCTTCCACATAAATATTATTAATCAGGGTGAAAATGATAAACCCATAAGCATCCTTTGATTTCATTGAAATAAATCATGCAAAATGTGTTGTCATTATGCAGAATACTAAAATTTTTATTATACTAACAATAGGAATAGTTTTTCTGCTGTGTAATCTGTTATCATCATTTAAACTTCTTTCTACAAGATATAATGCTTCATCATATTGTATATATGGGAATAAATTTTCCACACTAAAGCTTACTAATAAGTCAGTTTTTCAATTTTCATGCTCTTGATTAATTCTACAAAGTGCTTAGAATACCTGGCAAAGGACTATGTCATATATTCCAAAGAACCAAAAATTTTAATAAAAAATTTTGACAAGTTTTGGAAAGATGAACTTCTAGAACTAGTAATAGATCTTAATAGAATATGATCTTTATGGATTTTAGGTAGATCAAAAAATGAAGAACTACTTTTTTCTGAATCACTGAATCCTTACTATGCTGTTTTAGTAATGTGTTGTAGCTTTATTTCTGCATGTGATATTGAATTTTTTGCCACTTTTTTGTATTTCCTACTGTGAGAAACTTTTGCATTTTGTTATCATAATCTGTTATATCCATTATAACTATAGTATTGCCTTTGACAAGTAGAGAAAATGATTATAGATTTGTGTAATTTGAAATAATTAATCACTTTTCTCTCATCATAAGAAATGTGAACTTCATATTTTGTTGTCTCTCAAGTGTTTTTTTATTCTTCCATATAATTCTGCTGTTTCTTCTAAAGGCAAGTTTTGAGTGGCTTCTTTATTGGTTGTCATTATATCTAATAAATGTATATTACCTGGAGTAATGGCAAAGTTTAATCCTTTGTTAAGAACAAGAATTTCAGCATATTAGATCTTTATAAAGCTGGTAACTTCCTTGGTACAGTATAACTTTTCATATGTTTATGTATGTTTGCAAGATTTTTCTTTTGATATTTTTAAATTGTTTCATGTAATTTAATTAAAATATAATTTTTATACTGCTTAAAAAACTCTCATGAAGTCTTTATCAGTAAGTTTATTCTTAAGAAAACGTTCTCCATCACCAATGAAATACAAGATTTGATACTTAGAAAATTTTTAAGCATTTATTCATTTTCTTAATTGAGGATCACTTTATCTCTGAGTAATTTTTTTCAGCTATCTAAAAGTGAATTGGAGATTTTAGTTGTTAACTCTTAGGAACAATCTGATTAAATTTACATTTGCATAAGAAAGTTAATCGCTCTTCTACTTTGGCCAATTTTAGAAATTTTTCATAAGTGACATCATATTGGATCCATTCAAATACTTGGTGTTTGTCTGAAAATTTGTGGTGATGACATTTTAGTTGTACTTATATGATAGACTTTTCTATTATCTAATATAAATATTGAATGACTTTTTAAATAAATTTCAAACTTTATTAAATTTTCCAAATACATTTATCTGTTAATAATAATACACAAGTGAACACATACACAACATTTCCAATGGTATTATTCTCCTTCTTCTTCAGTGTTACTGATTAAGACTTTACAAAATGTTCTCAAGCATAAAAATCATATTTTATATTATACAAAAAATAAAAAGTAAAAAAAAAACTTGTAAACCAAATTATAATGTACCAAACATTTCCATTTTTGATAAAGAATTAAACTTTGTCATTACACCATCTAATATTGTGTTATCAGATAAAATGGTAGCAGCTGAGAAAGTCATTTAAAAATTGCCTTTAGAATGAGCAACAGAATTATACTAGGGAATAAAAACATATTTAAGAGACAACAAAAACTGAAGCCGAACATTTCCTATGATGAGAGAAAAATAATCTATCAAAGTAGACAAATATATAACCATTCTCTCTGAAGACATAGGCGATGCTACAGTTGTAATGAATATAACTGATTATGACAACAAAATGCAAAAACTCTTCACAGCAGCCAATACAAAAAAATTATCAAAAAAATCCAGCATCTATACTCAGAAAGCATTGCAGGTACTTCAGTTCAGAAAAAAGTAAATTAACATTGTATTTCAGCAAAATTTCTCATCTTTATTGTTTGTCTAAAATCCATAAGAATTATTGTTAGTTTTAAAACTTATCTTGCTAAATCTTGTGAAAATTGTTTCTCAAAGTTCTTAATGCTTTGGCATACAAGACAGTCCTCTGTCACAGATTCTAAGAACTTTGTAGAATTAATCAAAAACATAAAAATTGAAAGAAATAACATAGTGGTAAGCTTCGATGTGAAAAGTTTATTCACAAATGTATCATGCAATAAAGTAGTGTCTAATTTAAGAAAAAGATTAAATAGTGATAATAACTTCAAAACCAGAACAATGCTTTCTATTGATAGCATAATGGAACTATTAACATTCTGCATAACAACAACATACTTTCCATACAACACAGAATTTTTCCAACAAAATCAAGAAATGATGGGCTCACCATTGTCACTCCTCATTATCAATATTTACATGGAAGAAATTGAAACCACAGATCATATTACTACAACTGAATGGAATTAATCATACAATTAAACTTGGTTAGAGTGCTTTTGGTAAAAATAATGTAATATTTAAAAAAAATATGTCTATGTGTTTGACTAGTTCTAATGTATGTTACAGATTTGGACACTTAACAGAAAAGAAATGCAGAGACTTCAGATCACTCAAAGAAGTATATAGAGATTCATGTTAGAAGTAACAAAAAGAAATCAAAAATGAAATACATGGGTGAGAAGACAAACAGATGTTGCTGACATCATTGAAAGAATTAAGAGACTGAAGTAGAGTTGTGCTGGACATATTGCTAGAGATGGTAATAGTCAGACAATTAAAATCTTAAATTGGACTTCAAGAGATTGTAAAAGACCTAAAAGAGACCACATGTAAGATGAATGATTGAAATAAGGAAGTACGCTGGTGTGATTTGGAGAAAAGAGTTTAGAAATTGGAGAAGATGGCTTAAACTTGAAAAGACCTTTATCCTGCAGTTGATTAATAATGGTTGAAAATGATCATGATCCATCTAAGGTTTTATTCCACTATGTTGATGATACCTTTGTTGTATGATCGCATGGTGAAGCACTATTATAAACATTCTGGACTCGTATCTATTACCTTCAATTAAATTTACTATAGAATCAAAACAAGAACAAAAATTAACATTTTTAAATGTTCTTGTGACAAAACTCTCTCTTGGCAAAATCAAAACCATAATTTACAGAAAACTTCACATACAGAAAAATAATTAGCATATATATATAAATATCCAATCACACTATGAACACAAAACATAAAATTATACTGTCACTATGGAACAGAGCAAAAGGAGTTTGTTCGGAAACCAATTATTTAAGGAAAATAGATTTACATAAACAAACTTTCATGAGGAATGGTTATCCATCAGTTGTCATTAAGAAACCTTAAATATTCAACAAACTGAAATGATAAAAAAACAATTACTGGTACTGTAGTGTATCCATACATATCAGGAATACTAAAAAAAACTAAAAAAGTCAATCAATATTACATTAGGAAAGTTTTTGAGACCAATACACACTATGAAGGATTTTAACATCTACAAAGTCTAAACATGAAATATTGAAAAACAAAAAATGCATCTATAAAATATCATGTGAATGTGGGAAAATGTATTTTGGTGAGATTAGTTTCTCCATTGAAAGCTATTGAAAGATCACAAACTTTGATTAGATAAGAGAAAACAGATGTGTTTACAGTAGCAAACCATGTATGTACCAATGAATTCATTGGGACATTCATTGGGAATATCCAAAATATTGGATAGAGAGAGAAAAATGTAGGAAGAAAATTCAAAAAAGCTGCTCATATGATTATGGCAAACAACCCCATAAGTTACCTTAGTGCTACAATATGCAATATCTGAAAGTCACTAATTAACTTTGCTCTTCAGAAAAAGTGATGAAATCAGGAGGAACCTCATAAGTAAGTATAAGAAATTTCTACTGACTGTTGCTTCTGGGAGAATAACTTAATTAGTTAATGTATTACCTTATAATTCAATATTCAAGAATTTGATTATCACGCTCGACCTGTCACTAGTCTGATCAGAAACACCTGATAAAAAGAAGAGAGTAATACCACTTGAAATGTTGTGCATATACTAAACTGTGTGCTATAAATAGTAACTGAATATAATTGGAAAATTTAAATAAAGTTTAAATTTTTTTTAAAGGCATTCAATATTTAATATTGGTTGATGGAAGTAGTCTAACATATAAATACAGCTAAATTCCATCATCATAAACCGTCAAATAAACGGTTATAGTTTTAACATTCTTTTTATTCTCGCAGTATCGGGGGAGGGGGAGACGCATTTTCAGTGGAATTTTTTATTGGTGAAATGTAATCTACTGAATAAGATTTTTGAATGAAGTTTTGTTTTAGTGACGTTTCTTTTTTTTTCCTTAATTTTCTTTATACTAACAAAAGAAGAATTTGGTGGCCGAGTGGTTAGCACAGCTGCCTTACAAGCAGTTGTCCCGGGGTTCGCTTCCCGGTCGATGCTTTGACACATAAAAAAAAAAAAAAGAAGAATTTCTTTGATTTAGAATGTTTTAAAGATTGATTTATTATATTCAATTATTAGTTAAATAAAAATTATGAATCCTAAAATAAATACAACTCAAAAACTTTAAAATTCAACCATCAATAATTTGAGTTTTTTACTAGTAGAAGCTACGCTAATAACTATTCCTGTGTTTGTGTGTGTAAATTTACTATTCAAAGTTGTGATCACTATTTCTTTGATTAAGAAGTTAGAAATGCTTAAACTAATAGCATAAAGTCACTTTCAAAGAAGCAATTTCTTTGGTGCTGTTATACAAATGCAAATTGAATGTATAATTACTATTTCAACAGAATATGTTTTTAAAGTTACTAGAAATATTACGTGTACGGATACATAATACGATAAATCAAGTTTTAAATAATCCTATGCATAGCAAAGTCTTTTATAAACAACAGCTTCAAAAGAAGAATAGTGAAAGAAAAAACATAATTCTTTAACAGCTAAGTGTGGAGAATAGAAGTTTTGTTATTATTATTATTGTTGTTGTTGTTAAAATAGATAGATATTCTTTTGCCAACTAATAATTGGATGACCAATTAAGTTATCTTTTGCCAGCTAAATAACTGGAAAAATTTATACATGTTTTTAATCTGAACAAAAACTGTATTCACGTTTCATAAAGATTCAAACCCGAATTATGAGTATAGAGAACTCTATAAAGTATGTGAGAAACATGAAATACTTTTAACTCTAGGTTATTAATTTTAAAGATTATTATATGCATATTAGAGAAACTTAATTTGCAATGGCAGTTTTTTTTAAACTAATGTAATATAAAAATTATTCATTATTGCTTATTAATTTAGAAATCATTAAATTTATTAATATAACAAATACATATTTATTAATTTTTATAAACTTGCATGTAAGTTTTTTTTTTTTTTATTCATTGTCTTACTCTAACACATGACACAAAATTTATATCTAAAAATTACTGTTACGACTACTTTATTTCAAATAAGCGGTTGTAAACGTTAGAAAAAAAATATCATTGGCACTATTATATATTTTTTCCAATATCTTGTTGTTAAAAAAAATAGCAGTAATAATAATTTTTAGGCATCGATAATCATGTAAATAAAATCTATTATTGTATGTGCATGGTGTGTAATATCTTAAACAGAATGTCTGCTGTATATTTAACTAATTAATTCCAATTTTATTCTTCCGATGTTGTCTTTAAATGAAATATTTAAAACAAATTTTTGACTGTCAACTAGGATGATAATAATCTTCTAAGATTTATTTTAGAACACCTGTATTGATTTACGAAAACAATAGCCGGAATCAACAATTTATTTTAATTCTTATCTAAAACTGTTCAGCATGTTAAATGGCAATATTTTATTATTATTACCTTCGCTATACCTTACATTTAAATAAATTAACAGAATTGTAGATAAGTGGTTAATTCATTAATACATTTAAAAAAAATTGTAATTAAAAAAAAAAAAATACAAACATTATCAGCAACAGTAGCAGACACTCACACGACCATTCCAACTTCAAAAAAAAAAAGGGGGACAAAATAATAATAGTAGTAACACTAAAGATGAGTTTTGACATAGCTATAGAAAACAATCTTTGAAACACAAATATGTTGCATATATGTTGATCTATTACTCTATCAAACTTCTTGATATCTTTAACTTCTGTAGAAGACTTTCTTTTATGAAAAGCTTCAGAACCTTGCCTGCTTATAGTTCTCTCTTTGTCTTAACTTCTTTTGCAATAAACTTCCCTTTCTGAAAGTTATCAATATTTAATTTAATTATAGTTCTCCGTTGTATTCTATCCTCAGTCATATCTTCTCAGTGAAACAATTAGTATGACACTTTTTAGAGTAACTTAGAATAATATTTACAATATATCATAGATGGGTTTGTCTCTCTTAGAAAACTATACTAATGTAACAATAAATATTTTTTAGAAAATGTGCTTTAATTTTTTTTTTTCCTTTGCATATTCTATCAAATAAAAATCTGATTTTGCAGTAGTACTTTATACAGATGCAGGACTGCACTTGTAGTTAAGATACTGTCAAGATTTAAATGTGATATAACTGCTGTTGATAAAACTGATATTAGAAAAAGGCAATTTATCTGTATAAGTAGATGAATCAAAGTTCTTTGAAAGAGCAAATTATCTGGAAAAAGAAATTACATAGTGTTAGAAACTATATGGTATCACTTACTCTTGAAATTTCTGCATATTTCAATGAAAGCTTCATATTAAAACTTGGTTTGAACAATAGGACCTCTTCTCATTTTAAAAGTATTTAGACTCCAATATTTAATTACAGAAAATTTAGAGGTAAATTTTATTTGTTGCTGGATATCATTATTACAATGATACTATTTAAAGACTGAAAATTATTCCTTAAAACATTGTGAAATGTTTTTTGTAGAAATAGTAAACTGGCCCAAAATTATAGGAAATAATGATACTTTTTGATATCAATTGTCTGTTTTTATTGAATTTTCACTCAATGAATTTACTATCACAAATGATTTTTTAGAGCAAAAAAAAATTGGTGTAAAAGAATTTGCATTCCTATTCAAAACAATGCTATCTAATAGATTATATCACATTATATGAGCACTTACAATGTACAGATTGTTTGATGGTTATCAAATGCCTATATTGCCAATTTGGACTTTTAAAAGTATCATATTACTGTGATGTGGAATTTTCTTAAAGTTATAGGAGTTTCAAAAGTGTCACGTTACTGTGTTGTGAAATTTTTTTAAAGAGAATTATAGGTATAAGTGGGTTCAGTAAATTATTCCTGACTAATTCTATAACTATTCTATCATTAAGGATGATTTAAAGAAAACATATGGTAGAAGAAAAATAAATTGAATGTAGGGCTTCACTACCAAAGATAGAAGCTCAATAATTTACAAAAAAAAAAAAGCTTAAAAATGATTGATTGATTAAAAAATTCAAAAGTAGATATAGACATTCATGATTATAGTCCTTCCCTTCCACATCTTTTTAAAACATTGAAGCCAGCATTTAAACCTAAAAGTTAATATCATAATCCTATTAAATCCATGAGTGATACTCTTTTATATGATAACAATGATATTTTAAACAAATGGAGACAATATTTTTTAATTTTGATACAAAAATTAAAATGGGACATTTTTAATGACATATCTATTCTAGATATTATTTAGTTTTAAACAAAGATATCCAGTTTCTTTACAACATTTCTATGTAATTATCAAAATAAAAAATCTGCAGATCCTGATAAGATACCTGGAGAATTATTAAAATATAAAGTTAACATGTTAACTTTAAAATTAGTGAAATTTTTAAAAATATATGGAACCATGAAATTGTGCCACCTAATCTTAATGATGCTTTTTTATAAAAATAAAGAAAATAGAAAATATTATAGAATATTAATGTTAGTCATTACAAGAGAAGTAATTTTAAAGGTTTTGTTGAATTGATTGCTCTAAGTCATAGATGAAACCAAAACCCAGCGTGGTTTTAAAAAATTAAGCACTATAATTATGGTTCTTGTTCCATGCAAATAAAAAGAAATGCAACAGAACAGACAGAATTATAAATTGATTTTTAGTAATTCAGTGAAGGCATTTAATGTCATTAATGGAACGAGCTTAAAAGAATATTTAAAATTAAATAGATATATTATTAATGTTTAATCTTATTATATCTTATACATTATAGACTGAAAGAGTGTTCAATTTATTAGTGGAAAATCTGAAGGCATTTGAAATAAAAATTGTAGTTAAACAAGATGTATGCATGTTCCAACATTATTTTACATTTTTATGAGAATAGTTGTTGAAATTCAATATATGTGGCTTTGTGAAGAAGGCATCAATATGTGATAAAAATTTGCTATGGAATTTTTAATTTGAACCATTAGAAACAAAATAAAAACTTTTTCTTGTTTATGAATTTCCAATATGCTTATGATTGTTACTACTTCCAATTTAAAAAAAGCAACTCCAGAATGTATTTAAAATTTTAAATGCAACTCATAAAAAATTTGATTTAGTATTAGAGATAGAAAACAATCTTAAACAACTTTCAGTTTGAATGGTTATCTATCACCTTAAGAATTAAAAAAAAAAACTTTTTTTATCCCTGATTCTTCATGGATGATAATACTTTTAGATTTCTTTTACTCTGCTAATGCTATCTGTAGCACTGTTTTACTGGTTTTGTGTTCATTAAATAGCCAAAACTGGAACTGAAACATGTATTGATTTATTTATTTTTTAAAAAAATCTAAAGATATCAGTATTATACAGAAAAACTAAAACAAATGAGCCAATAATGCCATTGTTAGTATATTCTTTGTTATCAAGATTTGGAAATGCTTGCAAAAAAAGCTTTTATATTACTTCATGGGGAAAAAATTGCATAATTTTCATAGTTTATTTAAATACTTATGATTATTTTTACAAAATATTTGTATAGTATTTATTTAAAAATAAGATTTTTTTTTTAAAGATATTTCTCTTTACATTTAGATTTTATTCAAAAATGTTTGTTTTAAGAAGAGAAATTTAAAAAATCATATTAACAATAAAGAACAACAAACTTTTCAAACACTATAATAAGGAATTTTGTAATTTTTTAATATTTATAAAAGCAATTTTAAAACAGAATTCCATTGCTTTATGATAACTAAACAGTAATTTGTTCATACAATAAATATTTTGTTCGTTTATTTTTTTATTGCCAATATAGTAATCATCCAATAAGTAAAAAAGCTAATGATCAAATTATGTACTTAAGTTTATTATTTTTTAGCTACTTTTGAAAAGTTAAAATCTATTTTTAAGGTTGTTTTTATTTATAAACTTATATTTATAATAAATCAAATACAATTTGTTAATATATAATATAGAATAAAAATTTATTCTTAAAACAAATGTTGGAAATATAACCCAATAGTTGCTAAGAGATGGCACAAGAATGTTAAAATATTAAAGAGTTAATTTAAGTATATTGGTAGCTTAGATATTGAAGTGCAATACAAGCTCCATTGTTCTGCTAATGTATTTAACAAGTTAAAAGAAAGGTCATCACATTGATATAATTATTACTGCTAAATGAGAGCCATTATTGTATACAATTTATTATATGAAAGTAAGATCAGAAATTTCTATCAATTTAATGCAAAAGCATAAAAAAATTTTTTAAGGATGCTTAATACTATCCTAAATAATAAACGATTTTTACTAAAAATATCCAATATAATAATAAATGTAAAAATAGGCATATTGTCTTCACAATCTACTGAGGACTGTTGGAATCCCAATTGTGCCATATCTTAAAAGATCCTATTTCTATTAAATTCTGCAGATTTTATAATCTAGTTTACCTATATTCTAAAAAAAATACTTGCTTAATAACTTTACATTTCATAAAATTTTACTGAAAATTAATATTATTTATTTTATGCCAATTATTTATAAAAAGTTTACATCTCAAATCCTGAAATAAATTACTTAATCTCAGATGCTGCAATCAAATAAAGTGTGGCTTTTGTTATATCTAAAAATGTGTGTGTATAATTTAAGTCAAGTATTTTTTTTTCCAAATTTTAAATAGGTTTAGAATTTTTTCAGGTAGCTGGCTCACAGTCTACTTAGCTCACAGGCTGGATAGCTAGCCATTCAATTAAGTAAAAGAATATTTAGCTGTTTTTACTTGGAGATAAAACAAGAATGGAAATCTGCCAAAAAACCATTATTCATGGTTGGAAAGATTGCTGCTCTTCTTTGGATGAACTATTAGAAAGACTTTAATCCATTAATAGGTTATTTTTTTTTATTCTTAATTGTAGTCATATTTCAAAGATACCAGACAATTTCTTTTTTAAATCTGATTTAAAGTAAATAATAACATTTGAAGCCACAACATTTATTTAATAAAATAAAGTCCAAAAAATAATTATCGGTATAAACATATGGGGGGGGGGTATATATATAGTTTACTTAATATTTAAGTATTCTGAAGAAATTCTTTTTATATATTACTTCATAAGAGACAAAATATCTTTTTGAACTTTAAAACAAATTAAATTATTTCTAATAAAAAAGACCATTGTAAAGTCATCATTTATTGTTTAGACAAAAAGTATTGCAAATAAACATAGTTTTATTATTATCAATAAAACAGCCCACAAGAAAGAAGAATTCAATATAAACGTTAAGAGCGTGAAGCATGTCATTAATTTAGACAAGAAATACTCAACCAATCAGATTTACTGGAAGATTATAAATGTACTTTTATATATATCTTTCTTTTCTCTCATTCACATTGTGATAATATTACTACAGATAAAATGAAGTCTTTCTTTGATTCTAAATATTTTATTTTTAAATATTAAAATTATAAAGTTAAAAAACAAAATTGTTTTAAGTAATGACGACTTTAACCAATGTTTATATTAGATTATCAGTTTTCTCTTACAATTTCCAATTTTGAAAAAATTTCTAGATCATTTAAATGTCAAATATAAGGTGACCAACTTTTTTACAATGAAAAGGAGGACAAATAAATTGGAAAAAAAATATCGTAAATAAAAGAAACATTTTATTTATTGCAACAATAATACACTATAATATGATATACAGTATGCATAATGCTTACATACCTGTTAATTATTATTTAAATGAATACTTTTCCATTGAATTAATATTTTTTTGTCAATGTATCATCTTCTAACAATGTATTGGAAATATCTGATCAAGAAATATTCTTCATACTGAATTTTTGGGCAAGTGCCGCAGCTAGAGTAACAATATTCAATCTCGATTTCTCACTTGCACAAAAATCATTGGCAATTGAAAAAACTCTTTCGACTGCTGCATTAATTCCAGGGCAGCACAATGTAAATTGAACAAGTATGAATAAATTTTCACATGGAATAGGTTCATTTTTGAAATGGCTGAAAATATCCACCCATCTTTTATCAATTTCAACATGTTGATTTTCCCATTGTATCAATTTTTCAGAATTTAAATATACATCCAGTCTTCTAATTTCTTCAAAAAGACAAATTGTTGTCTATTTTAATGTCTGTCATTTCTTTAGATAAAAACTCAACACAAGATTCAATATCTGTCCAATATACTTGTGATGAAGTCAAAAACACCATTGAAAACTGTTATTTCTCCTGATGTTTGTTTCAGACCATTCTTAGATATATTGAAAATATGTTTGGTAAAAATTCTGCACTTCTTTGATATACTTTTCTGTTATGCCTGGATTTATAATGAAGGATAAAGTCATTCAAAATAAGACTAACTTTTGTAGCCGAAATGTGTTCACCTTCAATCTTTTGAATCGTTTTGCAAAAAATAGATGCTTGATTATGTACAAAATACATTAATATCTCAGATATTTCATTATTGAAAAATGATTCCAGGATTTTAGGACATTTGTCTAAACTTAAAAAGTATAAAACCGTTACAAATGCTGCAATTTTCAAGTCTGCTGTAAGTATTTTATCACAGTAATTTTTAAATACTGATTTAATAATAGCCTCACATTTTGTCCTGCCGTATGAAAATTTAGCAGTGTGAAACTTTTTCAATAATTTAGTTGTACAATCCATACTATAAAAACTTTGATTGTGAATTATGGTATGAAATGCAAATGTTCCCTCCATTGCAGCTAACTGTTTTCCGTCTTCAGAATAATTTGAAGTTTTAAAAAAAACTGTTACTTTACGATGCATCTAATGATTGCTTATGTTTGTTGGTGGACAAGTGTTTCATTATAGCTGCTCTGCCCCCAACTGCAATACAAAATTCTACTCTGCAAATATTGCAGAAAACAATGGTATCTTTTTTTGATATGAGGAATGGAAATTCCTTTTTCAATTGATCATTGAAATGGCATTTCCTCTTTTTTGATTTTTCCATCCCTTAAATGAAATTTAAAATTAAAAATAAAATATAAAGCTACACAAATTATGCAAGCACATAATGAATAAATAAAATTAATTATTACAACTGAAACTTTAATAACATAAGTGAATAAACTTCACTAAAATTTAAATTTAAATTATTTTACACTTTGTTGACAACAGGGTTGTATAAAGTTGTAAATAAAATTATACATATTTGGAAATTATTAAATAGATAATGAATTAATAAAACATGAATTGTACTTACCTCTGTATAATTGAATATTCACTGAGAAAGAAATAATTACCGTGAGTCATTCAATTGCCAACATGCCGTGAATCTACTGCATGTGTATGTGCCATGTCATGTTTTGGTAAGAAGTAAACAAAGCCACTTGCACATGGCACTCTCTCTCTCAAGATCTGCCATGTGGAGCACATGCGTATCATAATCACATTTTATACCACATTGTAATGAGCTTTGATGAATCGTCATGTCAAATACAAATATGTCACATAACGTGCAACAGATTAGTCTTCAAATATTGAAAAGGAGGACATGTAGGAGAACACTTTTTGAGGGAGGACAGAACTTACAAAAGAAGGACTGTTCTTTCTAAAGGAGGACAATTGGTTACCTAAATATCAAAAATCTTCTTAATCTATTAATTTATTTTATTTTATTTTTACTTTATTATAATTATTCTTTGTTTATATGTTTCATAAAACATTGAAAATCATATTTTAACAATTATTACTTCTCTTATTACAAATAGATATTAACTTTGTTGAATCGTTTTGGTTTAGACTGCTAAAAAAGAAAGACAATGATGCTAAGCATATATATAATGCATATGGCTTTATTCTCGGGAGTTCAATGATGCTGAGACTTCCTGATTTCAAATCTGACACTCTAGTAATGAACAAAAAAATCACACAAATAGCATTTTTGTATTAAATAATTCTAAGCAAATAATGTGCTTTCATGCTTTTTTTTTTTACTTTTAAAAAATCAATTATATCTTCAATATCAAATTTTTAAAAAAAATCTAAATATATAATATTTTTTTATTAATAATGATAAATTTATAAAAGCTTTCAAATGTTTAAGTTTATACATGACTTCAATTGTATACTATTCAAAAAAAGGTAAATAAAAATTAGGTAAACTAACAAAAGAAAAACATTGAAATTCAGAAGCATATTAACTTTTATAATCTTGTTTACGGTGGCTGCCATTTTTTTCTTGCTAAATGTAACATGCACTTTTTAATCATGTTTTCTTCATGATTTAATTCGAATTCCTTAGCATGTATAAAAATGTATTCTATGCTGCTGTTTCTTTTTATTTCAAAAGTTTTATATGCCATACATATTAGTTTAATTTTATGTAAGTAGAGAGATTTGAAACTCAGGATTTTTCACCTATTCATCCTCCACTCCATCTCAAGTAACCAATACACATGACCACCCACAAGTAAAAAAGATACATAATCCCCAATACATGTATTTTATGCAGAACCAGCACTCACAGTTGGGCCAGATCATAATCTCCCACACATATATACAATCAGTGCTTGGTTAGCAATTCCTTAAACTTTAATGGACATGTTTCAATCTTCTCACCCTTCCAACTATTCAATCATCCATTTCATTGAAAAACCAATGATGAAACAATCAATGTAAGCCAGTTATATATCATCTTAGAATTACATATAGCTTATCTTTAATAAAATGTTTTGTAATACAATGAGTCATAAATCCACAAAAAGTCGTAAAATACTTTCATCAAGTGAAAAAAAGATATATATTGATTTAATAAGGAAAAGTGAGAAAATAATTTTCTGTAATCAGATATATGTTTTAAAAGAGTGAATCATCAATCTGAGAAATTATCAAATGACAGAAGCAGATTCATGCAACTGTCACATGTGCCCCTAAATCAGCTAAAGTTGTAATTGAAGTAAGAGATAATTTTTGGCTTAAAAATGGAAAAAACCTTAAATCTATGGTTAAATAATTTGAATTGTGAGATTGTTTCTGTTGACAATTTTGTATTACATCAGAAAATATTAAGTCTCTATGAAGAATTTATCCAAAATCAGGATAACATAGTTCCAAGCTATTTATTGTAAATAAAGGATGGTTATATAGATTCTGGAACGATTACAACCTTAAAAATAGCAAGGTAATTGTTGAAGCAACATTCCCCAATAATGAATCTGCTGCTACATTTTTGTTAGACTTTTAAAAAATTATTGAAGGAAAATATATCCTAATAAGTATTTAATTCTTATGAAAACAGAATTGTGAATGATTTAACACAGAGTATAATATGAATGAAAATGTGCTTTCTCAATTTATTATCAATAACATTATTTTTAAAAATTGTATATATTATAATCTTAATTTATATATGCATACAATATACATAAACTATAGTAGATATATATGTGAGTTAAAAAATCAGTGAAGCTTGGAACTATGCTATATTTTGTTCCACCCCTCCCCCCTTTACATATAATATATAAAGTATACAGGTGTTTCTTGATATCTGTAACTAATTCATTCCTGAAATGTGTATGAAAGTTGAAATGTACAAAAATAGAGCACCTCAAAAAGTGATTTTAAACTATTTATTTTTTAATGATGGATATTAGCATACACAGACAGTCCTCTACTCTTTTTTTTTAATTTATTAAATTATATTGTTAATGAAATAATTAAAATGATAAAAATAAATTATTTAAAAGTTTAAAAGTTATACAAATATAGAATAAAATATAATCAAAATAGGAGTAATAATAAGAAAATATTAAGTAAATTAAAAAGTGATAAATGAATTTCTATTCCTTTTATATCTAATCAACAAGCTAAATTAATTAATAAACTTTTTAGTGGTTTGTGTAGAATTTCTTTTTTCTCTTCAAATAATATAAATGATATGATAAATAACTCCAAAGCCAAGATTTCTAAGTTTGAATTAAGTTCTGTTATATATATGTTGGAATGTGGTTGTGGAATAAAATATATAGGTGAATCCAAATGTACATTACAAAAACGATACAATGATCATAAGACATTATATAAACATGTACAGAAAGAAAATATAATTATATTTGATCATAATAAAACATGTAATTATGGTTTTAAATTTAATAATAGAGATATAAAAATTATTCAAATTGAAAGGTGTAGTGAAAAACGTAAAATTAAAGAGGCAATGATGATATCTAGGAATAGAGGTGGTTTAATGAATAAACAATCATATAAAGACAACAGAATTGTGGGAAATTTGAATAGATTGAATGATGGGTAATGCAAGTTTTTATTTTTTGTACGTTTGTATTAACAGTTGATAAAGATTGTCAGTGAAACAATTGAAAGTACTTCTGATAAAGAATATATTATTTAATTTTGAATACTGTGTTAAATATATTTGTTTGAATTATTATTATATAATTTAAAAATACAGACATTTAATGGTTGTAATTATTTATATATGAAATGGATTTAAAGCAATTAAATTGAATTTGGCTTTTAAAGGAATGGCGGAAAGTAACGGTTAAAGTTATTACGTTAAAGTGCAGAATAAAGTTTTTGTATTCCTGTCGAATTTTTAAAGTGTTTCCTAACTGTTGTATTAAAATAAATAAGTTATGTAAATTGAGTGTGAGATCTATGGATGGTCTAAAAAATATAATACTTCGTAATATAATTGACCAATGTAAGTATTTGCTGTTTTATAATAGAAAGTATTTAAAAACATTAAATCATTTTATTTACGTTAATAATATTGATTATTTATATGAATATAAACAGATTTGTCAAATATGTTTTAATAATTTGCATTCAAAAATGATGGATAAATTTAATAGGAAAATTGAACATTTGTATAATAAAAAGTTTCCAAGAAATTTTAGTGATCAAAACTATGTGAATATCTCTGGAGTTGATTTAAATTTTAATCAGCGTTATATTTTAAATTTTGGATCTAAATACGTCGGTGGAGGTTGGAAAGATTCTAGTATTGAATTAAATGTGGCGATTGAATATTCGTTTGGTGTTATAAATTGTGATTTAAATGATAGGAATAAAATAATTAATTAAATAAAAAATAAAACATTTGATAAGCAAAATGATAATGTTTGGTTAAAACAAATTTATGAATTTAAAAAATTTTTAAAAGTAATAAATTAATTTGTTTGAAGGAGGACAAGGGGTTACGGATGTGCCTAATGAAACAGGATGAATATAATATGAAAATTATGGATCAAATGAAGAAGCTTTGTTTTGAAAAAAGTGAATTAAATAATATTGATACATATAGAATGAAATTTATTAATGACATTTTAATGACTGCTAAAAAGAAAAAAGTTATTGATGCAAAGACATATTACAGTTTATATCTGTCATCTGCAGTGTTTCCAAGAATCTTTGCAAATATAAAATTGCATAAAAATTGTTATCCATTAAGAGTAATTGTTGATTTTGGTGGTGTTTTTTGATTATAATGCTTGTAGATATATTGAAAAAATAATGCAAGATGTGCTTGGATTTGGAGATTATACGATTTCATCATCATTTGATTTTATTAATAGGATTAAAAATATAAAAATTGATAATAATGATGTTATGTGTACACTTGACATATCTGAAATGTATGGTTCAATTAATCATATGGAATCAATAGAGATTATTGAAAGAGCTTTGTTTTTAAAATCTATAGATAATAATAGTAGGAATTTTATTGTTAAAATATTAAGATTTGTGAATGATAATATATATGTTAAGTTTAATGATTGCTTTTATAAAATGAATTTTGGTTGGCCAATGGGTCTTCCAGTGGTATCACAGCTTTGTAATTTTTTTATTTCTAATTATGAGGTTAAGATATTGTCTCAGATAAAATATAAAGGAATTAAAGTATATTGTAGATATGTTGATGATGTATTTATTTGTGCACATAATGAAATAATAGTTAATTTGTTTAATGAGTTAAATATGATTAAAAATGTAAAATGGTGTTAAATGAAGAGAAGGAAGATTCTGTAAAGTTTTTAGATATATTTATTAAAAAAATAATAATGTGTTTGATTATAATATGATTTTAAAACCTGTGGAAATTAGGAGTTATATTCCATATAATTCTAAAGTTCATATGAGTCATAAATTAGCTGGTTTGAAGTCATTTTTATTTAGAAATGATTGTTTGTGCAAATTTAGTAGTGATAAAATTGAAAATATTAATGTATATATTGCTGATATGTTGAATGTTGGTTATGGAAGGAATATTATTTATAATACAATTACAAAATATAATCAAAATAGGAGTAATAATAAGAAAATATTAAGTAAATTAAAAAGTGATAAATTGATTTCTATTCCTTTTATATCTAATCAACAAGCTAAATTAATTAATAAATTTTTTTGTGGTTTGTGTAGAATTTCTTTTTTCTCTTCAAATAATATAAATGATATGATAAATAACTCCAAAGCCAAGATTTCTAAGTTTGAATTAAGTTCTGTTATATATATGTTGGAATGTGGTTGTGGAATAAAATATATAGGTGAATCCAAATGTACATTACAAAAACGATATAATGATCATAAGACATTATATAAACGTGTACAGAAAGAAAATATATCTTCAGTAAATATGAATACTCCATCAATTATATTTGATCATAATAAAACATGTAATTATGGTTTTAAATTTAATAATAGAGATATAAAAATTATTCAAATTGAAAGGTGTAGTGAAAAATGTAGAATTAAAGAGGCAATGATGATATCTAGGAATAGAGGTGGTTTAATGAATAAACAATTGGCTAATATAAAGACAACAGAATTGTGGGAAATTTGAATAGATTGAATGATGGGTAATGCAAGTTTTTATTTTTTGTACGTTTGTATTAACAGTTGATAAAGATTGTCAGTGAAACAATTGAAAGTACTTCTGGTAAAGAATATATTATTTAATTTTGAATACTGTGTTAAATATATTTGTTTGAATTATTATTATATAATTTAAAAATACAGACATTTAATGGTTGTAATTATATATATATATATAGTAAAATTATAAAACAGTTTATGCTAAAGAAGTCAGTCAAAAATATGAATAAGATAAAATATTATATTTATAAAATTATTAAAAATGTATAAGGATATATAACTATTGGTTTCATTAAAAAATTTATACGATAAAAATATTTATAAGAAAATTGCTTCACTTATTTTTCAGAAGGTTTAAAATTCATTACTCTTTTCATTAGGTTTATTAATCTTCTTACCATTACATAAACAAAATGACGTTAATTATTTGAAAATATTTTTAAATTTGTATAGGGTTTATTCCTATTCATAATTACATTTTAGATTTTAGATTTTTTGAAACAGGATTTACTGTATGAGAAATTAATTATTGTGGTCACATATTATAAATGAAGCAAAACCCTGTTAAGTTTTTATGTGATTGATGAGGAAGATTTTTCTAAAAATAAAAATAATCAAAAGATATCTTAAATTCCTAAAGATAAATTTATTATGATTTTAAAAATAAAATTAATAATAAAATTCATAATACAAAAACTCGAATATACTGTATATAAATAACACTTTATTGATTCCTTCCCCATTAATCATAAAGAAGCATGTTTTGCTATATCAAAAAGATGGGCTAATTGACTCATTTGCATAAAGTTTGCATATTATACATATAGAATAATTTTAATGAATGAGTCATAGCAGGCTATGATTATGAAAAATACATTTTCTCGAAAGCGCTAAGCCATTTTAATTGATTAATTGCTATTAACTTTATTGATTAGTATTTAGTGTTTTTTTTTATAAATTTATCAAGAGATAATTGGATTGTACTCTTTCTTTTCTTGATAAAAAATTCCATAACACGCTGTGTCTTTTTCTATTGTCTTTTGTATAAAATAGTGAATTGTACAAAAGTAGATTATATGAAAGTAGAGGACCACATGTATAATAGTTTACTTTTGTTGATAATCATTGTTTATTTTACTGTGAATATACAGTATTTTTCAACATGAATATATATATATATATATATATATATATAACAATGTTTTATGTGTATACTATGCATATATAAATTAAGATTGTAATATAGACAAAAAATTTAAGAAGTAATAATGATATGAAAAATAACTTGAAAGAGCATACTACATTTATGGTATGCCATTTATGTGTCAAACATTTCACAATTATATTTCATCAGAATTAAATACTTGTTTTGGATTTTTTTCCTTCAATAATTTTTCTAAATTTTAATGATAATATAGCAGCAGCTTTGTTAGTGATAGATGCAGCAACATCAGAAACATTAAGTATTTTTACAACTGAAAATGGCTTTGGAATCTATACATTTATCCCTAATTTGTAGTGATAATTTGGAATTGTACAATCCAGTTTTTTTTTTTGGCTAAATTCTTTATAGACACTTAAGGTTTTCTGACACAATATAAGATCATAAACTGGAATGTTTTTACAATTCATCTCATTTAACTATAGATTTATGGCTTCTCTATTTTAGCCAAGAAATTATTCCTTATTAATAAAATTATTTTATGACTTATTTGGATTTATAGCTCATAAAACTATAATAGATTTTATTAAAGATATGCTAATGTGTACTGTACATAAAGCTTTTTGAAAAAAAAATATACATTTTTTTTATAAATCATAAAAAAAATGTGATTTAAAAAAGTCATGTTTGAGAACATTTAGCAAGAATGAATGGCTACCACTTAAACAAGATTCATAAAATTTAATAATTTCAATGTTTTTTTCTTGTTTGTTTACATTTTTTTTTGAATAGCATATAATGATGCCATGAAGATGGGTAGAGTATTGTTCATGGTGTCATTCATTGTATTGTAATCAAGGTTGGTCAACAAAATGTGAGATATTGTATACTATATACTCATACATGAGGGAGGCTTGGAACAAAATATAGTGTAGTTTGTGGGTTTATTATATAGTTATTTCATTCTACCTTCTAACTCTCACACTCTTCTGCAATTTTCCTTACAGTGAATTTTAATTAAATCCTGCCAATGATTGTTCATTTATCAAATTTTTAACTAATTAATAAATCCAATTGCTACTATTTCAGCTAATTAATGGTTTCATTGAATGAGACAAATTATGTAATAAAACAAAAATACCCAAAATCTTAAATTATATTATGCCAAATAACTTGTTATTGATTATTTCTAATTAAAGTAATTTTACTACTAAGTCTATCTTAAGATTTTTTTAGTCATTTGAATGTCTTATAGTACTCATGCCACTCTTATTTTTCCACAAATTTTATAGAAGACTAGATAGAAATTCTAATTAAACCAATGGGATTTTTAAAAAAATAAAATTAACTGCTACATTTGCTGTTCATTACCATTGACTATTTATCAAACAGCAATGTAAAAACAGAAAATACTTTGAAAGTGTTAAATAAAATGAAAATTTACTATGACTCTAAAAGTGCCAAATTGATTATTTATCATTGCATTACAAAATTTGGTTCTAAATTTTATTGTTGATGTGATAAAGTCATCTTTATTTCTAAAAAATTAAGACCTAATGTTCTTTTAGTCAATCTTTATCAATGTAAGTAGAATCGATCCCAGAGACTTCTTTTGAATGTACTTTAAGTTGGGCAAAATCACCACTTATTGCAAAAATAGCATATTATAAATGCAATAAAGATGATAAATCATAACTTCTCAAAAGTGAAGCATTGCTGAAAAATTGATCATTATTGTATTGATTTTCCATTAGTATTATCATATTTATACTAATATAAAAATGAAAGCATTTGAAATTTTTATCAAACCTCTTTCTGAAGGAAAATTCTTCTCACATGTCTACATAAAATTTTAAATATTTTTAGGATCGTTTATCATCATTTTTAGCTTCCATTTTTAACATTATTCCAGAAAATTTATTTGTCATATCCACCTCTTTAATATGCTGCTTTTTTAACTCTCTTATAAAATTTTGAGATCCAGTATAAAACTTTGTGCATGTATTGGCATATTTTATAGTGATATCTTCTAGCTCAACTTCATTTTTATGTCAATGGTATCAGTCATCTTTTTGTTTTTACTCAGTGTATTTGCTTTCAATTCCTTCTTGTTAATCTCAACATGTATGTTTCTATATTATCTATGGATATGCCCATGCCAAAAAGATGCTGTACTCGGTCATAATCTTTTGCTATAGTTTATACAATACCCTGTTACTATGGGATTATAACACAATTTATCACAATACCCATATATGTCACACACTCATGTGTCTACGTAGTTTTAATTCTATTTACTGCATATAAGTATAACTGGTTAATGATTCTTTTGTATGACCAAATCACATTTCCTTTACAAATAAATCATCAACAAAGTACCTGGAAAATAAGATAATATTTTCTGGCCATCCCCCCTCCCCAGATAATATTTTATATTCTATTTTTCTACAATAACAATTGTAGATCTAAAAAAAAAAACTTGCAACCAGTCAGTGTTCGATGGATCATTTAATTGAACATACTATCACAAAGTTAGTTAATTGAAGATCATTTTTCTTTTTCTTAGGATATCCTTCCCTATGCTTATATAGCTAAATAATTAAGTATATTAGCATTCTCTCTTTGAGGAAATTAAATGGTGGAGATTGCTGAATTAAACAAAAAATACAATAAATAAAATACAAATTATTCATTCATTCACACCCTTACTAAACATTACTAACATATGCATTATTATGAATAAATATGAGAAAAAGGTTACAAAGTACAAAATTAATCTTGGACATTAATAGTTATAATAAAATTCTTATAAGTAAATTTTATTTACAGAAGGAGCATAATACAAAGAAAATAATAAATTGTAATAGAGTTTTGTTGTAATATTTGCAGGCACAGGTCTCCAATCCTCATTTCTTCCACAGGGATTGATGATGGTGGTCATTGGAGGTCTGGTTTATGGGTGCAGGCTGGTGATGATTATTTCCACTTCCCAGAAAACTTGACGGGAAGGTACAGGGTCAAAGTTTTCATCATCTTTTCCACTCTGATGGGCTGCTGTGCCCCCTTGATGGATTGTTTTGGGGCAGTGCAGATCTGTGCTCATCCATGTATAGATACACATTAAGCAAAATTATACAACTCTTTTATGGATATATTTGTTATCGAGCGTATGTACTTTGTAAACCTGGTCAATAATTGTTTTGCCTTGTAACATTAAACACTTTGTAATCCTCCACAGGTAAGTGTACCCGATAATTTTTTTGTAATCTTTTGACTAATAAAGGTTACTTTTGAGAAAAACAATAAATTGCAAAATTCAATTGGGAGCATACATGTAGCATCCCATGAGTTACAAAGATCACATTTGAGAAATTCAAGAATATACAGGTTAATAAAATTACACCATCAAGAGAACATAGGCTATAAGTCAAACTAAGTACATAGTTTCTGTTATTGAATAATTAACATAAACGAGATGAATATTATATGGTAAATCAAAAGTACACATAGGCTTAAATATAAAGGGGTTACAGAGTTTATCTAAACCAAAGATAATCATTTAACAATTCATATTAGAATCATACAAAGGATGAGAATACAAAAAGGATGATTGTCATAATAATAAAAAAATGAATTAGGTTGGCCTGACAAACAAGGTCATCAAATAACAACATGTTCAGGTGGCTAATAAAAGTAATACTAGAAAATTCATAAAAGGAAAATTACAATACAATAATGGAATTGCATAAATATACTTTTATAATATGGATACAAAAATTAGTGAGTCACAGATCAAAATATAATACATGGTAAAGGAGCAAGCAAATCAGTCACTACAGTTTAAGAAGGCCACACAATGGGCCTAGGTGTCAAAAGTTGACCTATATCTTTAGTTGACCCTATGTTTGATCAGCCAATGAAGGAACACACACTCTTGTCCATTTCCCTTGCTTTTTGGAGGTATTTAACAACAAGGTCTTCAATCGAGTGGTTGACCCCTTTCTCAAATAGCACCTTACATCTTACAGTCCATATGGCAAAGTTTATGTATGTCACCAATCTGATAGTCTCAAATATACCCATCTTGAAGGCCAGGTTGATTGTTACACAGGATTGATCAGGATCGGTGATTTTCCTCAGCAGGAAGTTCCAAAGATAGGTCCATATATCACATTGAGAAAGTATGTGATCCACGGATTCTTCTTGTTTGTTACACAGGTGGCACAAGTTGTTAATATTATAGCCCCTGTGATAGCACAGAAAGGCTTCAGTAGGGAGGGCCCCAAGGTTGACCTTGAGTAAGAAATCCACATATTTTGGTTCCAGTTTGAGGAATTCGGTCCATTTCATGAACTGGGGGATTTCCACAGGCAGTAAATTGACTATTTCGGTTCTCCCATCAGACAATAAATAGTGTCTCCCAGTTGTTTAATTTAAAACCAAATAGGGAGCCAGAAGTATTGATGCTCTTGTACACTAAAGTAAGCTGTTGCTGAAGCCATTAAACAACCTAGTGAGTCGATTAAAAGTGTATATATTTCAATCACAAGTTAAATGGATATAAAAAGCTCTCATTCATCTTACTAGTAATATTTCTTTTAATATAGGTATGCGTGACATATATAGACCATTGTGATGGATTTTAAGTTCTTACATACTATTTTGATCCATGATTTTGGGGTGAAGTGACTCCTAATTGACTTGTTGGAGTTCCTAGTAAGACAATGACATAGGCAAGGCAGATCAAAACAATGCATCATTTCAATGGCAGGACAGGAAGAAGGAATCAATGACCATATCTGGAGACTTAACAACACATTTGGATGGTGACTTCTCTGAGGTAAAGGCAACCACGCAGTAAATCATTGTATGTCACTTTTTGGATTTTTTCTAAGTGATTTGACATCTGATGAAGACTGTAAGCATTAGCCACAAGAAAACTACTAATAATCTTTTTTTTTTAAAAAGTTCTCAGGGTCATATTTTATACTTTATAGGCTATCTCCCATGCATCTACCTTGTCACACTTTTTCTTTCCTCAGGAATTTAATTCTCTGCCAAGTTTATTTGCTTATAATTTATTCAAAATTAATTATCAGTGAAATACATAATTTTCTTATGTACTAAATATAGTACTCATTTTTGGCTACAAAAAGAATATACTCTTTTTAGCCAAATGAAATGAATACTTTACAAAAAAACTATGTTTAATGCATTATTCCAGATTTTTTTTTTTTTACTGATTAAACTTTTAATTATATCTGTTGCTGAAAAACATTTAAATTGGCCATCTTTAATTATAGTGAGAGAAGAGATATAACACTTTTTTTTCCTTTGCTAATTATAGGTAACTATGTTAATTATATATTTTTTAGCACTTTTAAACCTTCATATTTATTTTTTTTATCTAGATGGTCAAACAGATACTTTTTTTGCTTATTAATGAAACACAATTATTTATTTTTTTCCTAAAATTTTGTTTTCTTTCAGCAATCTCCCCCTCTTTTCAAAATGCTAAATACACATTGTACCAAGTTAATTGTATAATACATTATAATCTTTTTAATTGTCCATGTACTTAATGCTAAAAATATTAATCACATTAAATCCTAATATGTGCTCTATCTGTTTAAATGCACTAAGCTTGATCATTTTGTTCAATAAAGATGGTTCATTCAAACATAGATAAATTCATTTGTAAAGTAGTGTTTAATT
This sequence comes from Epiperipatus broadwayi, assembly GCA_028023455.1. Classification (NCBI taxonomy): domain Eukaryota; kingdom Metazoa; phylum Onychophora; class Udeonychophora; order Euonychophora; family Peripatidae; genus Epiperipatus; species Epiperipatus broadwayi. The sequence goes on along the minus strand of JAQFVV010006514.1, from coordinate 230,777 downwards.
ATTAAAACCCACTATTTTAGTTTTATGTGACAATATTTTGCTATATGTCATTATATGTCACAATAGCTAAAATGGAGTCAGATTATATTCAATTAGTTTCTGTGACACTTCAACATAATGTATTTAATATTTTGGGAGGATCAAGCATTATTTCCATCATAGTTAAAGGCTTCAGGTATTTTCTCTTGTAGCATTTATCATAAAAAATAAAATAAATAAGCTTGTTTAGAGCTATTGGTAGGTTCTTTATATATTTCATATAAGTATTTAACTATAATTTTTTGCATCCATCTCACATACTAACTTTTTTTTGCTAAGAGTTAAATGAAAAGAAATGATAAGTTATTGCTTAGAAGATTAAGAGATTATTCCTTTCCAACAAAATATTTTATATGCATACACATTTTATAATATTGAGAAATTGTTTGTTGTGAAATTTGAGCTGTACATGTAACAATTCTTATTAATATCTTAATTCATTTTTCTGTAAACCTAACATTAGTGCTGAAAGTGATAATAATTTACTTTAATGTCAAGAATTTGTTTCAAACAGTTATTGGTACAAATTTTAATTTTAAAAAGACTTTGAATGGTGAATAATGATAAAAGTTAATTTTAACTGAATAGGAAAAATTTACTCATTTTACACAAAGTAAAGTACACTTCAGAACAAGCATAAATTAAAATTTTATTTATACCATAAAAATAAAAAAATAAGTTTATATTTTATTTATTTATCTGTTTATTACTTTTTGTAAAAATATTAAATATTCATTTTGTAATAAATATATGATGTTTAAATTTAGATTTTATTTTAATATATTATTTTCAACAGAAAAATTATCAACTGAATGTTTACAAATGTCAAACAAAAATACATACTGAAAAATAGCTTTCTTATCATGTTTTTATTATATAATTAAGAGTTGCTTTTTAATATTTTAGAGAATGTTTTTATTATTTAAATTTAAACTTTAGTGAAATTTGTTTTAAATATACAAACTTTAACAAAAAATGTAAAACAAATATAAAGATAAAATGAATGTTTTTTATTATGAAGAAAAAAATTAATAAATACTTATATAAAAAAAATGAATAAGAATTAAATAAAAAAAATATAACAGCAAAATATCAATTCATTACTCTATTTACACAAATTTTCATTATAAGTACAACTTTTTAGCATGAATTCATTTAAATCAACGCTTTTTAACAAAACATAAATAATTTTTAATTATTCTTTATACAGACATTAATAATTTTGTAATACCTATAAACTGAATGTTAGTTATATTTTTAAAATACATACATATCTTTAATCCCAGTGCTTTTGTTAAGAGACTTAATATGAAACTTATATGATGTTTTCCAAAAAATTACACATATTTCTTTGAAATAAACAATAAATATTTATCCAAAAGTGTTTGCTATTGAATTGTAAATAGAAAAAAGCTTTAGCTTAAAAGGAATGGCTTTTGAAACCATGGTTTTCTTATGAGAAATAAAAAGACTTAATGATAGTAATTTAATATTTAATATTTTACTCTATTATAGCATCTTATTATATTTTAGGTACTTAAATATGTGTGTGATTTATGCAAATGTATGTGTGAATGGAGAAATGTTCACATTTGACGTTTGATAATAGATTGTGGATTACCCAAATTTTATAGTTATTGATTATAAAAATTTAGTCGATAAATTTTAATGATTTTTCTAATCTTTTTAATAAGGAATATTTATTGTTGTTTTTATGAATTAAATTATCTAATAATATCTTGATATTTGCTGCATTTACAATTAATATTTATGTGATATTTTAAAAAGACTTGATAAAATAATAGTTATTCTCTCTCAGAAGTTACTTGTTGAAATACAAATCACAATCTAACAATATGACTATTTACTAAGGCAATAAACCTTTAAGCATGTGCACTTCAAATGTATAAAACAGAGAAACTATAAAATAATATAAAAACTATTGCCAAGCACTTATCAAAGCTGTACAAAAATTATTATATTCTACTAAGCAATAAACTCAAACATTTCATTATATCGGACAGGCAAAACTAATTGGAAAATAATTATCTTTGCATTAATGATGCCAGATGATTTTTTTTATAACATATGACTTCTTGATCTTACATTTTTATCATGATGATTTTTATACAGCCTTGATAAGGATCCAAATGAATTGAAAGTGCTTTGCAATAGTATGTTATATTATATTAATGTTTTTCTGTTTATACAATAGTCGTATTGTTAAATTGTGATTTATATTTTATAATAACAGAAGTATTGGATTTATTTTTTGTTGAATGCATTAACATCACTATATATTTTTCTCCTATCTTAAAATCATATCAAAAAGAATATATGGGAGTTTATATCTCTAAATTATTTGATTAGTGAAGGTTGTTCGTGAAATACATGTATGATAAAAAAAGTGGTCAGGTTCTGAATTTGGTGGAGTTGAGATGAGGGATATATATATAGAACCAAAGAAAATTAAAAATATGTCTGCAATGTAACAATATTAACAAAGAACAGAAAGCACAATAACTTCAACATTAATAAAAGGAAACTAACAAATCAAACAAAGTATTCAAAATCCTTATTTTTATTATTCTAATTTGATTATAATTTAAATTTAATTTTAATAAATTACAATTATTTCAGTTTTTATTATTCATAATTTGTCATTGTGTTCAGTACCATAAAATTATTCTCATATAAACTATGGTAAGTGTAATGTTTTTGTAATATACACATACATGGATAAATTTTAGATTAATATATTAAGCAGGATTAATTAGTAATTTTTTCTATATATAAGGTCTTTTAAATTGCAATGGGCCAAATTATTCAAACAATGAAATAAATTATTTTTATGATGTTATCTTTACATTAAACCTTGAAAGCCACTATACCTGCAATCTTTACTTATAAAAGTATCTCTTCTGAAACTCTAAATTCAATCTATATTCAATACATTTTTTGTTGAAACTTAAGTAAATGTTGATGTGCTGCTTGCTGACATGAATATAATGGTTTTTATTTTTGACTTTGAGTCTAAGAAAATGCAATAATCTTCCTTCTCAATTGTTCACTACTCCTTCAGACATCAGTTCAATCTTTTTATCTTGGGGGAGGGGGACAACAAATATATGTCATATTTTCATTTTGTTTTTCTTTCTTTTTTTCTTTTGTATTTAAACTAAGGCTATATTAAAAAAAAATTAGGCTCTCGTATTTCAGAAATTTTAAAAACAATGGGTAATTACTAAAATCTGAGAATGCTAATAATCATTAGTTTGAAAACAGTCTGTCATATGATATTTTACTTGGCCATTTATATATCTATTCAAGAATTACAAGAACTGGAAGAAGAATTATATAATATTAAATGAATGATTGTTGAACTTTTCAAAATTGGGGGGGGGGGATGTAGAGACATCTGATTTGATAAGTGGATAAGAATTTTACTGTAATGACATGTATCATAAAATCTGAGTAGCATGAAATTCATTGTAAACTATATATATATGAAACATTGTGGAAGAAAACTGCTCTCCACACATGCTATTAAATTGATATACATTCAACCATCAATAAATGTTTTAAAAACATAGACTATTTATGCTTTTAAAACATTTATTGATGGGAGAGCATATCAATTTTATGGCATATGTGTGAAGAGATAGTTCCCTTCCCTAATATTTCATAAGTGTATAAATTGCTATATTATTAATTATAATTAGGAATTCCACCTTTATTGTTAATAGGAGGTTGCCTTGACAACAGTTTGAAATTGTTGATTGTTAATGATATCAGCATTGTCTAAGTGTTGATTGGATTTTGTAATTATTAATTATATATATAACATCATGTAAATTACCAAGATTAGTCTGTTATTCAAGGCAATATCAAATTGAGATAGTGGTGGTAATTTCAATAAGAATAACATTACCATGTTAATGTGGTGTTGATCATTTTTAGGATATATAATGAGAATAATATGCTATGATAAAATTATTCTATTTATTTATATCAATAATTAATGTTTAGAAATTTAAATTATAAAAAGGCAAATATATTGAGGTTTAACTGGATTTAAAATTTATATCTGAGTTAAGAATGATATGTTAGTCTCTAGAAATTTATTACACTAATCACTGTACTATGAATTTTTTTTATATTATGTGTATGTATGTATTATTTGATGCATATCTTTTAAGAAAGTCATATAATTTAAAAAACACAAATAAATTATCAGAGAAGCATAAAACACTTTAAAATGAAATTTTGTTTTTTCAAGTTGAAGTAAAAATAATTAGTAAATTGCAAACTCATTCGGTTTCTGTTAGTTACACTTTTATATTTTTGTGTCGCAGGAAAATAAAAATAAAATTAGCATGACACCCACTGTGTGTGTGGGTGTGTATCTGATATTTTGCGAAAATATTGCGTAAACTATAATAAAAAAATAAATCATTAATTTATTTAAAAAAAAAAAAACTGGATTTTTTTATTAAAGTAAACTAATAACAATTAATCATACTTTTGAAAATATATTAAAAATTATTGCAGTTAAAAAGGGGGCTATTTTTAAAAATTTGATCAAACGTTGAAAAAGTCTATACAAATAAAATTTAGAATTTATGAAAGACACAATAACAATGAAAAATGCTAAAATGTAAATTTTGTAAGAGATCCGTAAAACTTCATTAAAAAACATTTTCCAGTAACCAGCAAAATAAAATAGTGTTAACCATGGACTGATCTGTTAATTACAATAATTTAAAATAAAATATTTTAGGCAAAAAAAAAAAAAGCAATGTATAGACTGACATTAAAAAAAATCCAAAAAAATTTGAATTTGAAAAATGCATCTATTCACCTTACTTTCCAAAACTTAATTTGATATAACACAGAGAAGACTTGGGAGCCAATCTTCTCATCACTTTTTTATATATATATGGCATATATATATTGTTCATTTTTATTGTGAATTGACAGCCAGCATAATTTATTTTGAAAATCTTACTATAAAGAATTAATTTATAAAATATTTACTTATTTAATTTAGTAAATAATTTCATTTTTCAATCAATTTAATAAAACAGCAGTGCGTGTGTGTGTAAAAATATTCTCATAAAATATTTGTAATGAAATTATTTTATAATGCATTAATTGTAGTTTATATTACTATGAAGTAATAAAACTGAAAGCAGATATTATGCATCAAAGTTTTTTGGGGGGAAAACACGTAAAACTTCTTCAGCGTTGTCTCGCTTTAAGATTTATGATAAAGCAATGCCCCCTACAATTATAAAAATCCATTTAAAATTTATATTGACAACTGTTTCCATATTAAAACGCATTTTATAATATTGAGATAACAATTTGTTTTAATTGCTCTTATAAATTGCAAGACTTCTTTAAAAATTTTAATATTTTTTATTATTACTTTTTAATACATTGTACAGGCTTAAACCTGCATTTATATATAATATATGCGGGGTTCGAACTCAGACTTTCACATGACCCACCACTCTCAGTGCCATCTCATATTGCTGACCCATCTGATCACACACATGTTGAAAAGATAAATAATCACCAATATATGTATTTCATGCTAAACCAGCAATCATCAGTTGGTCTAGATTACTATCCTCACACATATATATAATCAGTATTCAGCTTTATATTAAGATAGCCAATCTTTATACTTTAATGGACAGGCTTCAAACTATTCCAACTCGCAACTCTTTAGCCTTCCATTTCATTGAAAATCTGATGATGGAACGTTTAAAGCCCTTGATAGTGCCAAGGTTGTCATCCTACCCATGTTGAGTGTTGGAACCCCACATATATTACATATATAAATGCAGGTTTAAGCCTGTACAATGTATTAATTTATATAAATAGTGTGTAAAAGGTCTGCCCATCCCTCGCATATGTACGTATAAATGGATTATTCTCCTGTACATGAGGGGTCAGAATGATTAATATGTCAACATGGGTAGAATGACAACCTTGGCACTATCAAGGGCTTTGAACGCTCCATCATCAGATTTTCTATGAAATGGAAGGCTAAAGAGTTGTGAGTTGGAATAGTTGAAGCCTGTCCATTAAAGTACAAAGATTGGCTATCTTAATATAAAGCTGAATACTGATTATATATATGTGTGAGGACAGTAATCTAGACCAACTGATGATTGCTGGTTTAGCATGAAATACGTATACTGGTGATTATTTATCTTTTCAACATGTGTGTGATCAGATGGGTCAGCAATATGAGATGGCACTGAGAGTGGTGGTCGTGTGAAAGTCTGAGTTCGAAACCCGCATATATTACTTTTTAAAAAAAAATTAAAGTAACTATAAAAGATTTTTGCATTTAAAAATTGGAAAAGAAAAGATAGAAATAAATAAACTGACTATACAATACTACAGCCAAACAATAAAATGTAATCATTTTTATCATGTGATTAAATGATACTTTCAAGACCTTCATATTATAAGTTATATCTAACCTTTGACGAGCTCTTTACTTTAAGAAGTTCATAAAAAATTATAAAAATATAATAATTCAAATATATTGATTAACTAAACTACTAAAGAATCTTACTTTTAAAAATATATAATTGCACATTTATTTTACCTAAATATAAATCGGCGATAAGAAAATACACAAGAGTATAATAGGTTGACTTTGAATTTACAAAAAATTCTTTTTTAAATCAAAATAAAGATATATATATATATAACTTTATTGTCTTTCCTGTATAGTTTAGGTGCAACTATAAAATGAAAAGTGTAATAGAAAAATGTTCCTGAATTAATTTTTAACTGAAAAAACAAATCTCAGTTTGGTCAATTGAATAGAAATGCAGTTTCGGTGGTTAAAATATCACATGACTTTCTAAAAAAACTAGCGTATTCTTATTCTTTTAAACTCTCAACTTATTTCATTGTAAGACAGTCACTTTTTTTAAAAAATGAAAGCCTGCATGGCTTTTAGTTTTATTAATTTGTTATTTAAAACAATATTTCTAGGCTGCTAAATTATTTGAATCCTATCACTGATCACAAGGAAAATATTAGTTTTTTATCATTCTATAGGGTCAAATGATCAAAAATAGCTATAATGAGCTTAAAAGTATGTTCATTAAAAACAATAGTTGCTAATATCTAATGTCAAATTTATATAGCTATCTAGATTAATCAACTTATATTAAAACCTGATTAAAAAGTCATTGATCATGGAATAGTAAGACAAGAATATGAGAAAAGTCAAGCGTTGGTGGCCTAGCGGTTAGCATTGCTGCCTTCCAAGCAGCCAGCCCGGTTCGCTTTCCGACCAACGCTTTGACATATAAGAGAGAAAAAAAAAGAGTGCGAGAAAATAACTTAAGAGAAAACTGTGAATCCAATGCCTTCAAAAAATAAAAACAGTTTATTAGAAGCTGGTCTTAAGACTATTTCCACTGAGTCTTTTGACATATATCGAGTTAAAAGGTTTGAATAAAAAGTATGCTGTTGTCAGTTTAGATAAATTGCCTAAAATAAAGTGGTGAATATTCGTAGTCTTATTTAGAGATTTCTTTTAGTTTTTTTTACTAGTTAATTATTTTTATTATATCTCGATGTATCTAGATTTTTTCCCCCCATATCTATGGTTTTTAATATATGCAATTTTAAATCAATTCTTTTTTAGAATATTTTGCTTTGTAAAGCAAATATAATAAAAATATTCACCTTAAAGCAGCATTTAATTATATTAAAAAAATATTTACTTAGGAAAAGTGCTAATATATATAGAAGTTTATTTTTAAACTACTGCACTTACTCTTTGAATAGAAAAACGTTTTTGTGTACCGAATGATTCAATGATTTTAATTTGCTACTGTGAAACTATTTGAGGAATTAGAATAAGAATGGTGAATAATGGTAGAAAGTCTTTGGAAAGTATAATATAACTGTCACTTTTGATACTTGAAACGATATTTCTAAAAACTTTGAAATGTTTGACACTACTTGATTAATCAACATAGCATTTGCTAGAATACGTCTTTCAAAAAAAAAAAAAGACAATGAAAATTAAAAGTAATTATTGTAATCATTATTTTTAAAATAAAAAATATTATTGTGACATTAATCCCGTACTTGAAACCCTATAAGAAGACAAAATAAAAGATTTTACATTTTATTTAACGTTCCTCGGAAGGAGGGTGAACTGTAAGGGAAAACCCCTAATCGATCTTATTAGATCCTCGGAAAGATAAATGAGAAAATATCACCGGTGGACTAATAGATGGGACAAATGAAGGATCTTTAGCTCTTGTGAAAACAATTCATCAAAGAAAAGGCAACTCTAATATAAAATTCTGTTCGTACAAATTAGAAGTTGAGGCATCTAGCCAATTTTTCAGTGCTCACAAAAAAATTGTGTTAAAAAAACAATGTAAGGTTTAATAATGGAGTAAAAAGACGAAAATTATAAAACAATGAGAAGCTTTGGCGCTAAAAAATATAACTTTAAAAAAAAAATTTGTTTATTAAAACTATCCATCATTATATAAATAGAATGTCTTTTATTAGTGGATATTTAGCAACCAGTATCTCTTAATCTTTAATTACTCCCAACAATAAGATTAATGAATATTTATTTCTATAAAAAATTTAGACAATTTTTAATAGCATTTTTGTATGTAATGTAGGCTATCAAAACCATTAGGATATTGTGAATTGTATAATTTATTCCAAGGCAAGTAATTAGTAATAATTCTGAATTTGATATTATACTTTATGACTCTCATACTTTAATAAATCTGCATTAACAATAGCAAAACATTTGTATTTTATGATACTTTAGAACCAATTATGTAAGAACTAATAATCAATAACACTAGTCTGCAGTGGCAACCAGATTCACAGATTAATTTTGTTTTATTGATTTTCATCAATCAGGGACAGTGAATCATAAATATTTATTGATTGGCCACTTTCATTTCTATGTTTTATTCAAACTAATAACTTGATGATATTTTTCAAACTAATAACTTGATGATATTTTTCATTGAGTGGCCAAAATTGTTATTTTGCTAGTATCTGTGACTGAATAGTTAGAAATTAGTCTGTAGATTTTATAGGCTCTACCTTCTGATGTTTTTTAATTGCTAATGCTTATTAGATAGATCCCAAGAAGAATGACATAGTATAGATTATTGTTATCAATGTGCAATATGAAAATATAGATACATGCTTACAATTAAAAAAGAAAGACTGTTGTGCAACCATGATACACAATTTTTATTCATATGATCACTTATTATTAGAATATGCTACCTAAATTCATTCATAGAATTTTTATGCCATAGCTGATAAAGCTCAACTACATTATAAAGTGAACCAGCACATAAACCTCTGTCTGCCTTAGAATACTAAATAAAGCATCTAAAAGTTAGGGATGCTTTTATATCTGATATTTATTTTGACATCTCATAAAGTACTTCAAGATGTCTGTGTTTGTTAACTGTATATAAATCAGAGTTACTATTATATTATGGCATTGTTTTTATAAATATGGAAAAGAATAGACTATCACATTAATATCTGTCAAATGATGTCCTTCGGACATATTTAAAATCTATAAAAAATCTAAGATTTTGTCATTCCTTTAAGCTAATTGTTATAATAATGGGATTGAACGAAGATTCATGATGAGAACATTTAACTTGTAGTTATATGTTAAATAACTTTCATCATATAATTGGAACTTTTAACTCATTTCAAAAAAATTTTAAAAACTTTATTTATATCTTTCTAAATATATTCAAATATTAATAGTTCATTTTTATTTCTTTTTCAGATGTTTCTGATCTAATCGGTGGCAGCTTGCATTGGAGTAAACTGATGAACTGTAGATCCATGAATATTGAATTTAATTTGACACCTAAACAACTAATCAATTCTGTCAAACATTGCTCAAGAAATTTTAAAAACAATAGTACCTGGAATGTTGCTTTTCCAACGAATCTGTCTGTTATTACTAACAGTTTAGAAAAATATAAAGTTTGAATTTTTCAAAAATCATTTAACAATTGAACTAGATGAGGAAGAGTTAATGTGGTCATACTAACTTCCATAGAACTTTAATCTCTCAACTATAAATTTCATGCAATGTTTATGTAATCATATGAATAGTGGTAAAAAGTAAAATATTTCCAATAGCTAGACTAAGCTCCCCCTCCCCTATTTTTTCATTCATATTCATTTATTGAGCATATGAATTGAGACAAAATCTTTTTCTTATCTTTAAGCTTATTATTGGTGCCTGATCTGTTGAATTGACAATGGGCAATAATGTGATTGAACTCTCCCAGATTGTTTTCTTCTTTGCCTTGCTTTATCCCTCCAAAATTATCAATCTGGTTTATTTTGTACTGTTCTTTATCCATGATATTCTTGATCATCCTCTTCATACCAAACATTATATCCTTGTCAAGTGTTCTAATCTGCCTTGCTACATGTCTAAAATCTTCAGCAGTTGCATTTTAGGAGCTATCTTTTCCTAAACTTGTTTAAATAGTTTTCTTGCTATGGCAGTTCATTTCAAAAATCACTTTTTTATTCTTTTCTGCTTTTTCAATGCTCATGCCTCACATCCATATACTGCAATGGACCATATCAAAGCTTTCAGTAATCTACATTTAGTTGTCAATTTATGTCTATGCCAATAGTAATAATGCATTTATCCCTGTATGATATTTCTCCATTTTGATTTATTCTGAAACCAAAATATGAAAACTCCAAAATCTGTTCCAGTTGATCTTTATCCACTTTTATCTCTATAATTCCTCCATTTATTCAAATACCACTTGTTGTGTATTGTATTTAGCTTTAGTTCATATTTAGTTCTGTCCATACCAAATGATCTACTAATTTCTATAGTTTTTTTTTTTTGCCAATTAAAACTACATCACCTGCAAAGTGCAAATTACATAATCATCTTTGTCCAATATAAAATCCATCCTGACAAATATCTAATGCTTCTCTCATTGTTATCTCTACTACAATATTGAATAAGCAAGTTAATTGTCCTATATCACTCCTTTACCAACTCAAAATCAACCAGAATATATCTGTGGTGCTTTCACTTTAACTTTTTGTCTCCTATTTAAGGAAGACTATAGCTGTACCAGTAGTAGAAGATATCCCATTCCTAACATGACTTTTCAGAATTTATCATGACATATGAAATCAAATGCTCTACAAAAGAGAGATGTAGAGGCTGTTGAAATTTTTTAGCTTTATTGAGAATAATTCATATTAAATATCTGATCTCTTACCTCAGTGTGATATTCTTGTGATAACCCATATTCTATCCTTGCTTGTATTCCCCAAACTATTCTCAACATTATTTTACTGGCATGTGAAACTAAAGCTATTGATCTATAATTATTACACTGATTAAGATATTCCTTTTTTGATATTGGGACAAATGTTGATTTAATCATCCACTGGCAAATTCCACTTTTCTTTATAGTCAAATTTAATTTATGTAATCTATCTACAATTGCATTTCCCCTATACAATGTATCTACAATTGCATCTTCTCTTTCCTTAAATAATTCTGCTGGCATTTCATCTGGTCCTGTTAATCTTCCTTTGGCAGTTATTGTTATGTTTCTTGCTACTTCAATTTTTAATGGCAATGGTTCACATTTTGTATCATATATTATTGTACTACCTTTACAAAATACTCTTCATAGACTAATCACATTTTCTGTATGGATCACCTTTTCTGTATGAATCAGCACTCCACCAGCTTTATCTTTTACCATAACCAATCTTGATATAAACTTTCCTTTAAGTTTTTCACAATGTAAAACATTTGTTTAGTACTACCACATCTACTTTTCAAGTTTCATATATAAGTTGTTTATATATTGTCACTCTCTTCTGTACCTCTTGTTTGAACTGTGCATACTTTACAGGATCGCAATTCTTTTCTTTTTTCATCAACTCATTGCCACTATGTCTTTTCATTTGAACAACCGCTCATGTAACTGTTGCCATTTTCTTTCCACATCACTAATTTTATTCAGATATTTAAATTGATTTGTTAATCTGCAAACACATTCTGATAATCTAGCACCAATAATGTCTTCTATATTTTGTCATTGAATAGTCATCTTTTTGGGTATTATATAATGTCATCTTTATGTATGCAATCAAAAGTGATCTGTCTTGGTCAGTTCATGTATATGATTTGCATTTCTTAATACTCCTTCTTCATTTCCTATTGACTACTGTGTAGTCAATTTGGTTTCTAATAAGATCATCAGATAATGTACATGTGTATCCTTTTCTTGTATTTTGTAGAAATCATGCATTTATAATTAAATTATTTATACTGCAGAAATCTACCAAAATTAGACCTGCCAAGCCCATGTTTTTCACTTGCTCTTTCATCAACTTTGGTATTAATGTTACATTGAATAATAATCATTCCTTTATTTTTCTATTTTTAATAAACTGGCTGCAAAACTTTACAAAACTAGAGAACATCTATTGTTTTATTTTAAAGTTTTTATCACTGTATGACTATGAGATCTATTGATAAAATCACATATGAACCATAATTTAAAACCCATATGTCTATACCATGATGATGCTTTCCATCCTTTCCAAACAATATAACATTACTTTCATCTACTGTGTTGTTATATCCTATCTATATATTTTTTGTTTCTGACAAAACATGAAAATGTATTCTGATCCTTGGTAGCTCATGACTTATTAATCTTAATTTGGCAATACTTCTAACATTTTATGTAACAATTATCCATCATTTCTCAATATATGTATTTGTTTTTGCTTTAAATTCCCAGTTTGTCTCTCAGTAACCAATTTTTGATCCTATCCTATGGTAGTTGTTTAATAAGAGATGCAATCTGGGCAGTGACCAAGCTGGTATGAAACACCCTTCATCATTAACAAATCTCTTGACTCAGTCATTTTCACTGCTCTTTGGGAATACATGAAGGTAGTAGGACAAGAAGCCTTTCTTTTTTACAGTTAATCATAATACTGTTTTGTCATACATTAAGTCCTGATACTTTAAGTGCTAGTCTGGCACCATCACTGGCTGATAAAGTATCTACCAGTTACTCTAATCTGGTTTAGCCCATGGTGCTGTAACAGTTATTGAGAGCCATAGATGAGATCTGAAATATCATTGAGAACCAACCAATTTTAATGATGACTATTGATAATGGAGCTAAAATAATGATTCAAAGATTGCAGTGTTTTTATCATGTAAAATAATTAAAAGTTATGTAGTTGCTATAAGATTTGAAATACCAGGCACTCTTAAACCTGGATCTAATTGTAAATGTAGGGGATTTGAACTCAGATTTTCAAGTCACTTCACTATCCACACTATCTCATCCTACTGATACACATGACCATACAATGAAGAAAAGATAAATAATCACCAATATAACATTTTCTGCTAAACCAGCACTCATCAGTTGGTTCAATTACCATCTCTCATACACACATATATAATCAGTGCTCAGTTTATATTAAGATAGCAAATTCTCACACTTTAATGAACAGGCTTCAACCTGCTCCAACCTCCAACTCTTCAGCCATACTGTGGTCATGACCATGTTGACCTGAAGTCACTCTGACCCTTCACATGTAGGACAGCATCCATTTAAATACATAGAAAAAGGATGGGCAGAATACACCCTTAATATGTAAGATTTGAAATACCAGGCACTCTTGAACCTGGAGCCTAATTGTAAATTTAAAGGATTTGAACTCAGACTTTCAAGCCACTTTACTATCCACACTATCTCATACTATTGATACACATGCCCACACAATGCAGAAAAGATAAATAATCACCAATATACATATTTTGTGCTAAACCAGCACTCATTAGTTGGTCCGATTACCATCTGTCATACATGTATATATAATCAGTGCTCTGTTTATATTAAGATAGCAAATCCTCTTACTTTAATGGGCAGGTTTCAACCTGTTCCAACCTCCAACTCTTCAGCCATCCATACCACCTAAAATCTGATGATAGAATTCCCAAATCCCATGCTAATGCCAATACTGTTGTCAAACACATGTTGTTTTAGCACAAAATATGTATTTTGGTGATTATTTATCTTTTCTGCATGTTTGTGGTCATGTGTACCAGTAGTGTGAGATAGTGTGGATAGTCAAGTGGCTTGAAAGTCTGAATTCAAATATCCTATATTTACAATTAGGCTCCAGGTTTACCTGGTATTTCAAATCTTACATATTAAGCCTGCATTTTGCCCATCTCTCTTCTATGTATTTAAGTGGATACTGTACTATAGGTTAGGGGGTCAGAGTGACTTTAGATCAACATGGGCATGACAACAGTATTGGCATCAGCATGGGATTTGGGAATTCCAGCGATTTTCCGTGGTATGGATGGCTGAAGAGTTGGAGTAGATTGAAGCCTGTCCATTAAAGTGTGAGGATTTGCTATTTTAATATAAACTGAGCACAGATTATATATGTGAGAGATGGTAATCTGGACCAACTGACGAGTGCTGGTTTAGCACAAAATACATATATTGATGATTATTTATCTTTTTTGCATGTGTGTGATCATATGTATCAGTAGTATGAGATAGTGTGGATAGTGAAGTACTTGTTATAAATAGTTCCCCGAACCCCAATCTATTGTAAGACGTCTATTGTCCAAAATTATTTGATATAATTGGTTTTTAAATATTTTTACTTAAATTGTTTTATTTCAAAATTATTTGTTTTAAGAAAACTTTAAAAAAAAAAAAAAAATTCAGCTCCGTTATTATTTTTACCTTTGGCTACATGCTTCCCACTGTTTAAGATTTTCTTTAGTAGACTGAAAACGAAATCAAAGTCAGTTTAAAATAGTTTTGCTCCGTCACCTTTTAAAAATTGTTATCATATAGCTTGATTAGTTCCGCATGACAGTGCGTCTCCAGGCATTAGTCATTAACAGAACGTATATATATAACGCTTCATAATATTCTAAATACTTACAGAGCTCTATTAATTCGTATCAATTAATATCTTAATACTTAAATGTTTCTAATAGAGGAAAAAATACCTTAATATGTTTGTTTTTTTCGTCTGGTCACATTTACCACGAAATTAATCGCTAATTCTTTTCCTTTAATTAATATTTTGTTTGTCAGACAATTTTTTATTTTTCTAATATTTTTTTTCTTTAATTCCATCGAGTTACGATTAATTGCAAATATTTTCATAGCATTAAATTGTTTGGTATTCTTTACACACTTTTGTATATATTTTTGTCAATACTCGAAATGTGTATAAGGTTTTTGATATATATATAACAAGCAAGCTAAAATCATATTATATCTCAGTTTTAAAATTATTAAGCGCTCGTTATTTATTTATATCTAATGTCTTCATCAATTTTTTATCTCTAACGTGCTAAAAATTCTTTGGCTACTTTGTTTTTCAGAATTATTAATTTTTTTTTTTTTAGAAACAAATTTTTATATTTTCTACATTCTGATCTATTTCTACCTAAGCCATCTTCAGAATGTTTTACCACATGGAATATATATGGTCTTATAATACATACATATGTAATATACATCAATAATCTTAGTACATATATATATATATTATCATGCCTTTTTATAAATAACTAAAAATAAAAATAAACCACAATAAAATTAAATATAGAAAATAAAAGTCAATAAATTTCAATGAATGTTTATACTATGTTTAGATAATCCAAATAAAGCAAAAATTTCACTGATTTAAATATATTCAATTAATATCACTCAAAGAAATACTAGGGAGGCATGTTAGGAGTAACAAGAAGAAATCGAAAACGAAATACATGGATGAGAGAAAATTCTGGTGTTACTAAAATCACTGAAAGAACTAAGAGGCTGAAATGGAGTTGGATTGGACATATTTATAGAAGAGATGATAATAGATGGACAGTTGAAATCTTAATCTGGATTCCAATAGTTTGTAAAAGACCTAGAAAGAGATGACATGTGAGATAGATGAAATGGAAAAGGCTGTTGGTATGATGTGAAGAGAAGAGGCGAGATATAGGAGATGAACTTGGAGATACCTAATCCTGCGGTGAATCAATAATGTTTGAAAATGATGATGATGATTTAACACAAAAATTAATTATAGTTCTTTAGATCTTAGCAGTACAAGTCTATATATTTACAGTTGTAAATGATTATCTGAGCATCCATAACTTAAAAATTTACAAAATTAATAATAAATATGATGTGTTGTATAATAAATACATTTCAGGATACTTTTTGGCATTTCAGAGAAAAAATACTTTGGCAGAGTTTTCAGCTCTTCCTTTCAACTCTCAAAAATATGAAAAATTCCTCTTGATTTTTGACTTCTGTGAAAATGTGTACTTAATTTCTAAACGTCAATGACAAATTAGAATTTGGATTAACAGACATCCAATCCTGACAGTCAATAGTGAACCAGCCTGACTTTTTAATCTTGTCATTTGATTGCATGCTTACTTGAATAATTAATACTATTTACATAATACATTTTCTGCAACAATATTATTACTTACAATCATTATCAATCTATCACTGTATGAAGTATATCCAAGTTTAATTCTGTTTTGGCTTATTTATAACTTCTCTACATCACACTAACAAACGTCCTTATGGTCTGTTTTTAGGTCTTTTAAATATTTTGGTCTATTTCAAGACTTCAAATGTTTATATATCATCATCTCTTCTACATATTTGTTCAACTCAGCTCCATTTCAATCTTTTAATTCTTTCAATGATAACAATAATATCTGTTCATTCTTTCACCCAAGTATTTTGCTTTCAATCCTTTCTTGTTATTCCCAACATATAACTCTCCATGAGTAATATGAAATCTTAAACATATGTAAAAACTGGTAAAATCCATCTGTTAAAAACTTTCTTCAAAGACTAGGCATATTTCTTTTTAATGCCAAGTTATTTTTACCAAAAGCATTCCATTCACATTTAATTCTATATTTACTTTCATCTATTAGGTATCAGTCTGTGTTAATAATCTGGCTAATTTGTTTATATTGTTAATTTCTTTTAGTTCATAATTAACAATCTTTATTTTCTATCTTCTGAAAAATCCATTGAGTATTATTTTAGTCTTTTTAGCATTTATTTTTAATCATATTTTCTTCTTTTTGTTTGATAATTCTTGCAACATTTCCTGAATCTCTGAAACCTTATTTTCAAAAACAACCACATCATCTGCAAAATCTAGATGACTTAAATAATATTAATGTACTTTTTCCCCCTTCCACAAAATACTTCTTATAAAATTGAAGTAAAAAGTTTTGGAGATCTGAAATTATCATTGCATACACTCTTATCAATATTGTTCTTATTAATATAACCTTTTAATCTAATCACTGTTCATTCAGTGTGATAAATCCTGGATCTATATCTTGATGATCCAAAGTTCTAATTACTATAGAATACTTTTAGAATTAAATGCCTTTTATGATTTATAAATCTAAAGCTTTAGTGCAACACATATTTGTTAGATCTTTCTAGAACTTCTCACAATACTTAGATGTAATCTACTGTATTTAAACCACTTTTGAATTGAAGTAATCTGCTCCTTTAAACCACTTCAATTCAGCTTATTTTTTTGGTTATTTGAATCCAAAATTTATTGTAGACAAGTTGTAGTTATCTTAGCAAAGATTTCATATAGATCTGATTGAAAAACAATGCCATTCATAATTTTTAATATTTTTTTCTATCTGTCTTAAATATTAATAATTCATTTATGATTATCTTTTATTTTGCTACTTACAATTGCAGAATAGTTTCAAGTGTAGAAAAATTACATTATTTGGAAGAAAAGCTACCTAATATTAAATGGGCATTATTAGACTTAATAAGGTTAGAAAAAACAATGAAGAGACAATAATTTAAAAGGTGGATGTATTGGAGGCTCAAATGGAGTAGAATTTATTATAAATAAAAAGTGAAAATCAACAGTATAGACTAGACATTGTTGATATAACAGAGAGAGAGTAGCAAAATTATTTATTTGGCTTAATATAAGTTAGTAAATGTGCTTAATTTAGGTTAATATACAAACCACTTCTTATTGTGATGTAGTAGAAGATTTTTATATGAATGTACAATATGTCTTTGAACCTATCAAATAATATTTTAAAATTCAAATAGAAGGGTTTGATGTTAGAATTGGAAAATTTTAGAAAGATAAATGTACTGCCAGTCAATTTGGGTGACAGAAATACTTGTAGAATTGTACAAAAAAAAAATTTATATTATGAATTATTTCTTGAAAAAAAATACTAATTACAAATGGAAATATCAAAATAAAAGTATAGTAGAATTGGATTCTTTGTAGATACTGTTACTGCAAAATTAGAAAAACTAATTAAAAAGCAATATTAATAGCTGATATTCTTAGACTTCAGAAACATTTTTATAAATTTAAATTAGAACTCATTAATCATTTTAAAATATTAATAGATATTGAAAATGACTCAGACTTGAATGAAATCAGTAAGGAGATAACTGAAACTCTAAGTAGAAGTGTAAAAAAGATATTTGATATGAAAAAAAAAGAAGCAATTCACCATTAAATTTTTAACTGAAACAAAACAATATATGAAAAGGAATATGAAAATATTTAAACATGATCCATTAAAAGCAATAAAATACCTGGAATTCTACAAAATGATTCAAAAATTTAATAATAATATAACCAAATATTACTATGAATTGGCAAAGAAAGTTACAGAAGAAAATAAAAATTTCAAAAGTATTAAACAATATCTTGATATTAAAAGCAAACTTATTTTGCAATAAGAAGAAAATATGGAACTATTATTAAAAGGAATAATAACATCACAAAATATGTGAAAGAATTGTACAAATTAAGCACTTTGTTACTATAACTTCTGAACTGCCAAACATTTTAAATGAAGAGATGAAACATACAATGAAATTATGAAGAAGGGGACTGCTCTAGAAAATATTGGGATTAGTGTTGATTTTCTTAAATAAAAAATTAAAAAAATAAAATTTTGATGAAACTATATACCAAATATCTAATTGATAAAGACAGGTGTACATAGATATTTATTTGAGATTACCATAACTTTTTTATTAATTTCCATGTTCATTCTCATCTGGTAATCATCAGTAATTAATAGAGGCATGTTTTGATACAATGAACATGGCATACTTTCTCCTACTCTTGAAACCTGGCTGTATTTCTTTTTATCAAGGCATCTTTTAATTATTGAGCATATAAACTTCTTCACATAGAACAATGTTTTTATTTGAAGAGCTTGGTAACTCAGCATTCATCAATTTTATATAAATTTCTGTTGCTTGATGACTATGGAGGATTACAATTGACTAGCTGTTATTTGCTGAAGGACTGCAATTACCTATTAACTAGATGATTTTTTCATTTCTACAAATGCTTAGTATTTATGCTGAGCTAAAGGCATCTCTGCTTTGCTTTAGATAATTTCTTAGTATCTGTTCACTTGTAGCTCATTGTATGTTGTAAATTGGTTAATGATTGAAATAACAGCTACATTTTTAAACATCTTCTTAAAAAATTATCACAATGTGCTTGGCTAATTGCATTTTTTAAATCTGTTCTTCTTAAGCTAATCTGCACTTATTCAGTTATTGCAAATCCAGTAATAGTATTAATTTTGTTAGTTATTTGATTGGTTGCTAGTATCAAGAGAGAAGAACTTGCTCTTAAATTATCATTCTTTGACATTATTACTAACAATTTTGACAATGATGGGATAGAGTTCTGATGCAAGGCAACAACAAAATATAAATCAACATTTTCTAACATGTTCAATATAAGCTACTATTGATACTGTATACAATTTTGAATGTAGTTATCCAGATCAACATTTAACTTGGACCATTATAAATACTGGCTTGCCTATAATTTGGTATGGACTATTTCTAGATTTTTTTTAGGAATCAAAGCTAGGATTTTTGGCCCAATTATTAAAGTGATGATTATTTGACTTCTTATAAATATTGATGTTGGGAATCTTAAAATCTCTATACAAATCTTCTGCATACCACAATACCTTTCTCACCCATCTTGTTGCCTGCCCTTTATTCATAATCCAATTAAATACTATTTTGGCTATTCTCTTATTATCCATAAAATGCAATCTACCAAACATTTTCATTTTGCTTTTTGCATCTCTCATATAAAAACTTAAACATCCCATTTCTCCTTGAATTGCCTCTTTGCTGTTCACACATCTGCATGTAATTCATGTCGTTCTACTTCTCTTTGTACTTTTTCTACATAATCTAATACCCCTTTACTAAAACATAATGTAACATTACCATATGTTAACCCACTATTGCTACTCCCTTCCATACAATTCTAGCTACATCATACTTATTATATGAAAACACTGTTAATTTCTTTGCTTCATTTATATTCATAATGGTTCAGTAGCTCCCCCAGGTGTCTAAAATATCCCAGAACCCATACTAAATCAAAAGTACAAAGAGATTTTGTAAATAATAATTTTACATATAACAAAGCATTATATGAATGAATGTATATTATTTACTAGCATTGTACTAACTCTATATCAGAGATAAAGTATGTTCCTAAAGTTGAGCAATATAAATGTATATGATATAAAGAAATATATTTTGGAAAAAACAACAAAGTGCCAGTAATACTGAATATTTCTTTATATGAATAGCTGATGTAGTCAGCTCTCTGCTTTATACCACCTACAACTTTATACCTTATTAATTTAAAATATAAATATGTATATTTCAAATTGTATTTTATACATCAGGTTCATCAGTAAATTTCATTTATATTATTAATTTAAATGAAAGGCTTGGACAATGTACATTATAAGTTGGCACTGATCAAATTTTTTGTTAAAATTCATATTTTTACGTTCAATATAGAATTATTTCTACAAAAAGCACATCATCCAAGTTTGATATTCATTATTAATTTTATCTATTATGTTTTCATCAGTTTTAATAATCTGATTTACTTATTTACAGGTGTTAAATTTCAATTCATTATTGTCAATCTTTATTTTCATTTTTGAAAATAAGAAAATCAAAAATCAAATATATCGTTGGAATTATTTTAATATTTATCTTGAATGCTACTTTCTTGCTTTCATCTGAGAGCTCTTATAATGTTTCTTGAAGCACTGAGGCACTATTTATAATAAATAACCACATCTTCACAATCTAAATGATGTAAGTAATTTTCATTTATTTTTATTTTTTAGCTTACCATTTTTAGTCTATAAAATAGTTTTTAAAACTGTTATAAAGTGATTTGAAAAGGGAAATTATTTTGATCAATTTTACTATTTTAGTCTCACCGTGCAAGCTTAACTTACTGCTGTTTTAATTTGAATATATTCTTCAGTATTTGATAAATACTCTGGATCTAGGTCATGATATTCTTAAGCTTTAATTGTGATAGAAATACTTAGACTTAACTGCTCTTTTATGAACTTCAACCCCAAAGCAAAATAGATCACTTTTATTAGCTTTTTCAATAATGTATCTGATTCCTTGAAAATATCTATTGTGCTATAATCATTTTCAAATACAACTTGAAATTTTATTAGCTTCTATCTATTCATTTTCAAATAACAATTTATAATGATCTTAGTACAGAGTTATAATAAACTGTTATGAATTTTAGAATGACCTCTTCATTTCTTTTTAAATATCAATGTAGTTATTGCATTTTCCAATTAATTGGCATGTTTTTATCATCTAGACATTTAGTATATAGCTTCCCAATATTTCAAAACATTTCATTTTTCATTCATAATTCTTATTATTTCAAAAGACTTATATGGTATAAATGATGACGATGATGATGATGATTATTATTATTATTATTATTATTATTATTATTATGCAATTTTTAATAAAATTATTTTATATACACTATATTTTATCTCTTTGTAATAGTAGTCCCAAAACTCTAGATCAGTGATATCAATTGCCAATAGTTTCTAATAGATTTTATCTCTATAATAAATATATATCCTATATTTTATTAATTAATGATCCACTTTTTTGCTGAATCTATTAAATATAACCAAGTTAAATACATTGTTTGTTGATCAGCAATATACTTATATGTTAATAATATATACATAAGTAAATATCTAAACTCAAGTTAAACAATACTACTATTCCTAGCTATATTCTAAACCCAGGTAACTCATTTTTTCATTTTATAATAGAAAGGCCTTATAACATAGTGTTTTCCTGAAGGTTTGTGATGATGGTGTTCTAGCTGTATTTTTATGTTGGACTATTTCCATCATGTAATATATGTGTTGAAGGTCTTTAGAAAAGTTTAATTTTATTTAAATATTCCAAATACATTCAACTGTTAGTAATATCACAGCAAACATGTTAGTATATGCACTAATTGTTAGTAATATCACAGCAAACAGGTGAGTATATGCACCAACTGTTAGTAATATCACAGCAACCAGGTTAATATATGCACTATGTTTCGAGAGATATTTTATCCCCTCTTCTTCAGGTGTTACTGGCCTGACCAGTGACAGTACTAGCATGGGTTCAAACCTGGTTCCTTAGATTCTTGATTATTGAAGTTTAAGGTAATGCTCTAATCAATTGAGTCATCCTGCCAAAGGCAACAGTATGTAGTAATTTCATATATTTATCTATGAAGTTCCTCCTGATTTCTCCACTTTTTCCTAAGAGCAAAGTTGATTAGTGGTTTTCATACATTATGTATAGTCACACTGGGTTGGCTTATGGGATTTTTTGCCATTGTCATGTCAACAGCTTCTTTAAATTTTCTTCTTTGTACTTTTTCTTTTCTATCCAATATTTTTGTATTTTCCCAATTGAACATATGTTCGTTGGTACATACATGGTCTACTATCTTAGACACATCTATTTTCTCTCTTCTAATCATCAGTTTATGTTCTTGCAAGTGCTTTTCAATGAGATGGATGGTCTTACCAATATATGTTTCCCACATTCACATGGTATTTCATAGATGCAGTTTTTTTCTTTTCAGCATTTCAACTTTAGGCTTTGTAGATTGTAGAATTTCTCACAGAGTGGTATGGCTCTGGAAAGCTGTTCTGATATTATACTGATTGCAGATTTTTCTTAATTTGTCTGCTATTTTTGGAATGTATGGATACCCTACAGTACCAATAATCATTTCTCTTGATTTTTTTTTGTTGTCTATTTAACATTTTCTTAATAACAGCTGATGGATAACCATTTTTCCTTTTCCAAATCACTGGTTTCTGAACAAACTTCTTTTGCTCTGTTCCACAGTGATTGTATAATTCCATGTTTTGTGTATCTGGTATGATTGGATGTATAGGCTAGATATTTTCCTGTATGTGTAGGTTTTCAGTAAACTGTAGTTTTGATTTTGCCATGAGGGGGTCTTGTCACAAGAACATCTAAGAATGCCAATTTTTGTTCTTGTTCTGATTATGTTGTGAATTTAATTGTAGGAGATATGTTGTTAATGTTTGTCCAGAAAGTTTGTAGCAATGCTTCACCATGTGGCCATACAAAAAATGTATCATTCACATAGTAAAGCCAAACTTTAGGTGGATATAGAGTAGTTTTTTTGGCTGAGGTTTGGGGAGAAAAAAAACCTCTTGAAACATTGTGCATATATTAACCTGTTTGCTGTGATATTATTAACAGTTAGTGCATATACTAACCTGTTTGCTGTGATATTACTAACAGTTGAATGTATTTGAAATATTTAAATAAAAGTAAACTTTTCTAAAGACAGATGATGGAAATAGTCCAACATAAAAATACAGCCTTATAACATAGTTTCATGCTTCATTCAAAGTGACAATCATGCAGTTTGTTTGTGAATAATCTTCAGACAAACATGCAATAACTTTAAAAAAAAAAAAAACTTTGTTTTTGTTACACATATAACGTATTGATTATCAAAAATTTCAAGTGCTTAAAATTGTATCCGCATATCGTTATTAGTTTGCTTGTTGATAAAAGTAAAAATTATATTGTTAAGAGGATTAAGAGAAAAAGAGTAGATTTTAGTAGTCATGTTATTATTGTTTTGCCTTTTGTCAATGTTCGCATCTTATACGCATCTCACATTCTGTTATAATTTAAAATATTTTGTTTTAAAAATATTTATCTTTTATCAATGACCGTTGTCAATTGCAATCAGATATATACTGTATATAGAGAGAGCATATTAATTATAAACAACATTCTTGCTTTCTGGAAAAAGTAATTGTAAATATATCAATTTAAATTTGCCTACAAGCGAAATTTAATTATTTAAATTAAAAAAAAAAATTACGAAGCTTTCTATATATATAAAATTAAAAAATCATTTCAAAGATTAATACCTATAACAAATACAACTCGCTTTAGAAATATAGACATAGGAAATGAAAAAATAAATTGTGAAGATTAAAACTAAATACAAAATTACAGGTTATAAAAGGGATAAATCCAATGTTAAATTAAAAGTTAAAATATTTAAATAATGCTGAGAAAAAAGAATATTTCAAATAAGGGAATATTATGGAAATTAAATATCTAAACAGAAAATGATAAGAACAAGTGTATAAAATTTAAATAAGAAATTAATAGGAATAAAAACAAAAGATAAAAAAATTAAAATAATAATAGAGAAATAAAACTAATTAAAACAGGAAATGAAAATACTGGGCATTTTTTTTACAAAAGAATAATAATGATTATTGTTAATTACTAGCTCGTGTAAAATAAATATAGGTTATGATAATATAATGCATAAAGAAAATAATATGATATTATCATTAATATACACATAATATTATTCACTGCTAAAATTAAATAGTAAAAACTTTATTAAAGATTTAATTTTAGAATTTAAAAAACATTATCACTGCATGAAGTATATAGAAATCAGGAATTACAGAATTAATAAAAATGTATATAATTCCCGATTTTATATCATATAAAATAAAATATATTTAAACATTAATAAATTAAAAATACAATTTCAATAATTATAAAACATTTAAATACATCAAATATAAATATTCAGACTGAAACACCAAGACATATCTTGACATAATAGTTGGAGTTTCTGCCTAATATTCTGTGCTAATTTAGGATTCATTCCAGACCTAAAGTCCTCGAGTTTTGTTTTTAAGTTACTGACACTGTTAGGATTTTTTACAGACAGCCATCTCATAGTTAAACTAAAACTAGCCATTTAATATTTAGTTTTAAAGGGAATTTTATTGATAAAAACTTAGTATCAATAGGAATGGGGAAAAAACGCAATATAAAGAACTTTACATATTTACAATTTTGTTAGAATTAAATTAATAAAACACTACATATTTTTAATCATACAACATTGTAATGAATATAGCTGATAAAAATAAGTTATTGAAGAAGTTATAATTAGAACATTTCACTATAGGCTAGAGTACTGATGAATAAGATACCATGTAGCTGCAAATAGATCTGAAGGAATAATATTTGTCACTGCTTAATTATATCTAGTTTGTTTTTAAATGTTGACCAAAAGATCAAGAATAGAATGAATCCATCTATTCCTGGGAGCTTTGATATTTATAAGCATGCCTTTGTTAACATTGTTTGTAATTCAGAGTGAAATAAATTTATCAACTAAATGAAATATGACACTTAAGAGTTATTAACTCTATAATCAGTTATACAAGGCTGGAGACAGCATATCTCTTTTAACATCTTGATGACAATAATTATATAGGATTTAATAGGTAAACTTTAACTTAAACATAATTCAATATGTATATAAAAGAGAGTAAATCATTTCTCCCTAGAATATAAATTATAAGCATCCCAAATGTTTTAAACTAAGGATCAAAATTAGAATGAATTCATCTATTCCTGGGAGCTCCCAAGAATAGGAGGGTTCATTCTAATCTTGATCTTTAGTTTAACACTTGGGGTAATTTAATTTATAGCCTGGGAATGGGTAATTTACTCCCTTTGTTTACATACATATTAAGATATGTTTAATTTAAATATATATATATTCAAGTAAAAATCATATGTACTTACTAATAAAATATATAAAATAGAAATCAATGCTATTTATAATTTTTTGTATTATAATACACAAATATATATAAACATCAGTAGTTAATTCTCAAAATGTTAAATAGCTTGGTAAAATCTGTATCTTGGAATCAGCCTTATTTGATTTCTCAACTATTTTTTTTTCTTTTTCTTATTTTATTAACAATATCATGTAAGTCGTATATATACACATACTTTTATATATATATAAGTAGACTTTATTAGTAACAAAATATTTACAAGAATTAGTATATTTACATTAAGAGCTTTTTACATTTTTTTTTATTTTTTACATTGCTTGGGAGGTTTTTAGAATACAGTGAATTGGAAGGAGATGATTTCTGTTATTGCATTAATGAGCAGCTAAGGAATATAGTGCTTTTCTATATTTTTGTGACATTACTGGGTATATATTTTTGAGCATATAGATATATGTTATACCATTCTTTGTTATTTTTTTTAGTACATTGTATTTTTTGTTGTCAAAGATTACAGCACAATGGGCAAGCCATATTGTTCTGAGAGTGTGAATGGTTACAAAGGCATTGAATGGTTTTAATTTCTTTATATTGTTTATGATCATATTTTTAAAATTAATTGTGTCTTTGTGGAATACAAAGTGATGTAAGGGTAGTATGGGCATGTCTCAAAGATATGGGATATATTTTCCAGGAGTGCACTACATAGTATACAAGTAGGATCTATGTTTAATTTAAAGTGTTTTATGAGAAATAACTTTGTTGGTATTATATCAAGTAGCAGATTATGTAGGAATTTTAGCCATGAGTGAGGCACACATACATTTTGAAATTTAGTCAGTGTCCTGGCTGTATATAGTGTTCACCAAAGTTGCCTATCGGGGTAAATATTTTTTTTAGATCTTTGTATAATAAACCAATTAAAGTATTAATGTAATAATTGTTCAGAAAATCAGCATGCTCAATGGCATGATCAGTGAAAAAGTGGCAATTTGCATATGGTGTAATATCAAGCAGTAGTAGTGGTGGAGTTGTCTTTAGGAAGGGTTAGTATTGGTTACAATGTACATCTTAGCTCTAATGTAGGATGTGAATGATTGTGGAGCTATTTGGTTAAGCCCATTCTTGCATAATGGGAAACAGGTATTTTCGATTGATAGAAGTTGTGATGTTGATCTCCATATATATGTTTTTGCTATCCTCATGAAATACTTAATAGTTTTTTTTTGGAGATGCATCAAAGGGCTGTAATAGGGAAGTATATTTCCTAGAATGGCATTGATGATGCAAACTTTCATTATAGGGTATAGCAATTTTAAGTTGAAGCACTTTATTTTTGTATTAAATTTGTCTATGACAAGAAGATTTAAGTGATGATTTAGTTGTGTTTTTGAAAGATTAATAGGTTTGTCAAGAAAAGAAAAATATGTACCTGTGAAGAGTGGATCCTGTTATAGTTTCAAATTTCTTCAGTTTATGAAGTATCATAGGTATATTTTGCAGGTCTCTGAATATTATCAATACATCATCAGCATATGATATGATCTTGATGGTTGTGCCAAGGTGTGGAAGAAAAATACCATCTATGCATTGCTATATGTCCTTAATTATGGGATCTATGTATATTGTAAATAGTCATGATGCAAGTGGGGAGTCTTGTGGGATGCCTCTACTTGGCTTAAAGAGTTGAGAGAGTCTCATGTAATTTTTAAGTTTAATTGTTCTATTGTTAAGATAGTTTTTAATAGCTGTAACAAGATGTGTGTGATTTGACACCATTTAATTTAGTACAGAGAATAAGAAGTTCCAGTCTATGATGTCAAAGGCTGCCTTGAAGTCTACCTGACATGCCGCATAGTTTATTAGTTTGTTTTGTTTGATATAAAGTATTATTTCTTGTGCTAATAATATAGTTTGAGATGCTTTTTGCCCTTTGACAGCAAAGTGCAAAGAGGAAATCTTAGGTAAAGCATAGACATTTAACTGTTTGAGTGCTTTCTGATCAATGTCTTCTAATGTAATGAGATGCAAATCATTTACTGTTGGATGTGGATTTTTAGAGTTTTTCTTATACAGGATATTATATTTGTTGGTGAGGGATGTGATATTCCTTTGAACAAAGTTGATTGTAATATTTCTGTAGGAATGGAGATATAATGTAGTCCACTTGCTTATTTATGTTAGCTGGAATAAGGTCATTTGCTAGTGAGCTAGGTTGTTTGAAATACACTATTTTATTAAGAACTTGTTGTTTTGATATGTAGTAATTTTGTGTGAAGTTTGTTTTACTTGTTGATAGCTGTGAAGTGCTCTGAGATTTTTTAAGGGAAACATTCAAGTGGTATTTCTTATTAGAAGCTTTTACATTATTTGTTTGCATTCTTTTTGTAAAGTTATTTGTTTGACTACTTATATCAATGTCATTAAGAACAGCAGAATTATTAGCTGTTTTTCTGATATTAATATTAGTTTTCACAATTTTTGATGTCTCAGTTTTAATTGTGTTTCATTGGGAGGTTGTTGAGCAGGAATTCCTGTAAAACTTGCCAATATCTGGTAGACTGTTATACGTTTTTTGGTAGTTTTGATTTACACCCTATGTAGCCACAAGAGGTGCTGTTTTTGAGTCAACCACAGAAATATTCATAGTAAGGAGCCAAAAGCAGACAACACAAAATTCCAACCGCTAGATGGCGCTGTTCACCATGCATACGCATAGTAACCATATGCCAAGTAGCTGCCAGCACTACTGCCTGCTTAGTGGCACTGACAGCCATACATAAACACATATATGTGATGTGATGTATTATGGTTTCTCCTTAAATGAAGTCAAGAATATCTCAGCAATTATGCCCAGATAAACCTGTTAGCCATTTTATTTTACATTCCCCACTCTAAATTTACCCATAATCTGCTCTATCCCATTTCCACAACATAACCTTTGTCAACTCTATAACCTTTATATCTAAATCCCCCTTATCTTTTCCCAAACCCAGCATAAAAACCAATAATTCACTTTCTGTATAATCACTCTTTTCATATTTATTTTTCCACAACTTCATTATATGTACCCTTTCTGTTTTCAAACATTTACATTCAATTAACAAATGCCTAATGTTTTCAATTCCTTCCTTACATAATTTACAAAATAAATCACCCATATTTTTTCATTTACATGTATATTCTTTTGTAGCTAAAGATCCCGTTCAAGCCTTAAACAATAAACTACTTTCCTTACTATTATCATATATCAACTCACACCTAATATTCTGTTTATTTCTATATATATATATTTAAACTCTTTTTACTCTCCATACTATTTCTCCATCTCTCTAACTCCCTAGTCTTTATTAATAAATTTATTCTTTTATCCCATTCCTTACTACTATAATACTCAATAATCCTCTTAACACAATCATCCCATCTTTTGTACAAATATACTGATATAAATTCTTTATCCAAATCTTTTGCATACCTCATTACCTTTCTCACCCATCTTGTTACCTGCCCTTTACTCATAACCCAATTAAATACTATTTTAGTTATTCTTTTATTATCCATAAACTGCAATCTACCAAACATTTTCATTTTACTTTTTGCATCTCTCATATGAAAACTTGACCATGTCGTCTTCTAGCATCATCTAGCGACTGGAACTTTGTGTCATCTGCTTTTGGTCCCTTACTCTGAATATTTCTGTGGTTGACACAGAAACAGCACCTCTTGTGACTACATAGGGCGTAAATCATAACTACCCTTTTTTTTTCCTTATCATTTTAAACATACTAGTTTTTAAAGTCATTATTGGCAAATTATAATGAGATTATCTTTTATCAAAAGAATTATTACTATATAAACTTATCTTCAAGTTTAGGCAGCTACCAGTTTAAACTTTTAAATAGGCAGCCATTTTAGCGTTCAAAAATTTCTCAACTATTATCAATCAAATTATTTCAATTTCATCTATGCTTTTAATAAATATACATTTTATTTGCCGGTGTAAAAATTATTGTAAACTCAATATAAATTTAGCTCATTTAATCCAAATTTATGCATCATTAAATTTAAATGAATGAAACTAATATATATATAATTCTGTTTGCTTAATAGTTTTATCATAACCATAGTATGCAAGTATTAATATGTAATATTAAATATTATTTTTTTCCTATAACATTTTTTCAGTATTGCTTTTATAAATAGTTTTTTAAAATTGAAGTTAACTAGCCTTTATGACTTCTTTCTTTTAATTGACTAATCACTACTTCAAAAATGCAGTTTTATTATTAATATCAATAACTATGTAATTAATAATTCTTTATTAAATATTGGTTTAAAAAAATTATATGGTAGTGTTAAATCTAATTAAATTCTTTTTTTACCTAAATCTCACTCAATCTTTTCTAAATTTAATAGAATGCTCCAAACAATCTAATTTGGCAATAGTTACTTTTATTTTTTCTGATATTTTTGGCACCACTGTATTTTCTTTACAGTCAATGCTTTTCTGAAAATAGATTATTTATATTTTATATAAATACTGGCTGAGGGTTCTGATAATCATAACCAGCTAGTTGAATTAGCACAATGGAAAATGTGTGTGATGAATGTTTAAATTTATGCAAAGTTGGTTAGAGAGTTCACTTTTTGGAGAAAAAGAGAAAGAGAAACATGCGAAAACGCTCAGCCAAGTTTTAGCGCATTTAGAAATATTACTTGTTTAATTGGGAAGTTTCGTTTTTCTTATTATTACTTTACATAAATGTATATTTAACTTTTTTATTGAATATTAGTTGCAGGACAAAGTTTACTATTAACTAAAAGAAGACCTTTTGATTCTTCTTTAAAGTTCTAAAGAAACTAAGCTGAGCAAATTCCTAATATCTATAAAATATGCTGTTGTTTCAGATGTTATTACTATATAATAGTTCATATGTTAACATGTACAGCTAGCAAAGTAAGTTGCTTTAGATTTTTAGTTCTGAGTTTAAGATCAATAAACATTTTGGTTTTTCTTCTCAGATGCATGATAGCCTTAATTGAAATATCAGTCAAGTTTATTTGAAAGTAAGATTAATGTTTGTGTGTTTTTTTTATATATATTTACAATAATGATAGATAAAATTAAGTTATGGTCCCTATTTGATGGTGACTTTTTATGTAGGTATGTACAATTGCAGTTCACAACTGCAGATCAAGTTCAAGTGGAAACACTTTGCTTGAATTGGAAGAACTTTCTAATATTAAATGAGACAGAAATGAGTTTAGTGCAATTAAAAGCAAAGATGAAGAGACAATTGATAAAGTGAATACATATTTTACTGCAAAAGCACAAATGGAATAAGATCCATTATAAATAAAAAATGGGAAACAACATTGTAAAGATAGATGTTATATCAGACAAAGTGGCAAAATTATTCTTTCAAATCAATGAGAAATACCAAATAAAGATAATTCAGTTTATGCTCCAACAAATATCATTATAACAAAAGATACAAAGGATTTTTACATCAATATACAAAACGTTTTTGATGTGAGAATGGTCATGAGAGACTTAATGATAGAATTGTTTAACATTTGAAAGACAAAAATGCTGTAGATAAATATAATTATAGTGGCAGAAATGAGAAATGACACAGACTTGTGAAATTTGCAGAAAAAAAAATTGTATATTGTGAATTATTTCCTTTAAAAAATGTTGAATGGGAATGGACATGAAAAACTCCAAATAAAGGGACAGAAGACAAATTATATTTTGACTTTATGTATTTCAAGATTGTAATGTTCTTAATAGATGTGATACAGGAAGTAATCATTGATTAGTGTTTTTTTTTCATATTTTTTAAAATCATTCATTAGACTAATAAAAGCTAGTAAAAAAGATAGAATTAATAATTGATATTTTTAACATCCACAAACACTTCAATGAATTTAAATTAAAACTTCAAATCATTTTAAAATATTAATAGATGCTGAAGATGGTTCAAATTTGAATGAAATCAATTAGAAGACAACTGATACAATATTAACAACTTCAAGAAAAATTTCTGGTACAAAAAGTAGCAATTTATCAATAAAAAAGGAATATAATTTTTTTTAAAATAATTCATTAAGAAGTATTAAATATCTAGATTTTTATAAAATGATAGAAAAATAAAATTAATAATAATATAATAAAATATAATTGTAAATTAGAAAGAAAAGCTATAGAAGAGAATAAAAATATCAAAGATATAAATTAACATTTTGAAATTAGAAGAAAGTTGATTCAGCAATAAGAAAAAATGAAACTTTTGCTAAAAAGAGAAAAAATATCATGAAATGAGTGGAAGAATTGTATAAAGAATTTTATAGTAACAAAAACAAGAAAACAAAATATTCTTTACAATTATTTCATCTTTTGAATTGCCAAGTATTTTAAATGAAGTGAGACATAGAATTAAATCGATGAAGAAAGAAAAGGTCCAGAAAATAAGAGAATTATTATTTAAAAAGAAACAGGTGAAGAAATAGAAAAGTTATTGGCAAAACTTTAAATAATAAAGATGATGCCAGATGGTTAAAAGAATGAGTAGTAATACTGATATTTTAGAAAGATGATAAAGAAGATGTTACAAATTGCAGACCTATCAGTTTTTTGCACAATCTTTACCAAGATTATTATAACACATCTACAATAAATGTTGAATTCTAATGGATCAAAAAAAAATTATCTAGATTTAAAAGTGATTACAGCACAAAGAATTATGTCCAAGTATTGAGAAAAATTATAGAAAGGGTCAATGAATATGTGTTGCCATTATGCATTATATTTGTAAATTGTGAAAAGGCATTTGGTTCCATAATCATTCCCACAGTCATTAATGCTTTAGATTATTAAGATATAGACATGGCATAATGTCATATTTTTATTTATCAAAATATATGAGCACAAACCAAATTATATGGTGATACAAAAAAGATTAATATACAGAAGGATTTAATAACAGGATGATTCCATGTTCCAAAACTTTTTACAGCAGTTCTTACTTAAAAGCTGAGGAAGTAAAACTAAATGGGGATTATTTAAATCATCTAGATTTTTCAACGGATATAGTTTTTTTTATATAAGTAATGCTTTAGAACTTTAGAAAATATTGCAAGATCTATCCGATGAAAGTAAAAAATAAATAAAACTAAAGATAAATACTAAAAAAGATTAAAGTAATGTTCAAAAAGATTTTCTCAGAAAAAGACCATCAAAATTGAAAATTATGAATCACAAGAAATCAACATCTATAAATACCTTGACCAGATTATTAATACAGATAAAAACATTGGGTATAAAATTTAATTATAAAATTAAACTTGGATGAGTTTTTTTTATGGAAATGGCTTACTATTAAAAGTAATATGGCTATGTTTTAAAAAGAAAGATTTGTAATACGTGTTTTATTAACAAACTTTATTAGTCATTTATTACACTAGAAATTATTTATTTAATGAATAATATTTCTGTAGTGTAATTTTTACTATACCACACTCGCACAAGATAGAGACTGGTGGCAATCCACTTTTAATACTTTGTGGATGGTTGAAATCATAAATCCATGACCAATGACATGTGAAAAAGATGTTTGATCCTCAAGATGTGCATTTGTGCTGAACAAGCACTCATCAGTTAAGCCCAGATCACAATCTCATACACATATCTTTATCATTGTTCAATATATATAGACATTCAATTACTATAGTTTAATTGATAAGCAGCCAATTTACTGCTTTTACAATGTTAACACAAACCACTTAATAGAAATATATTAATATTTTTTATTAGTATTCATTATGTCTTTTAGTAGTTCTTATATGTGAATCTGACACTTGAGCATTTAAAGAAAAAAGCAGACATTTAAGAGCAACTCAATAGAAATAAATATTTATATATTAGATATAACAAGAATAGATTAAAAATGGTGTAGATGAATGAGAAAACAAGCAGTATCATTGACATCATTGAAGGGCTTATAAAGGTTTCAAATTGAGTTGGGATGAACAATTTGCTAACATGTGGATAATAGAAGTTTTGATATGGATTCCGTAAAATTGTGAAGAATCTAGAAGAGATTATATGTGAGATGGGCAAAAAAAGTTTTCTCGTGTTGTGTAGGAAAAAGCTATGCAGCAAAAAACTGAATTAAACTTGGATAAACCTCTATCCTGCAGTAAATCAATAGTAATTGAAAATGATAATGATGATGATTGAATATTAAATTATTTTTTTAGATTTTATTCAAAACTATAATACAGATATTATTATAACCACTGTTTTTATTTTTTAATTTACTTTCAAAAAAATTGCTTAACCTTTTTTAACAACATTTCTATATTGTTCTTTTCTCAACATGCAGCTATACTCAATCTTCTAAAAAATGTCCTTATTATGTTGTGCTATTCTATTATTATTATTATTATTATTATTATATAAATTAGTTTAAAGAAAGATTGGATGCATAAAACAAGCATGTTTATTAACTTTCTTTATGTAATTAGGAGATTTGAACCCAAACATTCAAGCTCCAGTCATCCACTCCATCTTATACAACTGATACACAAGACCACATATAAACCCATAAACATCACATGATCACCATTTATTATACTTGCTCATAACTGTTATTAAAACAGGCAAAACTCTCCATACAGTAGTGCCACTCAATGCAAGCCAGAGTAATCAATGAATGCCAGAATATAGATAAGAATTTTATGCACAAGCCTTCTGGCATTCATTGATTACTCTGTCTTGCACTGAGTGGCACTACTATATGGAGAGTTTTGCCTCTTTTAATGACCACATATATGTGAAAAAAGATAAATGATATCCAATATAAGTATTTTGTGCTGAACCAGCTCTCATCAGTTGGTCTGGATTATCATCTTCCACACATAGACATATAATGTGCTCAGTTTATATTAAGATAGCAAATCTTCAAACTTTAATGGGCAGGTTTCAATCTTCTCCACTCTCCAACTTTTTTAACCAACCACATCATTTAAAATCTGATGATGACATGTTTAAAGTCTTTGTTTGCCGATTTTGTGGTCATATCCATGTTGAACATACATCATTCTGACCCTTCATATGTAGGACCAAATACACAAAAGAGGAAGGGGCAAAATTTATGCTGAATCTGTAATATTTAAATGCAAATATATTATTTATATTGAAACTGCATGTAATTAGAGTGGATTGGGTCACAGACATGCAAGCTTCCTTTAGTCATCCACTCCATCTTATAAAACCAATACACATGACCACATACATGTGAAAAAGATAAACAATCTCCAATATATATACTTTGTGCTGAACCAGCACTCATCAGTTGTTTTATATCATCATCTTCCAAAAATTTATATAATGTGCTCAGTTTATATTAAAATAGCAATTCTTCAAACGTTAGTGGACAGATTTCAATATTTTTCACTCTCCAACTCTTCAGCCATCCATATAATTGAAAATCTGATAAGAACCCTTGTTTGTCAATTTTGTTATCATATCCAGGTTGACCGTAAGTCATTCTGACCCTTCATATCAATGATATGGATGGCTGAAGAGTTGGAAAAAGAAAAAGATTGAAGCCTATCTATTAAAATTTGAAAATGTGCTATCTTAATATAAACAGATCACATTATATATGTGTGTGGAAGATGGTGATCCAGACCAGCTGATGAGTGCTGGTTCAGCATGAAATACATATATTGGTGATCATTTATTTTTTTCGCATGTATGTTGTCATGTATATTGGTTATATAAGATGGACTAGGTGACTGAAGGGAGCTTGAAAGTCTGGGTTCAAATTCCCACTAATTACATGTAGCTTAAATATATACATATATTTAAATATAACTTACTTTATTATGTACTGTGCCATGCCCATTTTGTTTAAAAGAGATTTTTTTCTTTTTGATATAGTTATAATCAGAGATTAATTCAGGATTAAAAACATAAATTCTTAATATTGTTAAAAAAATATTACAAGTATTTTAAAAAATTTAGGAAAGATTTAAATAAAAAAAGCACTTATCGATATTTATAAAACGGAATTTAAACTTTTTGCACAAAATATTTTCTTTTCCTGTAAACCCCATTTTGTTTTTTAAAAAAGTTACATTACTCCCCTCTTTCAAATAGATTATTGCAATAATTTAAAATACAGTTTTTAAAAATATAAATCATCATTATTGTGTTTTGATTTTCTGATGTCTTTATTTATATGTTTCAAGAATGTTTTAAATACATTTTTTTTTTGTCAATTGTATACATTTATACTTATAATTATTTGTAATAATTAACAAACTTATGCAATAAAATTTAAATATGACTTAGATACAAATATTTAACACAATAAACAATATAGTGAGATATAAATAGTAATTATAAAATATAGCAATATTCTGAAATGTGATAATTAATCAATTAAAATTAACAAATCTTTAAAGGTACGATTACAATGTTAATTAGCAGCAATAAAATTTACTTACAAATTTCTTGACTAAATGGTGAAAACTCTTAATATATATATACTAATGTATGCTTTATAATAATGTGCTTTAAGTATCATATTAAATGTTTTAAAAATCTTTGTAATTGAAACATTTTTTTAAATATAAGATATTTATATATACAGTCAATGTTTTTATAACTAATTATTTATTTATCTAGCACCATGTTTTATTTGTAATAGCCATAAGGAAGGAAATCATCCATACACATGCACTGTAAGAATTTATAAAACTGAGAAATACTTATTCTCTAAGCACAAGATAGTCTTTGAAAAGAAACTCTTACTGACAGGTGTGTGCACGGAGATTTATAATAATTAATAAGTAGCGCATTATCAGTGGGTGACTTCCTCTTTAACAATTTTTTTTAACCTAAATTCATATACATAGGCCAGTCTAAAGCATTTGAACATGAGAGCATGAAGGCCTTAATCAACCACTTTAATTCACTATTGTAACAGGATGGGATGGTTGGTATTGATGGAATTTGAACTGGGTGGTGGCAAATTATCATCACTCCCAGTCCATTTAAAACAAAATATTTACAAAAAGTATATTTAAATAAAAATATTTAAGGGGAGCATGAGATCAGAGAATCTCAGAGATCATTTAGAGATCACCCAGCTACTAAAAGCATAATTAACCATATATCAAACAGCATTATCAAAAAGTAATTACAAGTAAATATTAAGAGGGCCATCCATCATCAATAATGGTAATAAACAAATCAGTACAATACATTCTGTGTCTGGGTTTGAACAATAAAAAATATAAATCAATAGTCAACCTTGTGACTGGATTGGAAATGGGTCTCCTGTAGACCAGGCTAACTGCTGAGCCTTTGCCCACTTGTGAAATTATTTAAACATAACTTGGATGCACCAGCTTAGTGCCCATCCATTAAAATACACAAGCAGAAAATCTAAACAACAATGCTGTGACATTAAAACATGCTGATCATCATCAATGCTCTGGCCATTTAGTACCATTAATGTACTGGCCAACTATAAACTTAAATTTTTAACAATATTGAACTAAAATAAAATATAGTGCATGGGCTTTAAAGAGTATCCTCTTATGCACCAACCAGGATGATGATTGATCATCTCTGGATGCCCCAAAGCACTAAGTACACATCCCCATTTATATATTCATCTCGTGCACAAATCTAGCTCAGAGAACCCAAGCTCTATTACTGTATGTGACCAAGAGATGATGGAAACAATTTAGACAATTAAATAAGTTTATTAATAACAATAAAAAAAATGATATTTAAGGTCTGATTTTGAATGATACACAATAATAAAGTCATCAAACTGTAATTTGCAAGATTACTACAAAATTCAAGTTATTACATCAATTGCATTATTTCTTAATTAGTTTCTATAAAGGCATATATATATATATATCCATACACAGACGTGCGTTTTATAATATACAAGGAATACATTTCAATTAACATAAAATAATTATTAAAAAATGATTAAATTTTATGTGTTATACTTAACAAGCATTCATCTATATATGCACACATACATGTGTGTGCAGGTAATTTCTAAACATATTTGTCTTTATCTACACTAATATATGATTAAGCTTTTAAATTATATTTTAAATAATACAGATCCTTAAGCTAGGTTTACTAAAATGCATGCATAGAATTGCACAGATTATTAACAAATTTAATTTTGTCAAACAATAAATAATTTTTACATAAAATTTACATATTTAATCAATATTTTAAAAAAATCACCTTATCAAATTCTATTACAGCTTTCTTTATTCTCTTTTTTTTTTTAAAAAAAAAAAAGTATAGTCAGTTTTTGAGAGATTAGAAAGCTTTTTATCAGGTTATCCCTTAACTAATTATAAACATCTTTAATTTTTAAAAATATAAATTTCAAATGTCTTCCCAAATGAATTATTTAAAAACAACTCACTTTTGTATACATGTTTATCTGTGCTTCTCTTTGCCTATGTAGACACAGCCGCATATGTATAACTACTTGTTTATTCAGCTGGTGTTTCTCTTGGGAAGTTGTTTTTTTTTGGTCAATCCAGAAAATTGTCATCATCAGGTAAAAGTACATAATTCAGGTATGGTTGGCTTTCCACTGATACTTGGATTTTGTAAGCTTCCTGTCAGCAACCTGTTTTCCAGAACACTTTTAAAGCTATGAATTACAAAGAATCTTGACTCTTTTCCTCCATGTAAATTCAAACTCTATTATTGAATTGAATAGCAGCATCCTTGCATTCTTACATCCTCATGGCAGTTCTCTTGATAATTATTCTAGCCATCTTTGCAGCTAGCTTTACTATGGCCAGTTTCTGCTACAGTTACCAACTCTTCACAAAATATTTTAGCCAACTTTACAGCTAGCTTTTGCTAACCCTTACAAAACTGCAAACCAAAACTTTGCAGTTGGCCTAGTTGGCCACTGTTTAAAATAATACAACCAGATTCCTCTGGTCAACACTTACAAAACTGCAAGCAAAAACTAACTGATATTTTTTTATCAGTCTTTTATAACCTTGGTTAGGTCAGGTGACAAAAACACAGTGGCTGTTTTCAATCTGTCTAATCCATTTGAAATCAAGCTGGAAATTTCTGTCAAAGTGTGATATTCATGTTCTTACTTTAATTTTTGGAATTTGACCAAAGGTGTGATAATCCATTAGAATTTTTTTATCTACAAAGATTTTTTTAACTACATACAAGAAATGCAAACAAGTATTAATTAAAAAGGATATTTTGGACAAGGCTTAATTAAAACATTTTTAAAAAATAAATTATGCTTTTTTTTTTTTTTGCTAATTTCAAAATCAGAATTAGAAATATTATTTATCAGACCTTTTTAAAATATTTATTTCACTATAAAATTTTACTTTAAACCAAGAGTTATTTAACCCTTTACTTATTATTATTTTCTTTTAGGAAATATAGAAAATTATCTACAAAAATTTATCCTGTGTTTATTTCTACTTTTCCTTTATTTTACACATATTTATGCACACACACTATATTAGTATGTGCTATGTAATCCAACTGGTTACACTATATATTAATAAATGATGTTTGCAAATTACAATTTACTGCATATCAGTATTAGATGTACTATTAAATATATATAACTAATTATTTATTTATTTAGCATCATGTTTTATTTGTGATAGTCATAAGGGAATTATCTCAACATGTGATATATGAATTTATAAAGCTGAGGAATGCTCTCACTCTCTAAGATAGAGTTTTTGAAAGGATAAGAATAAATCCACCTTATTTTTTTACCTAAATTTAAATATATATGCCAATCTAAAGCACTTAGATATGAGAGCATGAAGGTCTTAATCAATCATTTTTAATTCTATTCACTATATATTAATAAAAGATGTTTTGTAACAAATGTTTTAATAAAAAAAGAATTATGAGAATAATTTTTGGAAGTTATATATATAATGTTTGAGGACCCAAGCTACAAGTTTAGCATAACAATATTATACAAATGATCAAACTGAGATTTTTTTCTTGTACTTATCTGAGAATAGATACACAGACTTTTA
The DNA here is from genome assembly GCA_028023455.1 of Epiperipatus broadwayi. Classification (NCBI taxonomy): domain Eukaryota; kingdom Metazoa; phylum Onychophora; class Udeonychophora; order Euonychophora; family Peripatidae; genus Epiperipatus; species Epiperipatus broadwayi. The sequence goes on along the minus strand of JAQFVV010006514.1, from coordinate 190,465 downwards.
TCCTTGTTGCGCTATTCTACTACTTTATTAACTAAAGGGTCATATATTTGTGTACCATGAATTTATTAATTTTATATCAAAACATATGATCTTCACATTTTAAGGTTTTTATTCCACATGTTCATTGTGTAAGAATTTGATGGTAAAATCATAAGTCCACTTAGTGTATTTTTCAGTACTGGATGTTATAAAATTGCTTCTTCAATTATAAAAATATATATTGAATCAATTGAAGAATAATAAATTACCTAGAAAGAAAGAAAGTAAGAAAGAAAGAAAGAAAAAACAAACAAAGAAAGAAAGAAAGAAAGAAAAAGAAAGCAGGAAAGAAAGAAAAAGAAAGAAAGAAACAAACAAACAAACAAACACTGCAAACAAACACTGCAGTGAAATATACATTTTATTTTATTTTTTGTATTATATACATTCTCTTAAATATCTTATACAAAAGTGTAATGATAACTAATTTTATTATCACCATGCCTATGAATAAAATATAATAGAGATCTATAATTAGATAAATCTTTCAAACAAAAATAAGTTTATTATAGAAAAAATTAAAGTCAGGGTTAAAAGATATTAACACAAACAGATTAAAGAACTAGTATGTGACATGTACTTTTCTGGAATTAGATAGCTAAACTGACTAATGAGTAATTGTTAGTATTGAAAATTAATTTAAAATTATATCTTTATCCATAATAATATTAGAAAACTTCAATATTGCAATTTAATTCAAAATTAAGGAGAATAGAAAAAAAAATCGATTTAAGAAGTAATTTACACCAAAACGTTTTTTGAATTCAAAGTCTAAAGAAACTTAAATGAAAATTGAATTAAACAAAATTTAAGATATATCGTTAGTTGTTTTTATTTCATTATTATATATTGATTTTTTTTCCAAGTAGGCTATACATAACCAATATAGCTCAGTATTCAATTATTAGTGTGTAAACGTGTTAGTTATGTTAAAGAGTGAAGCTCTTCAAATAATCTGATTTGTTTACATAAGTGTTAAAGAACTGATTGTAAAAGTAAAATTATAATTTAAATACTATCTTCATTATTGGAAGTAGAAGTAGTTCAGTTCTTAAGAGCACATGTCAATATATAAAGATCACAACAGCAAACATTTTGACAGTGTACATTAGAAATACCATAACTAAACACTGATATAAAGAACTTGTAACCACACCATTAGATGTCATGAATATGATATATTAAATATAATGAAAGCATGCTGGGAAATAATAAAGCTAAATAGTAAAAACTGCCTTTACTGTGAATATATTTATTAATTAACAGATATTACATTGGCTCAGAAAAACAGAAAATTAGTAATAGTTGAAAACAACAGTATGTAGAATTTAAAGAGCTATATTTCTTTGATGCAATTGTAAAGAAAACCAATTGGTCAAAATGCATCTTAGAATTTAATATAATTATTTTTAAAATTGACATGTGTTGTTTGTCTCTGATGTCTCTATTATACATATATATCTATGTTGGGCAAAGATAGTCCTTGACTTCCCATAATTTGCAGCATTGCATGTTGGCTGGTTGCAGCAGTTAATTCTATAGACATTATATGTGCTGATTTGTTTTGATGAAGTGTCTCTAGAGTAGTTGACTAATTAGTTAAATAATGGAATGATTAGAAAGCTTATATTAAATTTATCTTTAAATATTTTTAATTTATGTGCAATTTTTGGGATATAAGTTAGGCTTGTCCTTTCGTTGAATGGATGAGGGTTTCTTATTTTGTTATAGAATCTATTTATGAGGTTTTTGATTTTATGTTGATTATATCCCATTTTTTAAAGGTCATTTATTTATTCTTCAATGCTGTTCCTCTTATTATATTCAAACTTGCATAGTGTATGATTTCTATGTAAAAACCTTTCAATCTCACATATTTATGTGACATTGGGTTGTTTGATCTAGAGTGTATTTCTCTTCTTATATTTAGAGACTTAATCATCATTCTGTAACCCAGTGTGTAGCCCTGTCTTTGTATATACACATCCAAATACTTTATTCCTCTACTATTGTCTTCATTCTCCAAGGTCCACGATAGTGTCGATGGCTGCTCCAATTCCTGTCATATTTTATCAATCTGTGAGTCTCTAGCACATAAAAACATTTCATTCATGTATCTAGTATTAAGCTTGAGTTTATATGTACATATTTGAAAATAACACAGTTTTTTTTATTTTTGCTAGGAATGGTCTAATGATGATGTCACTGCTGAACAGCACCATCAGCCAACCATTATTCATTTTATAATATTTTCCACTTGCTACCACTGTCAAGTCTTTGTTTATTTATTTCAAGATATCTGTTATGAATTCTTTTTTGCAATTGTCATGTTGCTGTTACTTAGGAATTCATCAATCACCTCAACAGATTCCATTCTGGGTGCTGAAGCATATAACTTTTACATTAAGTGGAGCAATTTTATTAATAGTATTTATTTTCATGCTTTTAATCTTGTTAATAAATTTATATGATGATGTAATTGAGTATTGTCAAATCCCAATGCTTCAGTAATCTACGCAACAATAGTTTAGGCTGTTTGATAAAAATATGACCTGAGAAAATTAATAATAAGCCTCAATGGGAGGTTTTCCTTATGTAGTTTTATACTTGCAAATATTCTTGGTGTATTTGTAGTGGAGATATACATTTTAAAATATTCCACTTTTATAAATGCCTTCCTGCTGTGCTTTCTAAGAACTACTGAAATAAATTTGTCTTAAATATTCAAGATTATATGATGTTATTTCCGTAAATTTGAAGATTTTTAACCTATATATCAAGTTTTGTTCAGTTTTCATCATTTTCAATTAATACCAAGTAGATTTCTTTATCTTCCTTTACACAAATCATATTGTGATCTTTTATGCATGTTCTAGTGTCTTTTATATTAATGTACCATTTATTTTTACACCTATTTGGTAATAAGTTTGTTATTCTATCTCTCTTCTCAATAATATGATCTTTTAAGGTGTTCCCCACCTATGAATCTTCATCTATTATTTAATATGTTACTTACTGTTTTCAGTACCTGTTCATTAGTTAAATGAATCTAATTACCTTGTTAAATGTCTTGCATATTTTGCCTTGTTTCATCAATAAAAAAAGCATTTTTTTTCTTATATTTGTCCTTAATTTTAATGCTATAACTGTACATTTATTTTTAATTTCATCTTGTGCCTCATATTTACCATTCATTATTTTGATTTGCCTTATGTCCACTTTAATCAATCTATTCATACTGCTTATTATTGACTCTAATAACATTATCTGTAGTTTTTCAAAATTCTTTCATATTGATATACAGACTTGTCTATATAAATGTTACAACATTTTGGAAAGATCTTTAATTTCAAACATTTATGAAGAAATATTATTCTTTAATGCTTTCTTGTCAAACTACTGTTCAGTTTAAGGGCAAACTTATATAAAACTGTGCCTTCCATAATCTTTGGTAAATCCAGTATTACCAATCTGCTAATTAATAAACATACAGAAAAGTAGTTTTTTACTATTTAACTTATTACTGACTAGCATTTTTTAAATATATTTAATATATCATATTCATGGCATCTAATGGTGTGATCACAAGTTTTTTTATATCAGTGTTTATTATCTAATAAGCTATTCAACATATTCATATTTAATTTTAAATTTAGATTTGTTCAAATAGTCCATTTCTTTTATATGGGTTAAAGATAAACTTATTTCAATGGTTAGAAAGCATTATGAGAAGGCATTTACAAAAGCAAAATGTAGCCCTCCATTGCAAATACCCCAAAAATGTTTGTAAAAATGAAACTATATAAGGTTAACTTCCCACTAAGGTCTATTATTGATTTTGGCAGGTCATATTTTTATAAAATGGACAAAACTATTTCTGTGTGGATTACTGAAGAAATTGGGATTTGGCAAATACTCAATTAAATCATTACATGAATTCACTATCAATAAAAAAGCACAAAAATAGATAGCAATAATAAACTTGCTTCACTCAATGTAAAATAGTTATACAGTTCAATGCCCTAAACAAAATTGATTGTAGTGATTGATGAATTGCCAAGTAGCAGCAACTTTGACCATCACAAATATATTTCATAATTAATGTCTTGAAATCAATAGACAAAGATTTCACAGTGATAGTAAATGGAAAATATTATAAAATGAATAATGGTTGGCCAATGGTCTGACATCATCAGCATAATCAGTAGTCTATTACTAGCAAAAATCAAAAACTGTCCCCAAATAAACTCATACTTAATATACATTAGATACCTGGACAACATGTTTTTATGTGCTATAGATAAGCAGATTAATAAAATATGACAGGAATTGGAGGGAGCAAGCATTGACACTATTATGGACCTTGCAGAAAGAAGACATTAGTAGAGGAATAAAGTATTTGGATTTGTACATATAAAAACAGGGCCACATGCTGAGCTAAAGAATGATGCTTATGTTCCTAAATATAAAAGGAATAATACATTCTAGATTAAGAAACCCAATGTCACATAAATATGTGGGATTAAATGGCTTTTTTTACATAAAATCATACACTATGCAAGTTTGAATATGATGAGAAGAACAACATTGAAGAATATGTGAATGATCTTCAAAAGTTGGGATACAATCAAGATAAAATCATAAACATCATAAATAGATTCTATAACAAAATAAGAAACCCTCACTCCATACATCAAGAGGAACCTAAAAAATGGACAAGCCTACCTTATATTCCAAAAACTGCACGTAAATTAAAAGATATATGTAAAGACTAATTGAATATAAGCTTTTGAACTCTCCATCATAACCAACTTGTCAATAACTCTAAAGACCCTTTACCAAATGAATCACACATCAAATGGTCTATAAAATCAACCAGAGCCAATCAGCCTGTAATACTGCATATTATGGGAAATCAAGGGACAATCTGTCAACAAGACTTACCCAACATAGATATTTATATAATAGAATTTTCAGAGACAAAGAACACATGTCAATATTTATAGATCACAAGCAGAAAACCAGCACTGATTTGAGTTAACAAAAGTAGACATAATGTACACACCTGCAATAACTAGTTACCATATTCATATCAAAGAAATAGACTATTTGAATAAATCTAAATTTGAATTTAATTTTGAATATGTTGAATAGCTTATTAGATAATTAGATATATTAAATATATTGAAAGCATGCTAGGCAGTAATAAAGCTGAATAGTAAAAAAAAACTACCTTTTCTATGAATATATTCATTAATTACCAGATATTATACTGTTATTTTATATTTATTGATTCAATTTACTTTGTATGTGCCATATTTTACAAACAAATTACATTTTAATGTTAAATATGCACTTTATTAAGATAAAAATTTAAATATATTTAATTGTATTCATGGAACATATATTTGACACATTCATATTAAATGGATAATATTAAAAATTTTGACTTTTGTTTCAAATTTTCAAAGAAATTATAAGTATAATTCAAAATTATACCACTACATATATCTTGACTAAAGATATTCAAAAAGCAATTTAAAAATTTTTTCTGTACATTTTAATTCTTAAGACAAAAAAAAATTTATAATGTGAAGAATTCTGTGCCATGTATATATTTTTAAATTATATAAAAAAATTTATATGACAGGATTTAAATTATCATATATATATATATATATATATGTAATATACAAATCAATATATATATCAAAATACAGTACAATTTATATAAATTATATTCTTTTAGAAGTACTTTCGACTATACACTTTGTAGTCTTTATCAACTATATAACGTTGAATAATCAAAACGAGACAACCCTTAACAATACCCATAGTTCAATTCAGATTTCCCACAATTCTGTTATCTTAACATTTGATGACTGGTGATTTATTAACATTTAACGATTTCTTGAAATCAACATAGCCTCTTTTATTTTATGTTTATTATATTATTTGTTATATTTGATCATAATAAATCTTGTCAATGTGGATTTAAATTTGATTATAAAAATATGAAAATTATTCAAATTGAATGTTGTCATAATAAACGTAAAATAAAAGAGGCTATGTTGATTTCAAGAAATCATCAAATGTTAATGAATCGCCCATCATCAAATGTTAAGATAACAGAATTGTGGGAAATCTGAATTAAACTATGGGTATTGTTAAGGGTTGTCTCGTTTTGATTATTCAACATTATATAGTTGATAAAGACTACAAAGTGTATAGTCGAAAGTACTTCTAAAAGAATATAATTTATATAAATTGTACTGTATTTTGATATATATATATATTGATTTGTATATTACATATATTGTGAAACGAATACAGATATCAAACTTTATTTATTACATATATATTGTAATGGAAACGTATATGTAGCAGCCCCATGATTGGACTAGCCAAATGTAATGGAACCTATAATTCAGAGCCTCACTTGGATGCTCCAAATGTAATGGAACGTAAGGTAGCCCACGATTGGGCAAGTTAAATATAATGGATCGTACTTGCTACATTCCATTTAAATTGAAGAAAGACAAAATTATCCCGGTTATATAAATAATGCAATGGAAACTATATGGTAGCTCATAATTAAGCAAGTTAAATATAATGGAATGTATATGAGTTATTCCATTTATATTAAAGAATGAAGAAAAATAAACTTGTTCCAATTATATTTTAATAAATTGTTTAAATTGCCCTCCCAGCTAGCTTTATATAAAACAAATCTAAAATCATACTAATCAATGAGATCTTTCATTATAATTTATCTTTTAGGTTGATGTGACTAACTAATCAAATATATATATCAAAAATAAAGGGACTTTTATTAAATTCAAATATACACATCTACTATATAAATTTATGTACCTCTAAATATGTGTATGAAAAATAATATATATGTAAGTGACCTACAAACCAAGTAATAAATGAAATAAGAAATTATCTTTTATTAAGTCGTAAATTCAATTAATTTACTAATAATTTTGGCATTAAGAAAATAAGACTAATATAGTATCGATCTTTAAATAATTACAAAGGCATTATTTATAAAAATAAATAGCACATCTTTATTTTATGTTATCGTTTGACTTTAAATAATATTAATATTTCAATATTAATATAAACAATAAATATATAAAGACATATTTCTGCCTAATAGGTATAATATAAAGATACTAATTAATATATAGTACCTCAACTTATAAATTATATTTTCAGATTTTAAAATTATTTAAATATTTATCTTAAACATCATCTGTTATACGTTTAATGTTATAATAGAACAAGACGCTTAAATTGATCATTCACAAACGTTACATTTTACAATGAAAAATAAAAATAAACAAAAAAAAAATATATCAATCTCAAAAATATATATCCACACATCACACATATATATATAAAATTATTAAATACCTTTTTTTAAAAGTTCACTTAGTTAATTGTCCTTTTAAGAATTAATTTAGTCCATGAGTTTTTTCATCTGTATATTTTTTTATTTTTAGAATGCATTCTATTAAAAGAACGACGAAACGATTTCATTAAAGAAGATTATTAATTCTTGAATATATGCATATTTTATTAAAATGTTAAATCCAGTACATCAATTACAATTACTTTCAGATTAGAATTAAATTGATGATAATACATTTAAGATAGCTATGCCAGCTTTTAACTCCAGACGCGATGAAATTTATACGTTGAAAATTTTAGTTGTTCCATTGAAAAATTGCTTTAGAATATATGAAAGCGATGATGATGATGCAGCCCTAGCTGCGATATATCCTTATTACCCCGTCATAATTTATATGTTTATTACAAAATATATACGTTACTTCAGTATTTTAAAAATGGTAAACTTTAAAGAAATAAAATGTAATAAAATTCTATCCTTCAGTTGTTTGTTCTATATCCCATTTTTTTTAATAAGCAATAATCCTAATAATGGCTTCCTTATTATTGTCGCGTGGTTCCATGCCAGCAGATGCTATTTTAAAACTCATGTTATATATATATGTTCTCTTTTACAACAATTAACATCAAAATAAAAATAAAATATCAAGTATACATATAAAAAGTATCAAATCGAAAATTTAACATCTTTTAAAATATACATAAATAATTATTTATTACATTTAGTAATCATTGCAAATAAAATACTTTTTTTTTTTAATCAACAATTTATATGTCCTTATTTATTTTAATAATTAAATGTTTATAATGATGTACTATCGATATATATAAATAAAATAATAACTTCAAATAATAACTATATTTAATAAACATAAAAGAAAAATTTAAATATTTCATATGTAAACTTCAACTTAAAGAGATTTTTTTTTTTAATAACAAATAACAAATTTTTAAAATATAAATATCGACCTATTGATATTTACAATTCCCTCAAATCCACCGAAAAAAAAAAATGTCTTTGCAAATAACTAATTAATTATGAAATATCGAAAAACTTCTCAAATTTGTAATCTTTCTAAGGACTAACATGGTTTAAAGAATATTATTTTTCTTATTAATAACCACATTCATTTATTTATATCTATCTCTCAGATCATCTAGATATTTGTCCAAAATTTTTTTAAAAAAATATATAATAATCAAAAGTGCCTTTTCAATTCTTCCTGTAAAGAATTTCCAGTATGTTAAACTTTGTGAAAAAGTTTGCCCTAATTTACAAGATTTTCATATAGCATTTTGGTATAACTCAATTGCTTTTGAATAATTTTGAGATAAGTATCTAAAGATTTTGCTATGAACTCCTTAGATTCTACATCTATATCCTTTACATAAATAGTAACTTGATCATAAGCACTAACATAACTCTTAACTTTATCAATAATAGTTGCTATTTTATCAGATAATCTTACTTTTCCTTTGACTATCTTGATAAACATCATCGACTTGAGTAAGTCTTTATTTTACTTATTCTAGGTTCAATTAAAAACAATTCTCTGGATAATTTTGAATGGTATTCATTCAAATTTTCTAAATAATCCTTTAAAAATCGCAAATCAGTGTGATATAATTTCAACATTAAAGAACTCTTGAAAATCATTTTGTTTTACAACAATAACATTATTATATTAATTATTTTCAGTTTAACTTTAGGTTTACTTAAATTTCTTTCCTTAGTTATATTTTCTTGAAGAAAATCTTTATTATTTATCTTTCTATCTATAACTTTAAGTTTAACTTTAGCTTTTCCAATATCTTTCATAAAATCTATACTTCTTTTAAGATAATTTATTTTAAACTTATCTCTACTCATTTCTTTGAATTTTACTTTAATTTTCTTCATATTTTTACTGGTATAAATTATCTCAAGAAAATCTATTTTAATTTTCTCTTTACTTCTGAATTTAAGTTTTATTTTGACTTTGCCTAAATCTCCATTTGGATCAATTTCTACTTCCATAAAATTTACATTACATATTAGATTGTTAATTCTTGTAAAGAATATTTCTTTGTAAATATTAATTTTTGTATAAACGTTTCCACAATTAATGGTACATTTTTGAACTAGATTTTGCATTTTATCTTTAAATTTATTACTGGTATTATCCATAATCTTTAGTAATTCATTGTCTAATAACTTTAGATATTTTTCACCTAAAGAATTTAATTTTATTTCTACAGATTCATCAATTCTTTTATACTCACTACAGTATTCATCAAAAATTTTAGGTTTCTTTATAATCTTTCTTTCAATTACTTCTTCAAACAACTTACTCTCTCTTACATTAGCATTATAAATTAATTCAAAAGACTCTTGAGGTTCTTTTAAAATTTTACCATATAATTCATTATCTTTATCAACCATTTTAACATCCTCTTCATTTTCTTTTATATTTTTACTAATCACTTCAATGGGTTCTTTGTATTCTTCAAAATTTTCATCAACTAATTCAAGATTTTTACTACAGATTTTGTCAGACACATTTAATTCTTTCAGTTCTTCATCAACTTTTGTGTCTATACTCATAACACTATCATCTACCAGAGTTTTTGATGCAACTTTTAATTCTTTAGAAAGATCATCAGCATTGGTTTTCAACCCAGCTTTAAATTCATCAGAATTTGTTTTTATCTCAGCTCTAAAATCTTTTAATTCATCATAATAGGTTTTCATCATAGCCACCAGTTTTTCCAAAAAATTCCTCATATCAAGATTACCACTAACTGGCATTTTATTACTATTGTTATCCATTATTATTATAAGAACTACAATACTATATACTCAAAAAAAAAATCTAAGATATATATATATATATTTATTTCTATATAGTAACTATCACAGATCAAGGGCTCACCATCTCCAATCATTATTCCAACAAGCAATTTTTTAACTAAAAATACAAGCCTTTTTAATCTTATAATATATAATAGCTATCTGACAATCTAAATTTTACTTATTTGAACTCATGAACTTCTTGGCTTAAAAAAAAAAAAATAATAATCTTATCTATCACCATAACATCAACAAATTTCTCTAAAATATATATATGCAGAGAGTAACAACTGATATCACTAAATAACATTTATTTATATTTAATGATAATAAATATTCTACACTTATACTATATTAAAATGTGGATACTTCATATCAAATTCAATATAACCTTGAAATATTTAAACTACAACTAAATGTTCACATGCCTTAAAATAACTAATTTGATAATATAGTGAGACAACTTTCTCATTCAAAATAATGGTAGTTAAATATAAAATACTTAAATCGATACCTATAAATTTTCTGGACTTTAATACTTAATACCATTTTATACACATAAAAAAAAATATCTACTTCACTTATTATTAACTTTTGTGCTCGAAATATTTTACTAAAATTGTACTAATGCAGTTTACTACTAACAAATATTTACTAATTGAACTTCATGTTTAAAAGTCACTTACAAAGAAAAAAAAATATTAATATACTTGTTTTCAAACCCTAATTGATAATCAATGTAATAATTATTTTAATATAAGTATAATATTTGCCTCCACCAAATGTAATGGAAACGTATATGTAGCAGCCCCAGGATTGGACTAGCCAAATGTAATGGAACTTAAGGTAGCCCATGTTTGAGCAAGTCAAATGTAATAGATTATTTGTTACAAACAATAATCAATTAATCAAACTCTTAAGTTTGGTGTTATATATTTAAGTTATATACTTATCTATTCCTCCAAAGATCCGACAGATATTGACAACCAAAAGATTGATTAGCACTTCACAACTTTGATGTAGATAAAAGAATTCAATCATTACTCCCAAAGCATACAATGTTTCATGAACACTTAGATGACTATCACATTTCATTCTATCCTATCTACTACAACCCATAATAATTTTTTCTTAGAACACCATTACACTACCCTGCTTATATTTAAGTCTTAGGGGCTATTATTTATAAAATATTTCCTTGCTCATCTTAAGGAGACTTAGAGGCAAATATCATACATACATCAAAATAATTATACCTTACTCTCTCTGGAGTTTTAAAGATAAAATCATGGCAGGACTACTGTTAACTGCTTCATGATAAATAATAATAAACATCAAGATTTGGGTTGGAGCAATGAATGAGACTAATCAATCACAAGTGACATGAATGCATCACATCCTCAAGACAATGACAAAACTCCCCACTCAACATCAATACGTGCAACAGAACCAACCAAACTCCAACAATCAAATATCCCATCCAACCTTCAAAATTATAGATTTTCTACAACTCAAACTTTCCAAATATGTACAAAATTATTATACTATAATTCAACACCATCAATATACTTTTTAAATTGAAATTAAACTGCTTCATGACTATATTTATCTTTCATCACTAAAAAAAATACAATAATATTAACCATCACCATCTAAACATAAGGCTAAAATATTTCCATTTATATAAAAAAAATTAAACACACAAAAATGCTTCTCTTTCTTTAAACCATACATCTCATATTAATATATATACTAGACATCTTAATCTCAAGTATGTGGGGTATTTCAAGCCCTAATTAGCTTATTTCTAGCCCTAGTTGTTGCGCCAAATGTAATGGAAACGTATATGTAGCAGCCCCATGATTGGACTAGCCAAATGTAATGGAACCTATAATTCAGAGCCTCACTTGGATGCTCCAAATGTAATGGAACGTAAGGTAGCCCACGATTGGGCAAGTTAAATATAATGGATCGTACTTGCTACATTCCATTTAAATTGAAGAAAGACAAAATTATCCCGGTTATATAAATAATGCAATGGAAACTATATGGTAACTCATAATTAAGCAAGTTAAATATAATGAAATGTATATGAGTTATTCCATTTATATTAAAGAATGAAGAAAAATAAACTTGTTCCAATTATATTTTAATAAATTGTTTAAATTGCCCTCCCAGCTAGCTTTATATAAAACAAATCTAAAATCATACTAATCAATGAGATCTTTCATTATAATTTATCTTTTAGGTTGATATGACTAACTAATCAAATATATATATCAAAAATAAAGGAACTTTTATTAAATTCAAATATACACATCTACTATATAAATTTATGTACCTCTAAATATGTGTATGAAAAATAATATATATGTAAGTGACCTACAAACCAAGTAATAAAATGAAATAAGAAATTATCTTTTATTAAGTCGTAAATTCAATTAATTTACTAATAATTTTGGCATTAAGAAAATAAGACTAATATAGTATCGATCTTTAAATAATTACAAAGGCATTATTTATAAAAATAAATAGCACATCTTTATTTTATGTTATCGTTTGACTTTAAATAATATTAATATTTCAATATTAATATAAACAATAAATATATAAAGACATATTTCTGCCTAATAGGTATAATATAAAGATACTAATTAATATATAGTACCTCAACTTATAAATTATATTTTCAGATTTTAAAATTATTTAAATATTTATCTTAAACATCATCTGTTATACGTTTAATGTTATAATAGAACAAGACGCTTAAATTGATCATTCACAAACGTTACATTTTACAATGAAAAATAAAAATAAACAAAAAAAAAAATATATCAATCTCAAAAATATATATCTACACATCACACATATATATAAAATTATTAAATACCTTTTTTTAAAAGTTCACTTAGTTGATTGTCCTTTTTAAGAATTAATTTAGTCCATGAGTTTTTTCATCTGTATATTTTTTTATTTTTAGAATGCATTCTATTAAAAGAAGACGAAACGATTTCATTAAAGAAGATTATTAATTCTTGAATATATGCATATTTTATTAAAATGTTAAATCCAGTACATCAATTACAATTACTTTCAGATTAGAATTAAATTGATGATAATACATTTAAGATAGCTATGCCAGCTTTTAACTCCAGACGCGATGAAATTTATACGTTGAAAATTTTAGTTGTTCCATTGAAAAATTGCTTTAGAATATATGAAAGTGATGATGATGATGCAGCCCTAGCTGCGATATATCCTTATTACCCCGTCATAATTTATATGTTTATTACAAAATATATACGTTACTTCAGTATTTTAAAATGGTAAACTTTAAAGAAATAAAATGTAATAAAATTCTATCCTTCAGTTGTATGTTCTATATCCCATTTTTTTTAATAAGCAATAATCCTAATAATGGCTTCCTTATTATTGTCGCGTGATTCCATGCTAGTAGATGCTATTTTAAAACTCATGTTATATATATATGTTCTCTTTTACAACAATTAACATCAAAATAAAAATAAAATATCAAGTATACATATAAAAAGTATCAAATCGAAAATTTAACATCTTTTAAAATATACATAAATAATTATTTATTACATTTAGTAATCATTGCAAATAAAATACTTTTTTTTTTTTTTAATCAACAATTTATATGTCCTTATTTATTTTAATAATTAAATGTTTATAATGATGTACTATCGATATATATAAATAAAATAATAACTTCAAATAATAACTATATTTAATAAACATAAAAGAAAAATTTAAATATTTCATATGTAAACTTCAACTTAAAGAGATTTTTTTTTTTAATAACAAATAACAAATTTTTAAAATATAAATATCGACCTATTGATATTTACAATATATATATCATTAAATTTATAATTAAAGTGTCAAAAATATTTTATATTTTTCAGTTAACAGCATTTTATAAGAAGTACATTTACATTGCAAAAACTAACCTGTATTTTCAAATATTGAATAACCTGTTAAATTAGACACTGTACATTAAGATTAAATAAAAACAGACTAAAAAGAACAAATGTTGAAAAACAACAACAAAAAAAAATTAAAGGATTAAATAAGTATGATCATATAAGATAAAAAATAATATTGATTACATTTAAAAAAAATTTATAAAAAGGAAAAAAAAAGCAAAACTGATAAATAAATTTAATACGGAGAACACATATAAAAATCTTACAATCAGAGCAACATATAAAAGACTTGGAAAAATTTGTTCTGAGATTATTTGTGAATGAACAACTGATAAACACATACACTGGTGTATCTTGATTTATAATGGTGTTGAGTTCTATCATTCTGATTGTATATAATGAATAGCAGTGTCTCTTTTTACATATGTGATCTTTTATATTTGCTATATACAATTCAGTAACTTTCATTAAATTTATACAATTTTAAATAATGAAAGTGAATTGATATACTTATGATAAAAACCAATATAATTTTTTTAGATTATAAATTTTCCAAATACAATCTTTTTTAAAGTTTGATTATATTCAAAAATTTTAAAATTTAAATTTACATTTTGCTAAGACAATAGAATTTCATTTGAGTATAGTCATTTATTTTATTATTATTTTGACTATTTTTAAATCAATTAATGTATACTTTTTCACACTCACAAAATTTATTATAACCTATTAATCATACCCAGAATAATAAATGTTGCTTTTCAGTATACTTTACAATACAATACCAAATTATACAAATTATAAAAGTATGTTTTTATAACATGTAATATAAATTACGATGTTAGACATTTACACTATCAAAGATATATGTTTTGATAGTCAAAATAAGAGTCATAGATCAATTCACAGATCACATGACCCTATCTCTTAAGCTTGTAAGATATAAACAGTGAGGATTGCTAATTCCTCTACAAGCTTTATGATAAATGCTTAGCCAGAACCAGCACTTAAAATATCCCTGTCAGGAACCCCTCCCCAAACCCCTGACCATGGTTTCGTGCTTTGGCACTCCTCAGAGAGGTGTCAGAGTATGTTCAGACTATGACTATGACTTTTATTTTGACTATTTATAGTCTCTGCCAAAAGTCTTATGCAATTTTATATTGCTATGACTACTAATATATTCTATGGCTGAAGATCTATCAGCCCCATATAGCTATTTGAGTTGGATGGCTGGGTTTGAAGACATGTAGATGTCTGAAAATTTCAGATTTTCCACTCAATAGATAACTTTTAGCTAAGTGCTTAGCTTTGGGTTGGTATTTTTAGATCTAGTGTCTGAACCTACCCTGATACCTCTCTGAGGAGTGCCAAAGCATGAAACCATGGTCAGGGGTTTGGGGAGGGGTTCCTGACAGGGATATTTTAAGTGCTAGCTCTGGCTAAGCATTTATCATAAAGCTTGTAGAGGAATTGGCAATCCTCACTGTTTATATGTTTTGATACTTTGTTTTGGTATCATTCTATGACTGTTAGGAGGTCAATATCATCTGTTACACCTCAAAAAGATTTCTGAAAGCTTTATAATATTTCCTCATAATTTCCAATGTATATATTATTGGTTGAATGTGAGTTGAAGCATGCAGTTACTTTTTGCTTTGCTGGGTTTTTTTTAGCATAATTTTTCACTTTGTGTGATCATTTATTTCCTATTAAAATGTTGGAATTATAATAAGAGTCAACCCAGTAAAATTTTATAATAGATAAAAATCAATTGACTTTTTAAAAAAATTAAATAGGTAAAAATTGAATTTTGCTTTATTCAATTGTAAATAAAGTTCTAACTCTAAATATTTATTTCTTAAATTACGCAAATGCTAGAAGACAAACTCAAGTATTTTTTTTGAATACAGTTGTTTATTTATAAAAATCAAAAAATATTTATTCTTAAATTATGAAAAGAAAAATAAATAAATTGTTAACTATAAAGATTTAATATTCTAAAGTTTTCTTTAATAATGCAAATATTTTTAAACAAAAAAAAAATGTTTGTCTTCAGAGTGGCTCACTCATATGTTTTAGATATGTATTCTAGTTTGTAAAAATTAATCATTAGCTATAGTTATCAGAGGGAAGGAGGCTTGCATAATTTTTCTGCAAAACTTCACAAATATCAATCACTAAATATATATAAAAATGTCTGTATATATATGTTGAATTCTTTATCTAACAGCTGCTATATAGAATGGTAATCTTGCTGTAGCTTTTAGTTGTTTATATATTAATTATTTTGAAAATTGTAGATTTCATTTCAGTGTTTTGTTTATTATATATATGAATATATGTGCGTGTGTAGGTATACAAAGGGAAGAATATATATTTATAAATAGATAAATAGAAAGATCGGTGAATGAATATAAGAATAAATGATTAGACAGCTAAATAAATAGATAGCTAAACAGACAGACAGATAGACAGATAGATAGATAGATAGATAGATAGATAGATAGATAGATAGATAGATAGATAGATAGATAGATAGATAGATAGATAGATAGATAGATAGATAGATAGATAGATAGATAGATAGATAGGTAGGTAGGTAGATAGATAGATAGATAGATAGATAGATAGATAGATAGATAGATAGATAGACAGACAGATAGATAGATAGATAGATAGATAGATAGATAGATAGATAGATAGATAGATAGATAGATAGATAGATAGATAGATAGATAGATAGATAGATAGATAGATAGATAGACAGGTAGGTAGTAGGTGGGTGGGTTGGTTGGTCAGTCAGTAGATAGATAGGTAGGTATGCAGGCAGACAGACAGACAGACCAATAGATAGATAGACAGATAGATAGATAGATAGATAGATAGATAGATAGATAGATAGATAGATAGATAGATAGATAGATAGATAGATAGATAGATAGATAGATAGATAGATAGATAGATAGATAGATAGATAGATAGATAGATTGATTGATAGATAGATAGATAGATAGATAGATAGGTAGATAGATAGATAGATAGATAGATAGATAGATAGATAGGTAGGTAGGTATGCAGGCAGATAGATAGATAGATAGATAGATAGATAGATAGATAGATAGATAGATAGATAGATAGATAGATAGATAGATAGATAGATAGATAGATAGATAGATAGATAGATAGATAGATAGATAGATAGATAGATAGATAGATAGATAGATAGATAGATAGATAGATAGATAGATAGATATAATATGTGTGAATAAAATGGTGATTTAATCCATTAAGACAGCTTGTTTTTTTCTAGTTAAGCAGTAAATAATTAGAAATAATATAATGAATTTTTAGACTATCAATGAAGTGAGTTAAGGAAATAAATTATATTTTATTTGATTTTATTGCCATTGTTATATTGAATGATTATAAAATGTTTAAGCACTGAAAATGGCAGAACTGGGCCATAATCCATAAATATTGAGGTCCAGAGCTTGCCACTTTACCATTACCGCAAACCATATATAACTGTGATTTCAATCAGTATCTATCACACACTTGCTTATTTTAAACATATCTTTAATCTTATTCAATACCATCAATTTTAAATACATTTTAGTGTTAATAGCTTGGATTTTTTTAATAATTAATATTAAAGCTTGTTAGATCTAGTTTTCAAGTTACTTCTTTGAAATAAACTGAAGTCTGAATGTTTTTCAAAATAGTAATCTTTTATAAGCATTGAAACATTGTTTTGCTTACACTGTATATTCACACAGACATTTCTCTGTTATTTTAACTTATAGCTTCTAAGTACATATAATACAGTAATCTTTATTTTTTGTTATATATATATGATATAAATATTTGCAGTAGTTTACATTGCCAGAAGGTAATAAAACAGGTTAACAATTAAAGTTAGATCTAACATCTTGACTGATAACTTCTTAAAAAGGTGTGAAGCATATCAGAATTTTACACCTATTTTGCAGATCAACATAAACTAAAGTTATATTAAAATGTTAATAAATAATAATAGGTAACTTTATTTTCCAGGTGCAGCAATAAATATCCAAATGTAATTAAGATTTTTAGCTTTGTCTTTTTTATTAACATTACTTCTTTAAACACCGCAATAGTTGGAAGTAATTTGCTTTTTCATTGATCCAATTGTAAATATTGTATATATAAATGCAAGGTGCAGTAACTTCAAGATTGACATTATGACAAAAAGAAATATATTTTTTTATTATTATTATTCGTCTATTGATGTTATTGTTAGTTTTGTTTTATTATAAGTATGACAAATCAGACAACTATTTATATTTTTAAAAATATAATTGAATTTTAATCAGATTTAAGCATTTTGACATTTTAAAAAAATAAATGTCATTTATGTTACTAATTTATTTTTATTTTTACACATTTAACTTATTTAACAATAAGTGAAAATTCCTATTCTCCGTAAGAAAAATTCAAATTATTTTAAGTTAAAGTCTTTGTTTTTATTCTATATATTAAAAATTAAAAGACTAATTGAAAGAAAGCTTTCCTTAGGTAAAATTATATTTTAAATTTTATTACATAAAATCAATTTGTTTGTAACTAGTTTTTTATTATTATTAATTTAAACTTTTTAAATATATATACAATGTTTTTAATAGACTTTTTTAATGTTTTTATATATACGAATATATATATATTTAAATATTAATATCTGCTATCTAAATGTAAATTTGTATTTATTCTTTTCTTTAATTATTACATTGTAACCTATTGTATGATTGTCTGAAGATTTGTGGTGAACCGCATTTCACTATCAGTTTTAGATTAAAATATTTGTAACATCTAGTTACTTGTTAAATATTTTTTAAAAATTCAAACTTTATATTTTTTAAAATATATTCAACTTTTAGCAAAACATATAGTTAGTATATTTTAAGTGTTGCTAGTTTGATCAGTGACAAGTAACATGGGAATTAAATTGCTGACGTTTAGAGTTTGAGAATACTAAATTAAAGCATCAACTTTAAATTCAATACTCAAATATCTATTGGTCACTAATTCAGAAACCGCGATAGCTGTCATGGATCCAGTCTTGAAAACCCAAAGAAAAGAATTAGTACATCACTCATAAAACATTGTGTTCCGTAGCAACGTGTATGTTATAACTACTAGTTAAATATATTTAGGAAAGTAAAAATAATTTGAATCTTGCCAAAAAAAAAACATTTAACAATTTAGTTATGTGATAGAAGTAATCTAATGTATAATTAATTATTAACTAATATATATTTAGTTTTTTGTTGAAGTTAAAGAATCTTACTAATTCTAAAGCAGTTATGTAATTTGTTTATATTGTATGTTTCTTATATATGTAAATAGAAGAATTTGAACTCAGGATTTTTAAATCTATCTATCCTCCACTCTATCTTAAGCAACTGATACACATGACCACACATATGCAAAAAAGCCACATTATCCTCAATGTTCGCACATCCTTTTGATTATTTTATAGATTTTCTCAGATCATTTTCTTCATCATTTTCAGTCAGTCCACTGCAGTTAAACACATCTTCATAAAAATCTATAGCAAGTTACTCACACTCTCTTACCACCCCAATAATAATTCTGAAAACTTTCTAATTTCATCCTTCCATTTCAAAGTAGACCAATCATAAAAATTATTTTTATCTATTCCAGTGCTTTTTTTTTTAGAGATAACTTTTTTTAAAAAAATTAATGTCCATTAAGCTTTCTTTAAATTTTTTTTTCATTTCCGAAATTTATAATTCTTTTATTTTAAAATAATCTTATTTTTAGAATTCAGCAATTTGTTTTTATTTGTTTCATTTTTTCTAATACTGTATTTCACTCTTTCTATCTTTCATTTATAATTTATTTTAAAAGTTGTTGTTTTTTGTAATTAATCACTTTATTGTTTTATAAAGATCGTTAAAAATAAGATAGTTTAAAAATAAAAGAATATTGTCTTATGGAAATGAAAAAAGAGATAGAAAGGAAAAACAATATAATATATATTATTAAAAAGAATATAGTATCTAAAAAGAAAGCAATATTGAAATAGCACAAAAAAAGTTATTTGAAAAAATGAAAAAAAAAAAAATTAACAACACTTTTAATATATTAGTATAAACAAATGCTTACTTCAAACAGCCATTATACTTCACATTACAGTTTGTTCTTTTGTGGGTTGCTTTCAAATAAAAATAAGGGAAAATTTAAAGAGTATATGCAAAAAGATTTTTTTTTTTACTTACAATGTGCATAATGATTATATTAGTGACAATACAGGATTAAAGCATACAATTTTCACAGTATTAAAAAACATATATCCATCATTGCTGAATAACGTGCATTATCATCTAGAAAATAACATCAGGTATTTATGATCAAAAAATCTAAACATAATTATACATTCAAAAATAATGACACAATACACAATACTATAATAATTCCATAGTTATTTTATGCAAAAAATTTAGAGCTTTCATATATAAATTATATCCAAAATATTTAAAGTAACAAGAGCTTGTCTTCTAAAAAGATTTCTAGCTTTATTCTAATATCAAAGAGGAAAAACACCTTTAATTAGATGACAGAGATATATTATACTGTTGTTAAAATTGTTTTATTTAAACAATATAAAACTTACCCTCCATAAAAAATTAAATGCTGATATAAGAAAATATAATTGCATAATGGCAAAGAAAGTTATGGAAAATAAAAATATAAAAATATATATTATCTAGATATTTGGAGTTAATATTATTTCAACAATAAAAATTAAAAATTTTAATTACAATATTAAAAACAATGGTGAATTCTACAAAAATCAATAAAACAACAATAAAGTAGCACATAATAATAGCGATTGAAATTTTCTACAAAGAATAGAAAAGTTTCAAAATATAAGATTGGATGATTCTATTTCTTCAAAACATTTACAACATCTTTATAGAATTTAAATAGAAGGTGAAAAAAAGTAAACTCACATCATTTAGATTATTTGAAGCCTGAAAATGTGAGTGCTTTTCAAATAATGTGGATGAGCTGCAAAAAGTGTTACAAATAAAATGTGATACAAAATCAAAAATAAAACGAAGTAACAAGTCTTATATATATATATAAAAGATTTATAAGTGTGAGTTATAAAAAGATAATTAAAAATATTTTGACCAAATTGCTAATATAAATGATAATATAATAGACAAAATTAATCATATAATTAATCTATTATGAAATGCTTTTAGTAGCAGTAACTCAAGTGTGAAAGACAATATAATGTTAATATATATAATCTTCTAATACTTATATGGATTAGATTCTTGAATAGTTAGTGTACAAGAAAAACAGAACATTGTAGATCACACAGTGAATTGTGGAATGATGTATGTTAGAGTTAATAGGAATCACATATTAAATTGCAAAAAATAAAATAATAAACAATAAGTCACTAATGACGTCAAAAATTGAAGAAATACAATAAATTTGGAGAATTTAAAAAACTATAATTAATCATTGTTGGAAGTGAGAATATATATATATGGTCATGATTCACTTGAAAATGTATATCTAATTAGAAAAATAATGTAAGCGAATATGCTGTTATTTTTTCACTTTATTATTAAATTATTTAAAGCCTTCTCATATCAAAATCAAATCCAAAAAGCAGTAGAATCAATGGAGTGATTCATTGTTTAAAAAAAAATATTTTTTTCCAAAATAACCTTTATTTGCACAAAAAGTTAAATATGCAGCGTAATATAGAGTTCTTGTTTACAGTCAGGGGTGATTAGTATTGTACTATTGATAAGTATGAATCACAAAGAATTAAACATATTAAATAAGCAGTGGACTAACAATGAGATTGAATACCAGAGCATTGTATAAAATAAATTGTGAAATCATGTTTGTTTAACAAATATATTATATTAAATTGAATATGAGATGAGCAATGGATATTAACAAGTGATAATATGAAGTGAGTAACTTTCAACATCTCACATTTTTAATGATAAAACCTCATTTAATCCATAGTATGACATCATATTTGAAAACTAAACATTCATTGTGCAAATACCTTATCATTGTAAACCAAAAACCATTAGTCATAATTGTGGCATGAGTGTGGATTACATCAAGACAAATTAAAGAATGAGTTGTTATTAAATTAGATGATGATTACAGGATTAAAAGTAAAATTTTATGTTATGTTACTTATCAGGTGTGATCTAAGTTGGCATATAAATTCCATGGAGTGTAAAGTTTGAGTATCATAAATAAATTATGCACATGGCTATTGCTAAATATTTAATTGACTCCATGCTTGCTTGGTGAGTCTAGGCAGGTAGGTTCTTAGGTCACTTTCTTTAACTTTATATAGTAACTTTAGAAAAAGGTCTTCATAATATTCTATTGTTTAGTTATTCACATTATCTTGAGGAATATATATATATATATATATATATATCACATATATCTTGAGGAAAATATATATATATATATATGCATGTATTTTTCCATTTACTACACTTCAATGTAAGATAATGCATCAATAAAAAATGCAGTTAAAATAAGACCTTTTATAAAAAATAAATAATTTGATTAATACACTGACCATTTATAGTTACAATATTATGATTTGTAAATATAAGGCATTAGTAAGAATGTATTAATAGCAATCATCTTTAATTAATACAGAAATGATTACTATAAGTATTATTTATTAGATTAAAAATTATTACATATCTTTTAATTTTTCATATAAATTTTAAAGTTAAATAACTTTAAATATAACCATAAAATTATTTAAGTATGTGTTTTGTGAAAATGTATACTTTTAATCATATTTCTAGAAATTATGATTAATATTCACTTTTTTATATTTTATATGCTGCTAAGTATATAATACATTTTGAAATGGCAATTGCAAAAATCATGCAAAGCAAACGTTTTCAGTGTGCTGAAAGGCATACACTCACTTTTTTATCAGAAAATATTTAAAAATAAAGTTATCAGTTTATTCTCAGACCTTCAGATTTTATTAAGGCTGGTTGTTCTAACAAATATTGAGATTAGAAGTGAACTGTTCAAACTAGATATCAAAATAATCAGTCAAACAAAAGCAAGAAACAGCAAGTTACAGTCATTCCAACTCCAAGAGAAAAAGATACCAAAATAAGGTAAGTATTAATAATACAACTAGAAATAAATCTATGATCACTATACAAAACAATCTTTGAACTAGAAATACACCCATATATAAAAATGGGCCATTATTCTATTTGTTTGATATTTTTGAACCTGCCTTTTAACTTCTTATGCAGAAAACTTTTACTTTTGATCTACTTCATGAATGGGTCTAATTATAGCTTTGGTGTACTCCATTTTTGTTCAGATATTTCCAACAAAACAATTCAACCTCACATTTCTTTAGAATATATTTGAGATAATCTTTACAATGTAAACTAGATCTATCTCTTCTGTGAAAACTATGTTTAAGTTCACCATAAAGTAACTTTTGGGGAAGTTGTGCATTATTTTCACTTTACATGTCCAATCCAATAAAGATGTGATTTTGCAATAATGTTTTCTATAGTAATATATCCAAAAAATTTAAAAACATATTTATTGGTCTTATCTTGTCATTATATTTTTAAAACTTTATAGACCTTTCTTAAATGAAACTTTTCTAATATCTTTACATTTTGACAATATGTGTCCAACTTACTTCCATACAATAAATGAGACAAAGCTCTATATACAGCTAATTTCAATTGCTACAGTCATTCCATTGTGAAGAAATAATTCATCCTTTGACATATTAAAAAAAGCTTCAGCGCATTGGAAACATTGCTGCACCTTATTATCTATCACTTTTCAACTTAAAAAGCTAACAAAATATTTAAACTGGTTTACATTCTGAAGGTGATGTTCAACCAAGCTAAAAATTGTTGAAGATTTATCTTCCATTACAGGTTGATGAAATAAAAACCTTTAGAGTTTTTTTTGAACATTAATTCCTAAACCAAAGTCTTTATATGTTGTAGACAGAATATTAAATATGTTCTGTAGATTTTCTATTGAACTGGAACAAATAACATAATCATCAGTAAGCTGAAAATCCAGAATCCAAAAAAAAAAATGAATTTCTTGTTTTTGTTATTAATTATTTTAAATTAAAAGTTTTGCCATTAATGTTTAATGCAGTTTACATTTCAAATGTCTCCTATTTTTTTTTGCCTGTAATAATAATATTTATTTTCTTTGCTTCATTTAGATATAGTAGAATATAAATAAACTTTAGTGGATAATCAACTAATTTTAAACAATGCCATAAACTTGTCTTATTAACTGATCTTTTGTTCTCAACACTTTTATTGCATTTGCTTGACAACCAAACCCATGTTTATAAATGCTTCTTGTTTTTCTAAAACCAATTTTTTTTTTGCCTATGCCTTGAAAAAAACTAGTCACCAAAATCTGTAAAAATACCTTTGCATCAGTTAATAACAATGATATTTTATAAAAAATGATATTGTCTATTTCCCTTTATTTTAAAAAAAATTGGAACAATAGAAGCATCCTTAAGATAAGACAGCATAACTTCATAAATTCATATATTTCTAAAGAGAAATCCATTATCTTTATAAGGTAGCATATCTGTATCATATTTTACAACTTCTCCAGTTATCTCATAAGTATTTACAGCCTTCCAATTTTTAAATTTCAAACATCAAAATGAGTAGATAAAATGGATTTATTATAAATAAAATAAATTTATCATTAAAATTTTTCATTTCAGTTTTTGTTTTATCATTCAAAAGATAATCAAAATATCATCCATCTGTTTAAAATATAATTGCCATCACATAATTCAAGTATCACTTCTGAATTTAATAGAAATATAATACTATTTTTCAAATCCATTTATTATTTTTAATGCATCAAAATAAAAAATCTAAAATGGCCACAATGGCTGAATGTTTGCATCACTTTTATAACTTAATTTACTAATCATTTGTAAACTTTCTTTTTAGTCAAAGATTTATTATGAAGTTCTACATCTAATTTATTGTTCTGCCAAACAGAAAATAAATAATAATTTGTTTTAGTAAACCCAAGAATAGATTTACTTGTACTCATAACAAACTCCTTAAAAAAATTTCATGTTACAGTAACGTGACAACCCTGAAAGTCCAAATTATCAATTTTCGTTTGACAATTGTGAAAATTTTGCATGAATAATAGACACTTCGGACATAAATTTTCTTGTGAATATGATTGGAATAAGATTTATTTTAATGCAACTATCATTTAGACTTGAAACATACAGAAATATTATTCATTATTGGATAATCTCTAGTCTAATAAATGACTAATAAAAATTATTAATATACTTTTATTAAGTAATTTGTGTCAAAGTTGTGAGGACAGCATATTTGACACTTATCAATTAAGTTGTAGTAATTTGAAATATATATATATATATATATATATATATATTTAAATATATCAATTAAGTTGTAGTAATTTGAAATATATATATATATACTGAACAATGATAAAGATATGTGTAAGAGATCATGGTATGGCTAACTGTTGAGTACTGGTTTAGCATGAAATGTGCATCTTGGGATTATAGATTTTTTCACATATCTTTGGTCATATATTTATGATTACATCCCTCCACAAAGTGAATAGAAGCCAATCCCTACCTTGCATGAAAATGGTGCAGTTAAAATTACACTACAGAAATATTATTCATTATTGGATAATCTCTCATCTAATGAATGTCTAATAAAAATTATTAATATACTTATCTATGATTTTATAAATAATATATGTTTGTAAGTGTTAAGTAATATGAACTTCTATATATTTTGATTTTTAATTATAATGTAATTTATTAAATGCCATTGAATATAGCATGAATACAAACATATTTTATTCATAGTGACTTTGTACTTAAACAGTTTTTGATAGTCAATCTGTATGTTATGCAAAAATTCAATAACAGCAAAACCATTTGAATTGACTTCATCAGTATTATTATTTCCAATATCTTTTGACTACATTTGCACTAACATGTGCATTAAAATCTTTAAGAACAAAAAGTTTGATATTTTAATGGTACTTCTGTAATAATACTATCTTGTAAGTAATAAATATATTAATAAAATGGGTATAGGTAGCATTGTGGAAGACAACTTTAACATGATTAGACTTTTACTTATATATTGAGTAATTGTAAAGATAGAAAATGCTGATTAAATAAATGTGTGTATATACATATTAAAACATCATAATCCATTGCAGAATAAACTTTTAAAAAAAGGTGGCATTATTCATATAACACATTAACTGCAAGATAGTATGAATTTTAAAGATTTCTTATGTTGCTTTACTTTGTATCTAAAAGTAAGCATATATTAATTTTTTCAACAGTAATTAGTTGTCTTTATTAGGTTGACACTGGGAAAAAACATTATTTTTGAGCTCTTACCATTGTCATAGTTATGCCAAATGCGAATACTAATCACTGTAATTTGACACCTTTATATAATGTATAAAGTGAAGTAGATATATGTTTATGCATGATGATTTGGAACTGAAATTCTTTTATATATATTGTACTAATTAATAATTGTACTGAATAAGTTACTGTATTTAATCAAAGTTATTTCAAATTTATCCTCACTCATTTCAAATTCATTATATCACAACTACTCTGGTATAATCTTTTACCCCCCTTAATAAACACATATTCTGTGAATAATTTTTATTTATTAGGTGTTGATAATATATATATTATAAATATATATATATATATATATATATATATATATATATATTATAAATATGATCTTCTAAAGATTTTAAAACCTGTACTTATTTGCATTTAAACATCTCTCTACTGTGATTAACCCTTCATTGCAATACTGACCCAATTTTCATATAAAATTAGATTTTTATTCGCAATATGGCAATTTATAGAATAGTAATTTAAACACATAAAGTTCTATGTGTAATAATTAGAATTTATGAAATGATATATATTTAACCAATCTGATTTTAAAATTTTCTAACTCATCATCTCTATCTTGCATTTCCCTGTTTTGCATTTTGTTAAAACAATACTTTCTATCTTTAACATAACAGAACAGTACTCTCCCTGAAGATGAGAACTATTTCCACTTTATAGCATTTTACAGATCAGAGAATATTTCATTACAAGGAACATGGTATGTAATAATCAGTAATAGTGTCATAGCAATGTCCATCTAAAAAAACTTCAAATTCTCAACCTATCACTCGTATTTTGTACAATATGTGTATTAATTCTAAATACTAAATATGGTTATACTTACTTTCCAAGAATAAATATGCATAATTGCATCTGAACACAGAGATTTGTTTTGGTCAAATTTTGAACAATTATCATCATCATCTTTAGTTGTCTGCCCAAAAGCAAATCCTATATTCTTTGAACTAAATTATATTCTTCAAATCTTTTCATCCCTTTCTTGTTCTACTTTTCAAATATCTACAGCTATTTTTTTAAATTATTTCTAAACTTTAATTTTCCACATTTTCCTCATATTTTCTATACTACCTTCCAACACAATTTTCATAATTCATCTCCTTTAAATACATATTCAATCCATTCTTATTTATTATTTTTCAATTTTCTTTCTATTTTAATTTTTTCCAAAAATAATATTTTTTTTACTTATTTTTTAATGTAATTGTATTTTTAATCTTTTTTTTTTTTTTAATTTATCTTTTCAAATTTCCTCCAAATCCACATTTCCAAGGTCTCCAATTGTCTCACTTTTTAAAATTGTTTGTGTTTCATACAAAATTATATTCCAAACTAAATATATAACAAGTTTGTATTTTAAATCTTTTTAATTGTCCACATTTTTTATTAAAAATTTGATAAATTATTGCAATTTTACTTGCTAGTTTCATCATCATTCATCCGCTTTTCTAAATATGTAAAAAATCTAACTTCTTTATCATTTTTATCCAATGCTTACTCTTAATCTTTTTTTAAATCTATTTTTTTCTATTAATTTGATTTGCATCATCTTAAACGTTCTATACAAAAAATTGTCAATCGAATATAACATTTTAATGAATTCTTCACTATCATCTTCAAATATTCCCATATCAGTAAATACTATATAATTAATCTTTTTACTCCAATTATAGTCGTAATCTTAATCAAAACAATCGTTAACAACTTACCTAATTATATCTATTTTAATGATCAACAAATCTGTTTTATGTGTATTTCTATACCAATTTCTTATGTATGAAGTCTATTTAATCTTATATTTATTTCTGATTCTTATAAACAAACTTTTTAATAGCCATTTTTTTCCATTTTCTCCAACAATTATTTTTTTAATCAAATACGTTTTTTTTTTTTTTCGTATGTCAAATGCGTTGACCAGGAAGCGAACCCGCGCTTGCTGTTTGGAAGGCAGCTATGCTAACCACTAGGCCACCAACGCTTTTTAAGATTAATAAAACAAAATATTAATGTTTTTTTAAAATATCTTTCTTAACAATAACTTTTATTATTACAATTTCTTTTCTTGTCCATTATCTATTCTAAATCCAAATGTTCTTCATCTACTCAAAACTTATAACACATGAAATGTTAAGTTAATTGTGGTAAAATTCTCAGTTCTTGAATTGGCCCTTTTTTTAGCTGATAGGAAATCAACTGGTTTATTTCCTAAATCAGAGTTCTATCAAACTCTTTTTTTGTCATAATCTTCAATAATTTAATAGAAGTTTCATGAACTTTCTGTTTCTTTTTACTTTTGATTTTATTTAATGCTTTTATTACTTCTTTCTTAAAAATTGAATAATCTATTTCATTCTTATATGTGTGACTTATTAAAAATTAATATAGATGAAGGTTTACAAAAAAAAATTTGAATGGTTTATTGATCATTGCTTAGGAGTTGATGAAAAGTTTGAGAATTGGAAGTAAGAGATATGGAATCATGATTATGAATCTTGGGTTACAAAGTCCACCATTTTACCACTTCATTAAACCATGTGGATCAAAGCTTTTAATCATATATCATATAAATCACTATACATTTATTTCATCTTTCTAATCTACTTTCTTTACCAATACTTTATCACTTCTATCTTCAGTAACTTCTTTGCTATCCCATCCATTAGTAAATAAAATAAATCAAAATTACTTTTTTGCCATTTATTTTTTTATATTCACTTTTCAGACATTCTTATTTAACATAACGCCTTTCATGTTTCAATTTACTATTACATTTTTTTATTTCTATTTATAATTTCTTCAGAATTATTTTTCATCTACCATTTTACTAATAATTTCATTATTAATCCATGGCTTTTTGGTCTTACTTTTTCATAACCCATTGTCTCTTGTGATAATTTTGAAATTTTATTTAATAATTTTCTATCATTATTTGAATTTACTTTATCAGAATTCCATTTGAACTTAGTAAGTGTGGCTTTTTTAATTAAAAGTTTTATTGATTAAATTCAATTAAACAACTGTGACCAAGTAGTGATTAGACGCTATAAAGTCATATTTTGTTAATATGTTCAACCAGTTTACATAATGAATTAAAGAATATACAGTTTCTAAAAATATTAATAGCAAAAATCAAAAGAAATTTTTAATAAGAATTCATAATTATGCAATAAAAATAATATAGTAAGATTTATTGCTTATCCAATTATTTTCTAAAATTGTTTAGCAACCTTACATAGTATGAATTAAAAAAGAAGATTGTGTGCAAAGACATATTGAAAAGTTTAAAATATAAAAATCCAAAAAATAAAATGAATCCCTTCTAAATTATTGAATAATAGATAAAGTACTGTACATAATAAATTATTTCTCATCATTTACTAAGATCCTCAGGTTTAACTGCTTATAATAAGCAATTATTCTAAAAATAATTACATTCTGTTTTTCAATTATCAGTGACAGGCTGAATTCTGAATATCCTAATTATTTTTTTTGCTACGTAAAAGTTAAACTTTTATAACCTTTCTAATTCTCTCTTTTGTTAAATCATTACTATCACTAACCAGTATAGTCCTATGAAACAGTAACTTCTTTCAATGCCTATACCATAACCCAATGAGATTTTTGTCAGCATTTAAATTTTAGCATTATAACAAATACCTTTTAAAACATTATATAACAAAAAATATCAAATATAACAATTTATGACTTGCCTGGTTAAAAAGCAATGAATGTTTCCAAGTTATATGTTTTTCTTTTTGCAAGTAAAGTGGTTTTAAACTTTTTATTCCATAGATATATTTTAATTTTATATTAAAGCTATTTAAATGTATTAGCTATGTAAAATGTGGAATGAAATATGAAACTCATTTGTATAAATTCAGAAACTATTTCCAAAACCGAAGACAGTGTGTTTTAGTAAATCTAATATCAGTCTAAAGCTGCGTGTGTTAAAAAGATTTAAAAAAAAAAAACGGTTTAAATTTTTCGTCGCCAAGATGCCCTAAAACAGTGTAGTTCCGTGAGCTAAAGTACTGAAATATATATGGAAAACTGTTTGTATCTGCATATAAAAAAGCAAAATATTCACTCTTTTAATCAGATTCTCAATATACATTACCTGTTATCCCAATTAAAGATTGCTAATTAATAATCTGATCATGTCGGGCCTTCACAAAGCTAAAACTTTTTTTAACAATTTAAATATGAAACATTTCTAATTAACTAAACATACTATAATTTTTTTTTTGTTAATAAACTAACATTTTTTTTTTATTTTGAAGTCATTTTCATAAACATATGTTAGAGGATTTACTGGATTACTGTTTCCTTCAGATTCATCTATTTCCATTACAATTTAAATTCTTTTATTCTTTCAGTCGTCTTTTCTGTTGAGCATTTTTATTTTTTTAAGATTTAAGACTTCTAAATGTCCAACATTGCTGAATTGTGAAATGAAGGAGGAGAATTTAAATTTAGCGTTTAAGAATGCTCTGAAAGTTAAGCTTCTGAATTGTTATAAGTCAGAAGTCAAAAAACAAAGATGAAATTGGACAACTTTATAATACCTGTGTAAGTTTTGCCCACCCAGTTTGTTTTGAAAAACCATCCATTAAATATATATAAAATGACATGTCTCTCAGTTATTCAATAAATGTTTTCAAACTATTTTTTCTTTTAATCTATCATTGTGTATTATACATTTTCATTATAAATCATTGCAATCAATACAAAACAAATCACAATTATCATTGATTTGTAAATCAAAATTTATAAGTTTTTTTTAATTGAAATAAATGTCTGTTTTGCGTTTTTCTATTTAATTTAGTCAAATCAAGATGTAAAAAAAATAATCCAAAATCACCAAAATCGATAACGCTTTTAATTAAATCTATGTACGTACATTTATACAACATTAACGTTTTTAATAAACTATCGTTTAAGATCTGCCATAAATAAGTTAATGTTTTATCGCTGTGGAAATTCAGATAGTAGAGCAATGAAATAACAAAGGCTGTGATTCATAGAACTTTAACTTTCGAGTCCGTTACTTTATCATTGCATTATACCACGCAAAGCATAATTGCAATAACATTTGTATACAAGAATTATCTTAACGATATAAATGTATAAACACTTTCATAAAGGTTTTATTAACGGTGGATTTCTACTATGTAAAGAGTTTTATTTACAAGTAAATAACAGATAGACATAATTAACACACACGTAAATATCCATATAAATAAATGAAAAAAGAGAAATTATATGTTTTAAAAAATTAATAGTTATAAAATAATGGGGGGGAAATTAGTATATGAAGGTAAACAAGCAGATAAAAACATATTTAATTAATCCATTGCAGAACAAAGATCCTTCCAATTAATAATGGAATGAAAATATTATAGAATTTCCAATTGATAGATTGTGAGAATTTGAGCATTTTTCATTCTTTTTTAACTTTCTTACTAGAAATTCATTGGATATCTATTTACTGATTAACATTTGATGACTAACAAGAATATCTATGAGATGGCGACCTAAGTAAAAAAATTTAAAATTTATTGAACTGGAAACAAACTCGGGATTAAATTCAGTAATGGGCATGGTAGATGAATTAGACCTTAATTTCCACATAAAAACTACTAATAAATAACATTGGCAAGTTATTCCATGAAAAGCAAATTAAAAACAGGATCTTAATAACTGAACAATGATAAAAGAAAATTGAATTGTAGGAGACAAAGTGAAATTTGCAAATAACTATGTAAATCACAGTGAAATATATCACTCAGCTGATATGTGGATTTAATTGGTAAATTCCAGAAAATTACATCTAAAATGTTAAAATTTATTATATTAGTAAATTTTAGTATATGATTATGTATATGAAATATTAATACATGTGTTTAAAAAGCATCCTTTTCAATCCTTGTATTCGCCATGTCATTGTTATCATATACATCTCAGTAAATTATAACACTATTCATAGAGTTACAAGGTTAATTCATGAACTAGTCTTTCATTAAAATGATTTTATATATCAGTGAGCATTATATTCTTATTTGTCAAAACTCTGATATCACAGGTGTCTTAAGTCTTTAAAACCATTTCTTCTATAATCATCTATAAAATGAACTGACGATGTGAACTTGTTGAGGCATCAAAAATTAGTTATTTATTTCTAGATGAGATTATTATTATAATTATTAGTTTAATATAAATTGGCAAAAATTGACTTCTGAATAACTTCATCACAATTATGAATAGTTTTTACTCTGCAAGGACAATACTATTATATTAATTCAGAATGCTCATTTTCCTAGCCTTTTCTTATTAAGAATTTTTCTTGATTGAAAAATTTCCTTAATTCAATAAACGCACTCTTTTATCTTCCAGTATCTAGATACTGCTTGAAGTTTAAAAACATTAAATATAAATGTTAAAAACTGTAGTAACTTAATTCTAATGTATATTCAGATTAGTTCCCTTCTCTACTTTCTTTATTCGTAGAAAGATATTTAAAAAGCTTTTTTTAAAAATAACAAAAACTATAAATTAATTACAGTGATTGGATAAACTCCTTACAAATAAATATGGCGCTCATGTAAATTATACTTATTAATTCATAGTTCTTTAAAGATATATATATAGATGTGTGTATGTTAATTTATTTACTGTGCTTTTTTTTTTTTTTTTAGGAATATTCAAAATTAACTCTCCTGCACTGTGACAAATTTAATTGTTCTTGTGAACATTTTATCAGCTTTTAACTTTTAATTTTAATATTAAACTCTTATCAGGATATAATAAATTGGATTTAATTTGACAGAAATTTATGTTTACAAATGAAATAAATTCTTTAAAAAATGCATTTGAATTTTGAAAGTATTGAAAAAATAAGATCATAATCAAAACAAAAAAATGTTTTCATCATTGACAATTGGGAAGGGCAGATTAATTTTATAAAATCAATTTTTTGTTATTGGAATTTGTTCCTAAAACCTGTATAAGATTCAATCTCTGATAAATCTGTCAAATTATGCTTTATAACATTAACATTTTTTTTATAATTTTGCAATATCACAATATAATATAATAGATTGTTTGATGCTAATATATTAGCAAATAGCTTGGCAGACATAATTATCTGAATGATATAATTTTCTTTGTTCATGTCATGCTAAAACTTATTATTATCTATTGTTAGAAATAAAACATATGTATGAAATAAATGTGTAATGTTATATACTATTGATTTTTAATAGTTGTGCTAAAATAATAGTGAATTTTGATAAATTTTGCTTGATTTCACTGCAGGCAAAACAGAATCACTGTGACAATTTAAAACTGAGTTTTTTACTATAGCCATCACTATTTTTATTTCATTTTCACATTATATCTTTGATGCTTTCAGTGGAAAAATCAGAAGTCTTTGACTCTTTATATAACTATGTTAAACCAATTCACCATGTAAACTATTATCATTTAATTTTCCAGATTGTTTCTTTCAAATAATGGTTGGAAACCCATTCTACTATTAAACCTAAAGTTAATGTAAACCATTCTTGTAAATGACATCTGCACTAATGGTAGTTATAATTCTGTAGCTGTAACCTTGATCTGCATTTAATTGTTTGATGACTGCATTCCTGATCTGTGGTATATCAGGCTGGAATATGTTTTAATAAATTATTTTTAATTTTAGTAGCAGAAATTGTTGCTTAATAAATGTCATTTAAAGTGATCTTCAAGTTTTCAATAGTATCTCAATGGTCAGCAGTTTATAGACAATTCATATCAGCTTTTATGTAGTTTCTACTCAATATAAGATCTTATTTGTCTGCTTCAATTTGCATTTATATTACAGAAAATAATCCCAGGAGCTTAAAAAGATAAATCTGCTCTTTTTTCTTCACTGTGCAACCAAATAAGTAGCAATTATCCTGTGTAAGACATTCTTTCAGTAACTTTTGCAATAACAAAATGCTCCAAATATCTTCTTCCTAATTTCATATAAACATATATTGTTTTTAAGTTAATACATTTTGTCATCCTCTTCTTTCTTTAAATGCATTTGTTGTCATTACAATAATCATCAAAACAGAGAATTTATGACATTATGTTGCACTTTCTCTTTTAAAGAATGTATCAAATTTCTTCATGATTTTTGTCCAAGATCTTTTAATTTTGCTGTGATCAACCATTGACTAGTGTCAAGACAGTAATGATTATTGCATCAGTTCATAGGTAGTAGAGTCTTCAATATCTCTTTAAGTCCAGTATAGTATTTTAAACTGGCAGAGTTATGCCGGTTTTATTCTTATGGTTCAAGCATTAATAGCAGTCTCCATTATCTCTTTAAGATCTGTATGGTGTTTTAAATGGAGGATTGTGATGGTTATATTCTTAGTATTATATTTTATTCTTTTTCTAACTTTTCCTAGAGCAATAGAAGTTTTTTTGTTGTTTTTTCTGTTATGATATAAAAGTCTCCTTCTTCATAGGTTCCACTTCAAGTGTATAATTTTCAAAACCATTTGCTTTTCCTTTTTGAATTCTTCAATTTAATTCACTTTCATTGTTTGTTTGTTTGTTTTTTTCTATGGTTCTTGTTTTCAAATCACTTGTTTGACTTCATGAGATCTACCATTTGTCTCTTTCTTTTTTTTAATATTTTTAACAAATCAATCACAAGAAATCTTTCTGGCACATTTATAAAGTATATTAATTGATATAATTAGAGTTGCAACTCACTACTATCTGAATACAACCATTTATTTCACATTTGCAAGCCAATAAGTTCATCAGTCCAGTAAACTTTTGCATAAATCTGTCTTTGTTCTTCAGGTTTGATTTGCCTATAAAAACATTGCAGCTTTGTTTTATAATTCATTTTAAATTTGCTTTAAAATATGAAGATTGGCTATCTTAATATAAAGCTGAGCACTGATTGTATATGTGTGTGGAGATAGTAATCTGGACCAACTGATGATTGATGGTTTAGCATGAAATACAAATATTGGTGATTATTTATTTTTTCAACATGTGTATGATCAGGTGGATCAGCAATATGAGATGGCATAGAAAGCTGAGGGTCATGTAAAAGTCTGAGTTTGAATCCCTTATATATTACATTATATATGTGCAGGTATGTGTAAGCCTGTACAGTATATTAATTTACAGATTAAAAACATAGTGTGTTAAAGGTCTGCCCATCCCTCGCATATGTATGTAAATGGATTATTCTTCAGTATGTGAGGGGTCAGAATGACTAAATGGTCAACATGGGTAGGATAACAACCTTGGCACTAATGAGGGCTTTGAATGTCCCATCATCAGATTTTCAATGAAATGGATGGCTGAAGAGTTGTGGGTTGGAGTAGTTTGAAACCTGTCCATTAAAGTATGATAGTCTGAGTTTGAATCCCTTATATATTACATTAAATATGTGCAGGAGTGTAAGCCTGTACAGTGTATTAATTTAATATTTTGTATTATTTTGCTTTGTATTACTGAGCAATTAATGATTGGTGTAATTATGTCTGCTTAATATCAGATATTTTTTCAAATACAAACCATATCTAAAGAGATTCCTGACAATTAGTATTTCAGCCATAATTGCATGATTCTACCAATCCAAACTTTCAGTTGCAATAATAGATCCCCAATTTCTTGCCATTACATAAGCAAATAGAATTAAAAGGTTGATTTGTTCCCAAACACATGATTGGATTTTCTGATAAAATAAATTCTTAAAAATTCAAAATAGCTGAAATAAATTTGCATCTTGATAATTAATCACAATGATATTATTTTGAAAACCTATGGATGAAAAAAAATATTTCAAATTATTGTGAATATAGAATAAATAAATAATATAAATTGTTAATTGAGTCACAAAATATATTAATACGTGGAAATTTAACCACATACATTATTTTAATGATTTGTGCATTTTTATGAATTTCCCAAAAAAATTTCTAAGTAGATATTTATCATATTATAGAAAACTTGAAAACTAGTTAATCTTCCATGTATAATTTTACTATTTTAGCACTAGATGAAATGATAAAGGTTTTAACTTTAAAATATTGTTTTAAAAACATTTCCAAAATTGATTCACTCTAATATCCATTCTAACAATTTATTCAGATCTGATCAAAGTTATCAACCTTGATAAAAATTAAAACTAAAATTTTTAATAGTAAAACTAAAAACCTATAAAATCTGATAAAGGAGAAGCTTTGGACTATAGTGTCACACATTAGCTTCAAAGATATTGGGAGTTTTTTTTAAAATATGTGGGTGCGTGTATTAGATTCAAAACTATCACAGTTTTAAAACTAATGTATAAATTCATTTATTCTAAAAAATATATATGATCCCTTAAATTTGCGTGTGATATCTGATCTTAATTCATTTTTTTATAATTTAGTAAAGTCAAAAAAAGCAAAGAATTTAATAATTATTATAAATGTGATTATTATCCATTTATATTTAGTCAAGGCATGTGATCCAGATGATTGAAAAATTAATCCTGTGGACGAAGTCAAACTCAAAAGCTAAAGCTTTGGATTTAACTTCAATATGTATTGTTGGGGCTTGTACATCACATGACCTCTGGAATATCAAACATTTGATTAGCTACATTTTTAAAAAATGTAAAATGATGGACTAGGGAAAAAAAGTTAACAGTTTCTTTATCCAACTTTATCTATCACTTTTGATGCTAAAACATCACACATTCTTTCATGCTTCTAACCATTTATTTATTTATTTTATTGAAAAGTTTTTGGCAATGCTTGAAAATGGCTGGATGATTGCCAAAATTTATTTCTATTATACATCAGTCACAAGGTGAATTGAAAAAATTATTCGTAATTATATATCACTTATTTAAATTTTTGGTTTTATTTTAAAAAAATATATCAGGTTGTCTATTGAAATTTAAACTTATTATACAGCTTGTTACATGATATTATGAGTTTTAAAAGACGTAGTTTTAGTGATAAAAGTCAGGAGTAAATCATTGGTATTAAAGTGGCAAAAAAAAAAAATTCTAATTAGCTTCAAGGATTGTTTTCCATTCTATGACATTAATCTTTAGAATAAATTATAAGAAACTTTATTTAAAATTGTTTTATAAAATTTTGAAAATATAATGACAAATCAGAAATTCAATCACCATGTTATTAATCTGCAATTATAAGACATAGAGTTTAAAAAAATAGCAGTCTTCCAAAAAGAGGTACTTTATGGTGAACTTGAACCTTTTTTCTCATAATACACCGAGACCTCAGTGATTGGCTACTTAGCGATATTTCACAATAGCAATCATCATCAATTTGTACCCACTACTTTGATTAACAATTGATTATTCACTATAATGATCGGGGAAAAAAAAATTTTTTTTTAATTTTTGGCATATTTTCAATTTTGCGTTACTGATAATGTCAGAGAATAGGTATTTTAAAGTCATTTTACCCAAAAAACAATAGACTTATAGCAAATATAAAATAAAAGAAAAATAATCTTAGTATATGTTTTAGAAAATTAGTACAGTTAGATTTTTTTTTCTTTTAAAATACACCTGGGTCTCATTTTACGTGATAGATAGGTTCCTCAGAAAACATGCGCAAAAGAAATCGCACAAAAATAGACATAACTTACCTTGAAAAAGGGGGGATACAGAATGTGATTTTTCAAAAATCGCATAAAAGCAAAGCACCAACGTAAAATTACTTTAAAATTTGCACAAAAAAAAAAAAAGAAAAGAAAATATGACTAATAAAAAATTTCAAATTTGAAAAAAATTGATACAAGACAAACTTTTTTTAACTATAATATTTAATTTTATTCAAAACAATATATTTTTATGCATAATTTACAGTAATTTACATTTTTTTATACATGTTTTAATTATTATCACTATTTTCCGATAAACAGGTTCATTTGCAAACTGGTAAAAAATCAGATTCTTCACAAGAGGAAATACAAACTAGCGCCAATGTCACTCTCATGTTGTGTTAATGGTTTTCTGGTGACAGCGTAATTAATAATTAATCTAACAACTAAAAATTAAATTCTTATTTTTGTCTTTAATTTTTTAGTTTTCAATTTTAATTGTGCCCACTGCTATTACTCACCTTTTAAAAATAAACTTGTGGACACTAAATGATTAATAATTGATTATGTTCTTTTTTAAAAAGCAAAAACAGAATGTGATTTAAAATGCAAAATTAACACGCACAATGTTTGAACAAATTTACAATATAATCTTGTAAAATTTAATGTGGGTATACATAAAATGTGGAAATCATGATTTTAATTTCATTATTGCATAAAATCTTACTATTATAAAGCACTGAAAATATTGAAATTACTAAGATGAAAGTTGAATTCCAACAATGTGCTATTACTTTCAATATGACATAAGTGCATGAAATTTATTATTTAAAGTAATAGCGCATTATCGAAGTTCGACTTCTGAAGAAACATGAATCGCGTAACTTCAAAGTCGCATTAAATAAATCGTGTAAAACGATACCCAGGTGTAAGTTGAATTTTTTTTTCTAAAGTTAACTGATTTACGATACACATACACGTTTTGTTACTCTGGTGTACAATAATAAGTCTTTATGCTCAATTAAATAATTTATAATTAAATATTGTTTTTTAATTTTAATAATTTCACATAAGTAATAAACATAAATGTACAGTAATATGTACTAATATATATATATGCACTATTTACACAGTAATATGTACTAATATATATATATGCACTATTTACACAGATAATGAAGCTAGAATAAAGTGATTTAAAAAAAAAATGCACTTCAGTATGGGTTTTTTTTTTCATTACGATGAAAAACTTCTGCCTGTACTTTTTAAACAGAGAAAATGTACATTTTCCCCCTAATAATATAAAACTTTTCTTTTTAGATACTGTACAGTTTACATGTACACTGCATTCGATAAATAATTTTTTTAATATGTACTTTATTCCCAAGTTAGTGTAATTTTTTAGCTTTAGGAACCGATCAATTTTTTTCCCATATACACTCATTATAAATATGTATTCTGTATATGATATTCTTGCTTAACAATGAGTTCTGGGTGTATATGTTATATTAATTCTCAAAACTGTACTACTTAGAATAAAATACTATGAAGAACCAGAATTGGGCACAGTATTATAATGTTTCTGAAAAACAGATTGCTGCAAAAAAAAACTTTAATGATGGCAAGATAAGTCATCTAAATATATCAGATACATCACAAATATATAACTCATTAGCAATTACTCTTAGTTTATATAGCAATGCAAAACTCATTTTTAACATTTGTTCTTTTTATTGTTTCTTTTATTTTTATTATTTCTCTCTCTCTCTCTCTCTCTTCTTTTTTTTTTTCTGAAATTAGAATGAGCATATTCATTTTTCATTAACTGTTAATGGTGATAATTAAATAGATAAAATAAAATATTGTTTAAAAAGCCTATTCCAATGCAAAGGCTGCTCCATTATTTTAATGAAAAACAGTAAATAAGCAGACATGATTTTTACCAAGTTAATCAGCTATTGATTAATGAATTTTCTTTTTCTTTTTTACCCTCTACTAATCAATAATTGAATGCTATCTAAGTTATCTATGAACACATAACTTAAAAAATATTCTAAGCACGCTGAAAAATGTGCTGTTTAGAACATAGTTCCATTCACTTTAGCTCTAGTTTGTACATGTAATGAGTGCTTTTATATCACAAGATATTAGCGATTAAGCCAATGCACATGCACTTTAAAGATAAATTATAGATGAATACTCTCATTTTTTCCATACACAAGATATAACATTTTAGAAAGAATGGAATGAATCCACCCATTCTTTCAACCCAAACATTTATGTATGGGCAAATCTTAAGCATATGGAGATGAGAGCATGAAGGTGTTAAGCGATCACTTTAAATTACATTTGCTATGTTTGAACGAATGACACCTGCGAAATCTTTACGGTCATAAATTGTAAAGATTTTTCAGGTGTCATTCGTTCAAACATAACAAATGTAATTTAAAGTGATTGCTTAACACCTTCATGCTCTCATTTCCATATGCTTAAGATTTGCCCATACATAAATGTTTGGGTTGAAAGAATGGGTGGATTCATTCCATTCTTTCTAAAATATTATATCTTGTGTATGGAAAAAGTGAGAGTATTCATTTATAATTTATCTTTAAAGTGCATGTGCATTGGCTTAATTGCTAATATCACTATTACAGTATTAAAAAAAAACATAGCGGTATATAAAATAATATCACAAGATGTACATCAAATTTTGCAAGTTGATTTTAATTTTAATTAATTCATCTTGTAATCAAATTATTTGTAAGCTTCTTTTTTAGATTTTAATTACACATTTTGCTTTTGGATTTCTTCAGATGATTACTTTCAATGTCATTAGAAATGGAAGATTTTATAAAACTTCTTTATTTCATGTTGTCTTACTGTGATCAATAACATCAAATTTTCAGTTTAAAATATTCATTTGTAAATTAAAATAACATAAAGAACAATTCACATTATAAGATAACTGATTATTATGTTTTACTATTAAAAACTCCATATGTGCTTTCTTATCCTATTTTATCTATGCCATAAAAGTTATTTATGAGTCATTTTATTATAATTATAAATAATTTTTGTGCTTTATAAATATAAACAATTTATTAATCAT
The DNA here is from genome assembly GCA_028023455.1 of Epiperipatus broadwayi. Taxonomy (NCBI): domain Eukaryota; kingdom Metazoa; phylum Onychophora; class Udeonychophora; order Euonychophora; family Peripatidae; genus Epiperipatus; species Epiperipatus broadwayi. Next base: position 148,928 of record JAQFVV010006514.1, on the reverse strand, counting down.
TACATTTGTTATTCTGATCAAGTTAAATTGTTAATTTTTAGAATTAACTCATCATTTTTTTGCATAAAGTTATTTATTAATAATTATGCAGGTAAATTCATATTAAAATTATTTTTGATATTATTTGTAAATTTAACATATTTAAAATACATATTATGTATTAAAATTAAATTATAAGTAATCAAAGAAAAATATAATTAGTCTTAAAACTAATCATATATATAACTTTTTCCATTTTTAAAACACCTTTTAATATCCAACATGATTTAATTTAGTGGATTGGTTACAGACTTTTAGTATAAGATCCTCCATTCATTTCCATCCTGGCACTTTAGCACTGAAACTTCTAATAAATCTCAAACAATAAGGCCATTCCAATTATTAGTATTTTTTATTAAGTTCTCTAGACATTTTTGACACTAGGGGAGCCACAAATACAACCAAGCAAATGTTGACATTACATCAATCATGCTTTTAAACTGTTCCAGATATTTTGTTAAATATACATTAAAAAAAACTTCAATTTTCATTGAAAATTTAAAAAAAAAACAGATTTCACATAAATTACCTTAAAACTAACCGTTCTTGATATTTTGTTACCAAAATTAATTACTAAAATATGAATATTGTTATAACCTACTAAGGATTATTCATTTTAATAAACTTCAAATATTTTAAAAAGCAATAAGCTCTTGCAATTATTGTATCTTTGAAAAATTTCTTCATTTCATTGATTTTCTTCATGTGAATTTAATAAAGGAACTTAAATATAAATGAGATTTATATGTATGGACTTTGTCTAATATTTATTATACAAGTGACAGATCACATATCTTATTTATTTTACAGTTATTTGTATTATTATTGTTGTAAGATCATTTAATGTATATATATGTGTGTAGATGGATAAATAGTTAACCAGAAAAAAATCTTAATAATTTAAATTTAAACAATTATAATAAACTTTATTTAATGACTTCTTTTTATTCATTTATACAAGATCATATATAATAAGTTGTTTGTAAAATAATAATTATAATAAGTTGATAATCTTATTTGAGATATAAATGATCAGTAAGTGAACTAAAACAGATTAGCTTTTTCTTTTGTATATTTAATATATGTATTGTCTATTGGAAAAAAAATCAACGTTTTCTTTATAGTCAAAATGTGCAGCATCAAAGCATCATATTGCAGTTAAAACAAGTAGAACATTTTATAATAAATCATTTTAAACTAACAAAACATATTAATTAATGTCTTATTATTTATTTTGTAAATAAAATTATTATTTACAAAATTTGAGTTAATAGTCTTATTTGATTTGGAAGGCATATGATATAGCAATTATAATTTAAAGGGTCTATGCAATTATAACCATTCAAAAATTTAATTACCAAAATAATATAGATTTTATTACTTTATTAGAATTCAGTACTCATCAAAAGTGAACCTAAAGTTTTCATAAACATCAATTGATATTTTTCAAACAAAATCTAGTCAATAAATTATTGATACAAACTTTATATATATCATCAATCTTATAATAATTGTATTCATCGTTTAACATTATAAATTTTAGTACACATAAAAGGGTTATTCTATGAATCAATTCTGGCATAAAATATTAACTAATATATATGTTATAAATTTTCAAAAGCACTAATTTTATTTTATGTATTACAATTTTGGCATCTAGTTGGGTTATCATTTGTTTAATAAATAAATATTATTAACAGACTTTAAACTTTGTTCTAGTATAGATTTTTGGATTACTTTATTAATAGGACTTAAATAAAATTATTGCTTAAATTTATTCTGTTACAGATTTGAATTGCTCAATTTGTGGAGCTCTGTTAATTTTAGCTAGCTCGTCTATATTATTACAGATTTGGTATACCCAAAAGAATTGAGGTATCTATCAATAAGAAGATTTGCACAATTTATATCACTACAGATTTTGGCTTTTCCAATTTGTGGGGAATAACAAAGCCTATCTCTCACTTGTTCAATTTATACCATTACATTATCTATCTATCTATCTATCTATCTATCTATCTATCTATCTATCTATCTATCTATCTATCTATCTATCTATCTATCTATCTGTATATATATATATATCTGTATATATATATGTGTGTGTGTGTCTTTCTATGTAATTATATATTTATTTATCCATTTGTCTTTCTGTATATTTATCTGTCTATTATCCATCTGCCTATGTCTGTTTTTTTAAATTTTATTTATCTATCTGTTCATCTACCTATCTATTTATATCTTTCATCTGTTTGACTTTCCATGTATTTATCTATATATCTATATATCTATTTATCTGTCTATTTATTTATCCATTTGTTTGACTTTCTGTATATTTGTCTACTTCTTTATCTACATATCTAGTTATATTTATCTATTTAATTATATGTCTTTTTATTTATATATCCATTCATTCATTTATCTATATATACACCATTCTAGCTATCCATTTATCTATCTACACATTTACACATTTTATTTGTCTTATATCCATATCTATTTTATCTACTTATCTCTCTGTTTAACTATTTTTCTGGCTTTATCTCTACTTATCATCCAACTGTCCATTTATCTATTCATCTATTTATTCATCATTATATTCATTTGTCTATCTATGTATATGTTTGTCTGTCTGTCTACTTATCTACTTATTCATCTAACCATTCATATATTTGGCTATCTATCTAATTATCTATTAATTTATTTAGCTATCTATCTACTTATCTATATATTTATTTACCCATATGACTTTCTATTTACATACGCATTCATCTTTCCAGTTACCTATTCAATCTTTTATCTTTTTCTTCAAGCATCCATTTATTTATCTATTTAATTAACCAACAATCTATCTGTCTATCTAGAAAGACACAAAGACTGAATAATAAGCATAGATAGATAGATAAATAGATAGATAGATAGATAGATAGATAGATAGATAGATAGATAGATAGATAGATAGATAGATAGATAGATAGATAGATAGATAGATAGATAGATAGATAGATAGATAGATAGATAGATAGATAGATAGATAGATAGATAGATAGATAGATAGATAGATAGATAGATAGATAGATAGATAGATAGATAGATAGATAGATAGATAGATAGATAGATAGATAGATAGATAGATAGATAGATAGATAGATAGATAGATAGATAGATAGATAGATAGATAGATAGATAGATAGATAGATAGATAGATAGACAGACAGACAGACAGACAGACAGACAGACAGACAGACAGATAGATAGATAGATAGATAGATAGATGGATAGATAGATAGATAGATGCATGTAGTAAATAGATAGAGATAAAAAATAGATAATGAATAAGTGGTTGGCTGATATTTAAGGCTGGATTCATAAATACATAGATAGTAGAAAAATGGATATAGATATGTAGACAACCAGATAGATAGATAAATAGACAGATAGATTGATAGGTATAATGACAAGTAGATAATATATAAATAAATAAATAGACAGATGGATAGATAAATATGTAGTAGATAGATAGAAAGATAGATAATAGATAGTGGAAAGGTGATTGGCTAGATAGTTAAATGGTTGGCTGAATGCATAAATAATTAGATAGGTAAAAAACCATATTAATAAATAAATAAGATAGATATATAAATAAACATAAAAAAAGATAAAATAGATAGATAAACATATAAAAAGACAGTAAATAAATAAGAAGAGAGAGACTGGTAGAAGAGAGATAGATGGTATCTCAATAAATCAATAGAGGCAGCAAAATAAATAAATAAATTGATAGATAAATAGCTGGTCAAGTAAAAGATAGATCAATAGATAAGTATTGTTGACAGACAGCTAATAGTTGTATAAATGGATGGATGGACTAGGCAGTTATATAAATGGATGATATTAGTTTTTTCCTCCACTTAATTTTTTTTCATTACCTCTTTAAAATAGAATTTGACCATGTCATTGAGATCAAAGGAGAACCTCTGAAAATATATGGTTCACCCATTTCAATTTGTACTTCCATTTTATTATTCTCAAGGTCTTCAGTCATGGGGATTGACTTTGCATATTTTTCAATAATAATATATATATATTTGTAATATGTTTTTATTTTTTTATTTGTGACTTAGGTTTTAATAATAGTAATTTGTTGTTTATTTTTTGATCAAAAATGTGCTAAATGACTGTTTTTCAAAAGATCCATTTCCTGCATAAAACTTCTTAATTATTTTTTTATGTTTAATAAAATATCCATTTTTTTTTTAATGCGCAAGAATTACAGAAAACATATTTATTTATTGATGAATACCATACAATAAATACTATTTGAGAAAATATTTTTGATCAAATTCTACTCCACAGATATAAATACATTTATTCTTTTGTAGATTAGTTTATTATTTTTTTCACTGTTTGAATTTACTTTTTCATTGATATATTTGCTAAAAATTGTTTCTGAAATTTTGATTTTTGCTAATTTTCTTTGCTCATTTCCTAATTACTAACAATGTTTGATGTTATGATTTTTAAAGATATTTGATTTTTTTGTGTTTTGATAACATAATTATGCTAATATTTTTGAGGTCATTTACCAATAATAATTGCTAAATTTTGGTTTTTCATATTTGATTGCTGTAATAATTTGATCTTTTGGTCACATGATTATGACAGCAGTTTTTTTTATTTTTGCTAATTTTTTTTTTTTTTGTTCATTTTCTAATTTCTAATATGCTTGATATTTTGATTACTAGACATATTTGATAGAAATTGTGATTTTTAACTATACTGACAAAATAACTTGATCACTTAATGCCTTAAAATGTTATCTGTCATCATTTATCACTTGTTTGTGTCAGCAATGGTTTTGGAATTCACTTTAGAAACCAAAGTGGCAGAGAGTGCATTCTAAACTAGTACATTGTTAGTATTATCAATCATTGAAACAACATCCTTATTTAATTAAAGTCATACAACTTTTAAGACTTACATAAATTATTTTTGATGAGCTAGAAAAGCTACAAAGTTAATATAAATAAATGTAATATAATAAAACATGAGATCATATAATCTAAAAGCACCATGTGACAAAACCGAGATGTGATAATCCAGGGACTCTACATTTGTTTTACCATTGCAATAAATTATGCAAGCATGATTTTTGAACAATCGCATTGTATATTAGTCATTAACATTTACATTTTTTAATTACAATTTCATTTAAATGTCAATCTTGCTACACTTACGACTTTCATATCATTTATTTTAGGTAAGTAAACATTTTTTTAATTTAAAAAAAGCAAAATATAATAGACATTTTTAAGATGATCAAGACTGTTTAATAAGATTTATTTTCACAATCAATTTTTCATTCTCTCTGATTTTTTTACTGAAATAAATAATACAGGCAAATAGCATCTAATCAAACTAAGATGACTTAACCATTATTAAAAAATAATAATTCCTAAAACTTTCTATATATATATGCAAGCGGAGAGAAACTCAATATAATCTTCTATTTTTGTGCTTTTGTTTGTTTTCCATTTATTTTCATTTTTAATGACAAAACGCTTTTGTGATAGTTTTTAACACTTTTTTAAAGTTTTCTTTTTACAATAACAGCTACATCATCGACCAGTCTAATGTATTGACTGTCTTTTTTCAATGTTTACACCTATATTTTTTCGACAACAGTCTTTCATCGTTTTTTCAAAAGTATTTTAACAAATTTTATATATAAGTACAAGTGTTAAACAAACTCTTCTAATTCACGTCTAATTTAAATATGTAATAAATAATAAAAATAAACATCTTGCAAGTAATAGATGCTTGTGTTGTCAGCTTTAGGAATTCAAAATGCAACATACAACAGGTACACATATTTAAAATTCCTTCGTTTTCTATTTTAACCAATTTCTGTGTAATATTTTCTTACAGTTTTATTTTTAATATTTGGATTTTTGCCATAGAACTGAATCTAATCATATTAAATAAAAGTAAAATTTAAATTCATTAAATTTTTAAGTTATTCTAAACATCATAAATTAGTAATTTGTTCTTATTTTGTTCTGGTATAAAAATTGTCTTCTTTTATATCATTACCTCAAATTATCATCTTAAAAAGCAGCTGTGAACTCTTTTTTCGCTCTGTTCTTCAAAGAAATATTTTCTATTGCTATAAAGTTACATTTTTTGTCAGTAAATTTTTCTCTTTTTTTTTTGACTGTGTTAGTGGTCAGTATCTTCATAAAATATGATTTATTTTAAGTAGATAATTGAAAGAGGGTGGAATATGTACATGGGAAACAAGTACTCCATTTAGGAAGGGCGAAGGGTTAAACTTTAACTGAAACACACTGTGACATTCGGCCTACTAGTAAAGCATTTCTTTTCTCATTTTTTTTAAAAAAAAAAACCTTTTAAAAATAAATCTCTGGTGTTTTAATAAATATTATATATTTGGTATAAATGATAATAAATAAAACATTATTTATATCTTCAAATAAATATATGATTAAAATTTAATAATCAATAAAGCAAGTTATATATAGCGTGACATTGCTTTTATGAGCTAATATTTACAAATATGTAATACAGAGAGCATACCAATAGTTCAAACAAGCTCTTAATTGATAAGTGCGGTAAGAGAAAATATTTAAAATCTCTATCCAGAACATTCTTACTCCCAGACCAATTGGTTACGTGCTTTTGGCTTACCTCGGAGAGAAGCTAGAATTTTCAGACACTAGCTCTAAAATATCAACCCAAAACCCAGCACTTATTTAATACGTAATATTCAAGTATTTTTATATATCAATTTTGATTGTACAGTTCTAAAAACAGAAATAATAGAATATTCATTAAATATATTCTTATATAAAACAAAATGTTTGCCACTACAAAAAGGTTATTATTTACTATCGTGTATCATCATTATCAGCAGTTCTTAAACAAGTGTGACAATTTAATTCATGGGAAAATAAAAATTAAAAGATTAATTTTATAACGAATATAGAAACGAATCTGGGAATTTCTAATACCTCCATAAAATATCAAATGCTAGTTCTTTAATTTATTTATTATTTGGCAAATAAACAATGTAGCAAACTTTACAATTTAAAAACTTTAATACTTTGTTATGAGGTTCTCCATTATATTCTATTTCTCAGCCATGTCTTTCTACTGCAGCAATCAATATAACATCATCTTAGACTATCCTTGAAATACAATGAAAATTGCACTCTAGTTCATCATAAAATACTTTTTTTAAGAAAATGGTTACTGTTCATTTACTTTATATGCTCATGAAGATGTGGTTTATAAAATTTGATTCAGTAATCATATCTATTTTATTGAAGATAAGCATTCATTGTTCTTTTGAGCCTGACATCTTACATTTAAAATTATATAGAATATCTTTAATTAAAATTTTCCAATGACTTTATATTACATCAATAGAATGTAAATATCACTTAATACATTAAGTTGTATAAATAATAATACTCTATATAACTAATTTAATTGAGGTATTTCTATCACTATGATAAAATAATTTATCTTTTAACTTGTTAAATACAGAAGCAGCACATTGGAATCAGTGTTACACAGCAATATTCCTTGTACTAGAAAGTGAACTTATCAGATATACTTTTTAAAATCATTAGAAATAAAAATAAAAATTTTGAATTGTATGCAAACTAATCTGGCTTCTTATAAGCTGTAGTGAAAAAACATAAACAGTATTTATTAACTACTATGATTTTAATTTTAAACATATAAATGTTTAGATAGCTTTATTCATACTGAGCATGATTTCAATACAATGCATTACTATTATTGGTGGTATTTAAGTATAGCTGCTTATATTCAAATTTATTTTAATATGTTGTGTAATTATGTAAATTTTATTTGAAAGCTTCTTAGAAAGCCCATTTTTTCAAACTAGAGTGCTGGTATCTTTTTTATTTATTGTAAATTGATCTTTCATTATAGTCCAATCCTCTTTAATTTTTTTCTTTTCATCCTCCCTCTCAGTACAAACAATTTTTGTTTTGAATAAATCAAATTTATGGCCAGGGTATTATTGTGTACAATAAATGCAGGAGTATTTGTTATTTCTTTTTGCTCTATTATAGAGATAGTTGTGCTGGAACAATCTTGTAGGTAGATTGGTTTTTGATTTACCATAATAGGTATATAGCTCTCTAAGAAGATTTCAAATAAAATTTACATAATAATTCAACAAATTTAAAATAAATTTGAATATAAGCAAGTATACTTAAATACTACCAATAATAGTAATATAATATAGCTATGTTTATGGTATGCATTGTATTGAAAGCATACTTAGCATTAATAAAGCAAGTTTTTTAAATAACTTGATTACCTTTTCTTTATAAATGTCTGAACATTTATATGTTTGAAATTATAAGTGCAAAGAAAAGAGATAAGATATTAAATGAATTATGTACTATAATTTTAAAAAGTTTATTATTTTACATAGAATTTACTGTTTATTAAAGTTAAACATAGAGTATGACACTATCCTTACTAATGTTTAATGACATAATTGTTCATATTTTGTCTATCCTTACTAATGTTTAATGACACTCATTATGTTGACCACTCATTTGCCAACACTGATTAATTTTACTTTTATCATCAAATTAATAATAATTACATTTGCTTATAAATCCTTAATAGTTTGTTGATTTAGATATTGAATAGCCTAAAATAAAAAATGTATATAACTTTAAAAAAAATTCTAAAGTTGGCTTAATAAGTTTGAATCTCAGTCATGGAGATGCACTAGCCAGTATATCACAAGATTCTTTATTTTTTATTATGTAATCAATAATTTTCACAAAAAAATATTTTTTTCTTCATAATAAATAACACTTTAAAACTTTTTATTTTATATTACATATTTGCATATATAAGACTATCAGTATTCACATTGAACAAAAATATAATATAATCAATCAACCTTATTATATTATAGCCTGGGATTTTTTTTAAATAGAAAATTATTTTAAAATTATACTATATATATGTGCTGCATGCACAGATAATGAAGCTAATATATATAATCGAAAGCAAACATAAAATACTGTTTTAGCTAAGCGCTTTTGAGAGATTTCTTGTTCTCATATTCATAGCTACTATTTTGTTTGAAACTGCGGTTTTTAGAAGGAAAATTTATGCAAAATAATGCAAATTAGTTATAACTGCCGTTTTCGGGATAATGCAAAGCTGGCTTCTTTTTGATTGATGGACTTAGAATCATTTGCTACGTGTAATACTTCTCTGATTTTACGTTTAGCATCGTGTCTTTCTGAGCAAACTATGTTAGCAGACGTGGGTTTGAATATATGTCCTGTTGTTTTTTTCATGCTCAACAAAAGTGATAGTAGAAGACAGTCGTAAAAGTGCTTCAAGTAGAACAAAATTCTCTCTGAAAATCAAGATGCTAATACTGAGACAATGGTTTGGCATAAAAATAAATAATGCAATTCGTTTGAATTTATATAGACACGTATTGATTTGTATGTGGTATATTGTTCACAGTCATTCTTTTCTCATTTATTTATATATATATTATTAGGAACGATTTACATTCGTTTTTAATTTAAGATAAAAGTAAAAAAAAATTTAAGCTTGTCACTTTAATTATGATATAATTATATTTATACCTACAAAGAATTTGATTCCTGTATCATTATAATGATATATGATAGAGCTGACAATTTGCATGATTACTTTTAGAAATAATGCTTTTAAATGAGATATGTTGTGACTTGTATGTTGCAAATGGCAGCTTTGATTTTGTTATTCACATGTTGAAGAGAATGTGATTGACTATCTATATTATAAATGATACTATATTTGGCATATAAGTATTTAAATATTAAATAAAATTACTAAAATATAAATTAGATATTTCTACCTTTTTAATTAATATATTATCTGTATGTGTTGTTTTATATAACATATTTGAGTAATTAGTGGTTTATAATGTTGTTCACATTCGCATTTAAAACATACTTATAATCCACAGATATTCCTACATTTGTCAGGTTTTCAATATTTTGCTTTTACTACAAATGAGATTTCAAGATTCATTCAATAAAATCTAGATTAAGTTAGAATCTTTCCGTAAAATTTCCATTTAGCTATTGTGTGATGTAAATGGTAAAGTTGATTCCATTCTGTGTACATTAAAAAATATATAGCAGATTATCTTTTATAAATATTACTTGAACTCAATGCTCATTGTTTTGATTCAGAAAGCCATTAATATTGATAAATAATGCTTTTTCCTTCATTATTCTTTTGTAAATAAGCATTTATTTTTATATAGCGCTATGTTTACAATTGTATTACATTTAAATATCTTTTATTGGGAATGGAAGTATTCATTTATTATTAACACTCATAAAAAGCGCATGCGCAATTAGCTTGAAATGCTGATATTTAAATGTAATTCATTATTCTTTTATAAAAGGCTAGTGGAGAGATCTTTGCTCTAAAGATAAGTATTTAATAGCTATTTTACCTTTTATTTTGTCCTTTATTAATAAAGTAAATTGGGACTTTATTTTCAAAAATGGGAAAAAAAAATAACAGAATTTTATATATATATTAGAGATACCCAACTTTTCTAAATATTTGTAATTATTTAAATTATTATTTTTGTTAAGTTTCATTAAACTATCAACAGTTTCTGGTCACTTCATGTTTAAATAATCTTCATTGCTTTCTGTTGATCTAGGGTCATGATGTCCAAACATATTTTTGTTGCATTTTTTTTTGTTAAACTTATCGATTTCATGAATAGTCTTTGTTTCCATTTATTGCTTCCAATCTTATCTGGCATTAGTATTTTTAATAGACTATCAGTACTTGTAACAAGACCAAATCATAATATGTTTATAGAGTTTTGGATTTCGGTAAACAATACAATTACATTTTCATAACTGCATTATGTTTGTTTTTAATATGGGACTATTTCCATTATCTATACTAACCTACATGCTATTACTAACAGTCAAATGTAATTGGAATATTTATATAAAGTTATTTTTTTCTAAAGACATTCAATACTTAATATTAGATGATAGAAATAGTTCAAAATATAAATATAACTACAATACCATCCTCACAAACCTTCAGGAAAATACATACTTCTGCTATTAACATTTTTGACTTTATTGTGACACATTTATCTTTCATTATTGGAGTTAAATGGCCAGAAAAAAAAGAAGAGATTTAACCATCATAAAAACTATAACAAATTTCTTCAGCAGAGTTTTAATTTTTCAACTTGTAGACTAAATTGTTCATTATTTTAATTTTTTGTTACTTATTTAAATGTTTTTTTATCTTACAAATATTCCTTTTTCATTTTCCTTTTACTTTCTAAATAAAACTTTAAAATGTTTTTCAGTTTGAGGTACTAACATGACATCCACATAACATAAATTGTTGATTGTTCCAACCATTTCAAATACCAGCTTTTTTGGTTTCAGTTTTGCATATTAAAGAATACATAAATATAAAATAAAATATAAAGTAGAATTTTTTTTATCATAAAACCATTTTATATTACTAGCTTTTGTAAATAGTCTAAACATGCACTAACCTGTATTCAATGCGCTTTAAAATTCACAATAATCAAGCATATTTTGCCAATATAGAGATGGTTTGGAAGATCCCTCTATCGGCAAAATATGCTTGATTATTGCAAATTTTAAAGTGCAATAAATATAGGTTAGTGCCTGTTTAGACTATTTACATATTCTGTGCACTATATAAATTAATTACTATTACTAGCTTTTGTTTTACCTATAATGCATCATAATGATCACAGAGACTGTGTTTGGGGAAAAAATGTATTCAGATATTTTCATAGTTATAAATGATCAACACAATTAATAGCTTTTAAATAATTGAATCTGATACTCTCTTTGTATTTTGGTCATTCATCTGGCTATATGGATTCAAGTACTCTAAATTTTTAGCTTATCCCACTACTATGTCTTGTTCTATGGAGCATTTAAATAAACAGTCATTACTAGAGTATTGAATTTTCTAAAAATAGGGTTACAATTTTTTTTTTGCTATTTATGCTAGTTTATTTTTGTCCAGATCTGCTGACCCAAAGTTATAATAACTCATTTCTTTTTCTTTGAATTTTTAAATAATTTAAGGCAGTTTCCCATCCATATGTAGTGCTTTTTTTTTGCCATTTCTTTTATGATCAATCTTACCATGCTAACAACATCATCATTTCAGAAATAAAGTTATTTTTTCTGGAAGCTTTTTTTAAATATCTTCATCATACAAATTTCTTTTATACAACCTTTACTACTTTCATCTAAATTTTAGTGCATGCTTGTTCCTTCTTAAGAGCAAATTATGCATTTATATATAAAATTTCTGTAGACCGTTTAAATTTCTAGAGAGCCTTTTTTTATTTTTTTTTCATCATAACTGCTTTTCTCATGAATAAACCTCACAATTTATAGTATTTCATTGTCTCTTTTTGCCTACAGTTAAAAACAACTATCAAGCTTTTTGATTATTTGAATGACATCTTTAGAATTTATTAGACTTTGATTTCTATATAATTTTCATGATTTTCTCTATAAAAATATTTTAATTATTCTTATTTTTGGTTACCAAATATATTTATCTAAACTAATTTTAAGTTTTATTTCATAATATTCAGAAATAAGTTTACTTTTTTCCACTATATTAATTATCAAGATTTGATAAATTGCTCTGCAACCTGGACCAGAGAAGGTCTTTGAGGCTCTAATTCACAATTGATATTTTGTATTTGCTCCTATATATAGTATAGTTAATTTGTTTATGGCCTTGTAGTTTTGGAGATGACTAAGTATCTATCTTAATTTTAGTTATTAAAAATATGCATTAGCAATGAACAATGACTTTTCTTAAAATTCTATTGAACATTTTTTAGTTTAATTATTACTCAAGTCATGTTTTCCAGCTACATTTGTAATAGATGCATCTTTAACTTTAAAAATAAAGTCACTGATAGTAAGAGACCATTTTCAATGTGTTTTTTGTTGTTATATCATATCACAAAACTTTTCTATTTCACTTTAATTAACTTCTACACTTGATATATATATATATATATATATATATATATATATCAAGTGAGATATGCATATGCATATATATATATATATATATATATATATATATAATTGCAGCATAGATTAGATGCATCACACACAAAGGTGCATTCAATTACTAATGCCATAACTTTTTTTTTTTTTGTAAAAATAAGAACAAATATTTTTTTAAGCATTCACTGCTGGACTGTTTTTGTCTTCACCAATTCTTTTTTGATAATATCCAATTTTAATTTGTACCATGAATATCCCATATATTAATACTATATTTGATAGTTAACTCTGAGTTTTTTATTCAATATAACCAAAAAATTTATAACTTTAATTTGATTTATCTTACATTTTATACTTATAGAAAAAAATAAGTTGCTTTCTATCGTGAGAGATTAGCTTTTGAGAAACATTTTATTTATTTATTTCTAAACATTTCTCATGAGTTTTATCAGCATAAATAATTGACATTATTTTCTTCTTCATAATATTATGAACATCAGAGATATTCCATTCATTTCTAAGATTATTTGAATCTGAATATTTTTTCAAGTGAAATTCAACTATACATGCCACGAGAGGGGGATAAAAAAAAGATAGTTGTTGGGGCGGGGGAGAAGGGGGAGAAAAAAACAAGCGGAAGGGCGGGCGAGAAAACTTAGATTCCTTTGTCGGTTTGAGAGAGGGTCTCGAGACAACAGGTTAACAATAATTCAAATATCTTATTAAGAAGCTTCCTGTAAACCGTGTGATGGGAAGTGGGAGGTCTGCTGAGACTCGGGCGCTGGGGGGTTCCGACTCAAATTGACAATGCGCAAATACTCAAATGCGTTCGTGATCAATCGGAAAAGAGGAGAAGAAAGAAGAGTACGTGTTACCGCTTTCTTCCCGAGTTATGTTATCAATCAAATAATGTGTTTTATATCATTTATATGCTATTTTTACCTGTCGTAATTTTCTTTTCTTTTTTTTCCTCGCTCTAGTCTTTAGAAATCAGGATAAAATTGAATTATAGTAATAATATTTCAACTGAGCTTATTTTCTTATTTGCTATTTCATGAACAAACGCAGTATTTTCCAACTCGAGTAAGTTCCATAGCGATCAAGTTATTTTAAAGTATTTCTTTTCTGAATTAAATATTCTTTCCATTCCGAGTGATAAATGTAAGTCACTTTATTAGTCTATGTTAATTTGTCCTATAAAAACCAATCTAAGGTTCGATCGTAAAATATATATGATAACAGTTTCAAAGTGTTCATTAATGTTATGTATAATATGAGGAATAATTCACTGAATAATTTGATACTATCGCTACGCTGTCACCAGAAGGGTTAGGTTTCAGAGTAAATTTAACTAATTATTGTTTTCACCGTCAGTTTAAGTCCGCTACGTTTTATTGGGGTAAGGATCTCAGCCTGTGGCATAGAAACAGACAAATAGTTTCCAGGTTTTATATAATTTCTTTAAAAAAATCCATTTCAAGTTCTCGTCCGTGATGTCTGTGGCAATGCCTTTCCTTCGCTGAAGTTAGCGTCTCGCCATACTACCATTGGGGAATGAAAGCAGTTTTCTTTCCGGTAATCTCTTGGATCACCGGGGTTGAAATGATCCCGGCTGGTTGTCGTGTCCCGGAGTTGCGGGGGCATTAAGTTGTCAAAGTACAAGCCCGTATTATTAATGCCAATGATTACTGTAGGGCTTTTGAATCCAGGCAACCACCAGTTCATCTATCTTCCATGTCGTATTTATATAAAACCACCAGCACATCTATCCTTTATGTCGTTTTTCTATAAAACCATTCTCCAACTGTTCGTCTACGTAACGGCTCGAGCCTATTCTAATAAAATAAGTTAATAAAAATCTTTAGATAAATATTTTTCCAGTGCTCAAATACTCTGATTCTTTTAACCACCCGTCAATCATTTAGCTACCCAGCTATTGGCATAAGTTTGTTTATTAAATAAAACTTCACTAAAGACTAGTAGCAAATACAAGAGGATTTATGAAGTCTTACGTACTGTATAACACTATATTTATATGCTGTATATTTCGATTATATAACCTATATTCATGTGTTTCTATTTGTCTTATTTAACACTATATATATACCAAAGAAAATAGCCTTTCCATCATTCACTTTACAACTCAAGTTAGGTTTTGAAGTGAATGATGGAAAGGCTATTTTATTGGTATATATATGTAGGTGACATGTTTAATTGAATTTCATTTAAAATTGTCTATTTGTTAATAGATAAAACCATGATTGTGGAAGAATTTTAGTAAACTTCAGTTATTGTTGTTGTTGTTTTGGCTATTATTGTAATGTTATATGAATTTTTATTTTATTCATATATATATATTTAAAAATTTAATATTTTTTTATTTTACTTAAAAGTATCTATTTGTAAAAATCCTATCTTTATTATAATACAATATTTATAGCCATAAAACAGCTGGGGAGAAAAAAGTCAAAAATGAAAGTGGAATTATAACTTTTTAAACTAAAAAAAAAAAAATCGGGAAGTAAAAGTCGCCAAATTAACATGTAGAAGTAGATTAAACTCCTATCATTAGAAGATACTAGTTCTGCTTGTCAGAAGTTAATTTGTTATACAAGAAAAATTTTTTAATGTGATTAGTTTCAAAGATTATAATAATCTTTTTAAAAGACGAATGTCCTTGTTTTTTTGTTGTTTTTTTTTAAACGAAGGAAATGTAAAAATGAGATAAAACGATATATGCAGTGATAGTAATTAATACATGAGAACAAAGGAATATTATAGTATAAGACAATTTATATTATTAATCATTTAAATAATTTAAAAATAGTATTGTCATAAGTTATGTATATTAGAAATTATAATAAATATATTAAAAAAATAAAATACTATAATTGACTTTTAACCTGCTTCTTGGTAAACATTAGTTACGAATGTATATTATTGTTATATTAACAACTTCATACTAATACTGTGCATTTTAATGCAATAAAAGCGTCATTGAAATTCATGAAATGCTTGAATAGATTGTGTTAAAAATGTAGCAATCAGTGTAAAACTACAACTGAAGATGACAAAATAATATCACCATGTTGAATTAATTTAGAGCCTTATTTCCTTCAAGCCAAGAACTTTATATACACTTGCAATACATTTCTAATAAATGTCACTGATTCTTCATAAATTAAATTATGAGCAAAATTTTAAATCCTGAACATTTATATTTAAATAATTTATAAATATATTTAATACATTTATAAAAGATATTATTCATGGGAAAGAGAAATGTGAATAACTCCATGTATGTGTGTTTAATTAAAAAAAAACATATATTAATCTTTATCTGGGTTAGAGATAATCTCTAGTTTAATAAATGCTTAGTGATAACCATTACTGTATTTATCTAGTGTGGATGATATCAAAGTTATGGATGGAATTAGTATGACACGTGTAAATCAAAATGTAACAATTTAAATAATTTACTATATAATGTTTATTTTAATATTGAATTATTTATATATTTGCACCTATAACTGATATTTAACTTATTTGTAAATTCAGTAGTTATATATATAATAAAATAAAATCTTAATACAAATAATAAATTGTGATAATATATTTTATAAATAACTATAATAAACTGCAGAAGCATTGTTAGTTAATTTATTAACCTTCTTCAACTGAGAAGTACTTTCAATTAATTTCTGTATTTATTATAGTTATTTTTGTCACTATTATACTTTATTATTTTATTATATATATATTAAATACCAATTCAATACAAATAATTGCCCATTTGATTTCAAGCATATTATAGATATCAAAATTTGGGAATAGCAAATCGTATAACATTTTTATATACAGATCTGTTTATATGTAAACTTATAAATAAATATTAGAAAATACAGCAATTAAATTTTTTTTAAAAGAACAAAAAATATAAACATTACTTTGGAGTTCTGTTTATATATATATATATATACTCATAATAAAAATGTATAATACACATACAGATATATATAGATGTCTCATATTAAATATATATTGCAAACAAAAAAATTAAGATCTGTTTATATATATATTCATAATAAAATGTATAATACACATACATACATATAGATGTCTCTTATATATATACATTGGAAACAAAAACATTAATATGTAAAAAAAATAAAAACTTTTTTAAAAATTAAATTAAATTTTTTATTTTATTTAGAATTTTTTGCAATAGTGAATTAGAAATCGTAGACATACGGGAAATGCGGTATTTGTAAATAGATTTTTTTTTTTTCTCATGTGTCATAGCATCAGCCGGAACGCGACCCCGCGATACGGGGACAACTGACTTCTCGACCACCAATGCTTGACTAAATAGTTACTATTTACACATAATTAATTCTAATAATTAGATACAGTTATATATATTATTATAGAATATAAGGTGTGTATATGCAAGGTCCACCTTAGTCAATGAAGGTTTTCTTACGACCCACAGGTTTGGGATCCAAAATATAGTATGTGATATAAACCCTAAAGTTAATATGAAATAAGTTATCTTTTTAAAGTAACACCTTATGATTACATAAATCAGATTGAAGATGTGTACAAAAGTATAGGTTTAACCTTACATTCCCTTTCAATATTTCAAATAACCTACTCTCAGAGATTTGCACAAAATAACTTATGATTTACCTGCTAAATCTAAAATTGAAACAAAAGGAATATTTTATTGAATCTACTTTATAGTTTTCTACAACTAACTATAGATAATTAAGATAGCAGTGTCTAAATTTACTAATGTATGACAATGTAGCTACTCATTAATATCTATGCAGGCAATCCTTAGCAATTATGTTCTCAGGGAAAATAATTAAGTTAGCAGCACCCAATGGCACAATGACCCTGTATACTAATAAGTGAATCACAAACTTACTTTAAATCAAATCAGTAGTATATATTTTATTTATAATTAAATATTTACCTTTCTTTTCTTTTGAATGATAATGAGGATGATGATGATGATAATAATAATAATAATAATAATAATAATAATAATAATAATAATAATAATAATAATAATAATAATAATAATAATAATAATAATAATAATAATAATAATAATAATAATAATAATAATAATAATAATAATAATAATAATAATAATAATAATAATAATAATAATAATAATAATAATAATAATAATAATAATAATAATACAACTAAATACAATACCTGTTTCTTTATAAGTTTTTCACTTGTCTTCAGTCATACATATTCCTAACATTATTTAACCAGATCTATTGGAATACATTCATGTCTGAATAAAGACTACTTGTTCTTTAAAATTAAGTAAAATGCAATAACATAATATAATGAAAATATTAATAATAATATTCTATAGAAATCAGATAGTTTAAAATCATAGATACATTTTCAAGGATATGGCCACATTAACCTTATAACCAAAAAATAAGTAAATAAGTATCAATATTCTTCTCATAATGTGCCAGCCACATTTCCTTTTTATATATATATATATATATATATATATATATATATATATATATATATATATATATATATATATATATATATATATAAGCATAGGTATTTTAAATTATGCTCTCATTTAGGTAGGGATTTCTCAAGTTAATTCTTTATAAAAACCTCTGTTATTGTCTAAGAGAGTAGTATATTCATTTACATTACATTTAATTCTGAGAGTCTATTCATACATCATCATCAAACTACAGTGATCCTAATAATTTTTAAAGCAAGATCTCATGAATGATAAGAATTTTTGTGTTATATGTATATAAGTACACACACATCTTGCAAAAAGTATTACTGAAATACTTCACCTCTTCAAACATATCTTTAGATTAAATAAATGTATCTCACATTTAAATTATAAGTTATTTATTAAAAGAAATTAATTAAACCTCAATGATAATAGTAATACATTTATATGTGTATATCAGTGGTCTTCATGAAGACAGATGTTAATAAATTAATGCTCAGCATTTATTTTATCTTTATTGTTAAAAGAAGGTTGCCATGACAGGAAGTGTCTAAGTGTTGATTGGTTTTAAATAATTAACAACTGTATGTACATTTATGTATTTGTTAAACAAACTAAAAAAATTAATAAATGATATCTAATGTAATATTATTTTATCATGATGAATCAAAATTAAAATAAAATGTGTGCATTTTAGTAAATAAAAAAATTATAATTAGATCAATTACCATTTAGTTTCTCTCTCTTTTTTAATATACTTTCTTTAGAAAATTGACAGTTGTCTGAAGTGTCAATATTTATCCTAGTATAAAGTTTGTTTACCTGTCATATGACTTCTAATGGTCAACATGTGAATTTAAAAACACTCTAAGCTGATTTTTGAAGTGTCTTTTTATTCTATTTAAACCAAGATGATTCAATGAAAGATGACAATTATTTCAGATGAGTTTAGATAATTTATAAATTGAGTTCTGAGATAGAAAAAGCTATTCATCTTCATAGTGATTTCTCTTCAAAGATTCTTTTGATGATTTTTCTTTCTTTCTACAGATGGAAATTATTGGGGAGGAATCCAGGAGGAATTAAATTCCCCATATAGCAACTTTTTCCTCTACTCATTCATTCTTTAATAGAATCAACTCCAGATAAACTTTTGCAATTATGTCAAATAAAAAAAATAAAAGAATTCATAATAAAATTTGTTCTGTTTCTAATAGTGATTGTCAATAATAATCCCTTGGTTACTATTGCATCTAGCCTACACTTTCACAAAACCCTTATCAGTTAGTTTAGATCATCATCTCTCACACACATATATAATCAATGCTTGATTTATATTAAAGTAGCAAATCTACATATTTTAATAGACAGGCTTCAATTCTTTTCACTCCAATTCTTCAGTCATCCATATTACTGAAAATCTGATGATGTAATGCTGAAAGCCCTTTATGATGCCAATATTATAATCATATCCATATTGATCTTAAGTCAGTCTGACCCCTCATATGTAGTATTTTAATAAGTCCATTTAAATACACAGAAGAGGGATGGGTAGTATACAGGCTGAATATATAATATTGAAATACATTTATAATGTATATATTTAATCTAGATGACTTAAGATCAACATGAGTATGACTATAATTCAACATGAGTATGACTATAATACTGGCATCATCATTGAGCATTCCATCATCAGATTTTCAGTGATACAGATGGCTGAAGATTTGGAGAGTGGAGAGAATTGAAGCCTGTCAATTAAATTTTGTACATTTACTATCTTAATATAAAACTGAGTGCTGATTATATATATGTGTGTAAGGGAGGGTGATCTGAACCAACTGATGAGTCCTGGTTCAGCATGAAATACATATAATGGAGATCATTTATCTTTTTTGCTTGTATGTAGTCATGTATATCAGTTATACTGGATAGAATGGATGACTGTAGAAAGCTTGAAAATCTGGATTCAAATTTGTTTTAATTACATCTAAGTTAAGTATATACATTATAATTGTATTTCAATATTAAAATAATAATGCAAAATGAACTCTATTTCCAATATATTTATAAGAACTTTTATGTTCGTGCTATGTTCATCAGCTGTTAAATTAAAATTTTCAATTTGGATTTTGTTTGTGTTGTATTTATAAAAAAGTTGTTTTTGGATTCATTAAAATAAAAATAATAATTGATTATTTGGCAGTGATTGTATTATTAATGACTAGATTTAAAAAGCAAGTGACTATTTTTCTGGATAATAAAATGAATACTCAATATAGAGATTTAGTTACGAACTCAATGACTGACAAAAAAAAAAACCTTAACTATGATTGGTGGATTTCAATTTAAAAAAGTTATTTACTCATTGTGATCATTTTAAAAAATTTTTTTTAATTTTTGAAATAAACACATGAAAATAATATAATTCTACTAAACCCGTGAATGATAGACACTCTTTTTTGATAATGGTTATGTTTTGAATAAATGAAGAGAAATTTTTATTTTTTGTATAATAAATAGTACGAGAACTGAGGAAAATATACTGAATGGTTTTGAAGCTGTCTTTGTAATTGTAAAAATAGAAGCCCTTTAAAATACTGTGTTAATATATTGGCTTCAAAAATAGACATTTTTTAGAAATATATAGACCCTGTAAATCATATCACTTAATTTTGATGATGTTTCTATTGTTACAATTTGTTGGCATTTTTTTCTATTTCTTTTGTTTTTTGTCATAATTAGAGGTAATAAAAATTATTGCTGGAACAATGAAATATACAGTATAGGATGGAATAAATTGTTGCAGTGAGCTTAAAAGTCTGCTTTCAAATCCCTTCTAATTATATTCACAAATGTAAAAAGAGAGTGCTTGTAAATCAAATGAACTTTAAAAAGGATTTTTTTTTCAAGTGACAGAAATTCCAGATTTTTTAAATTGGTACTTTCAATATAATGTGAAGTTAATCTTAAATAAATTAATCAAATGAACAACAATATCCTAACATCACATGTTCACTATCTAAGATCTAGGTGCAGTGCTCTCAAATCCAAGGCTCCTCACTGATGAAGGCCACATGCCAGAAACTAGTCTGAGGATTTTGGATGAGTAGGCACTAGATAGGGATTTTATGCACAAGCCTCTGGCATCCATTGATTGCTCTTGTTGGCACAAGATGGCACTACTGTATGGAGAGTTTTGCTTTGTTTTGAAATGTCCTAACATATAAAAAATTAAAATATTAACGTTTGTATAAAAAAAAAGGTATTGTACATTTAACATGCATTAAACCCATGGTTAGCATTATTATTTAAAATTGATATTATTAAAAAAATATCCATAAATTGTAAAAATGATTTAAATAATGTATATCTTCATAAATAGATAGGCATATATTATTATTATTATTATTATTATTATTATTATTATTATTATTATTATTATTATTATTATTATTATTATTATTATTATTTGTGTGTTTACTTACCTGTTCTTAATAAAAGTGAAATTTTATGTTTTATATAGTTTTTATTCCAAAATTTCTTATGTTTAATTCCTTATATGTCCATCATCTTTAAGATTATTAAATATATATCCTACAATTAAATAAATAAAGTAATAGGAACAATAAGTCAGATTTTTATTACTACCAAATATTGTCACATACAATTATATTTTTTATACATTACTTTATTCATGTTATTTATTTTATTACATTTCATTATGTTTCTCCATGTGTATGGGTAGTCTCCCATGCTCATGTCCTTAACTAAAAGTCTTCTGCATTTTTTCTTCCACATATTTTCCTCCATGCTGTTCATTAAGTCTTTTTTCATTGTTTTCTTGGTCTTTCTATTTTTTCCCTACTTCTTTACTTTCCAATCATTCATCATATCTAGCATACCATCTTAGTCTTTCTGCAGTGACTGTTTTACATTTTTCAAACTCTCACCATTTCTCTCATCTTTTGATTTATCCTTTTCTTTAATCTTGATCTTCTCTAATACTATTTGCATGAAAATAAAAAAATATAGGTTAAAAATAAACAATAATATTATTTTATGAAAAAATAAATGTAAAATTTATTTTATTATTGCATTAAAAGTAAACTCTTAAAAAAATATTAAGTTATTATTTATAATTTTAATTTTTAAAAATTATTATTTATAATTCTAGTTTTTTATTATTATCTTAAAAGAAATGTTTAGATAATACAATATGATTTTAAACAATAGACGCATCAACATACAATCTAAAAAATGATAATATTAGTTGTCAAGGTTAAAATAAACTGCAAAAGAAAACATTTGTATGACTTATAAAAATATTAATCATGAAATATTTATAAAATATAAAATCTTAACTAAGAAAAAAATAAAAAAATTTATGACTCATTTTTTAATTATAGATTTTTTTAAATTTTATATATTTATTGTTAAATGTTTGAGCATTAATGCATATACTTTAAATTATCAAAGTACTATAAAAATAAAAAAGAAACAGTCTTTTAATAAATAGCTCATTGCAGAGCAAAGTTCTTTTTCAAAGAACAGTCAAAAAAAAAAGAAGTAGTCATTAGGTAATGAGCATTTGAGTATTTTTCATTCTTGTTTTATTCACTTGCAAAGATTAGATATAATCTGGGTGGTCATGGATCAGCTACCTCAATGAAAAATTTAAGTCTTTGGATTTTTGTTTACTTGAGTTAAATTTGAACCCAAGATCATAGCTGTGGTAAGTAGATGCATTACCTTCTATCATAAAATCCTTCAAAGCATAGTGATATTAATAAAATTAAGTTTAAATATCATTACATGTATAATCTTCACCTGTACTTAAAAAAAACTTCAAAATTTTAACCAACAGACACTTATACTATAAACGTGCAAATTTTATGTGTCTAAAATACAATAAACTAATAATATGTTTTCTGTACATATAATGTATTAATTTTATTAAGTATTAAATATCAAATTATTTTTCACAGTTTTACTATACTATCATATTAGGTTTTGCCCACTATTTGTTAAAATAGGAATTACATCTAAATTGTATTTCATTTAATTTAAGAGAATGTTTAAATTGCTATAATTAAAATAAATTTCAAAAAGTATTTTGAATGTCAAAAAAGTATCAAATTATTTTTGGCATTCTAATAAACGTTTCGATTTGATGAAAAAATGTAATAAATCTAGTCAATCTTCATTTTGAAAAATACTGCATTTTCCTCTTTGTCTCCAAAAAAATTTATATAATTGCAATCTGTCATCATATTTTATCTCTTTAAACACATTATGGACCAAAAAAAATATATGACACTTCAAACTCATATTTAAGAAGATGACATTATTTGATGTAAAATATAAATTGGTAATGATTTTATATTTCCATTTAACTAATTATATTTTTAAAACGATGTCATTTAAGCAAAAGTAATAAATTAGTTCGATTCTGTAAATTAATAAGCAAATTAAAGTTTATTTCTATTAGTATGTGCAACAAAACTCAAAATACAAAATATTTTTTAAAATCTAAAATTAATATGAATGGTTAATCTTTATATGTTATTAAAATTGATAAATAAAATTAAAATTTTTAAATTTAAATAAAAAATATATAACATTTATAATGAGATTATATTATATGAGTATTTTAATTTTATTTATCTCATTTATTCGTTTTGCTTTTCTCCAAAACAGTATCCGAATATTCGAAATATTTTTTACTATCTATGTTTTTGATTTATACTGAATCACAATCTATAAAGTTTTTAATAAAAAATTTTAATAATGTAACTTATACTTTTAAAATATTAATATTTAAAAAAATAAATATACAAAACACTTGATTTATAAATAAATAAAATTATTGATTTATAGATTTTTAATGATAAATGCTTTAATTAATAATTTGAATAATAGCAAAAATAATTATCTTTGTAATGGTATTTTTCAGCTTTAGAAGTATCAAACTATTGAATGATTAATTGTTAATATCGTTGAACATAATACTGTATTATCACAGATTATTTTAAATATTTTTTATTCCACGTGAAAGTAGAAAGGATTCTGTTCCTATTTACTTTACAAATAAATAATTGTGTCTTCACAATCGAAACAGTAGTATGCAAATCATTAACTAATGTTTAGTGCATTTCTTATAATTAAAGAGGATTTGAACCCAGACTTTCAAGATTCCTACAGTCATCCACTCTATCCAATATAACCAATACATATAAACACATATATGTGAAAAAGAAATTATCTCCAATATACATATTTTATGCTAAAACCAGCATTCATCAGTTGATCTGAATCATCATCTCCTACACACACACACATATATATATATAATCAGTTCTCGGTTTATATTAAGATAGCAAATCTACACACTTTAATGAAAAGGCTTCAATTCTCTCCTCTCTCCAACTCTTCAGTCATCCATATCACTGAAAATATGATGAGGCCAGATAGAAAATCTACACACTTTAATGGACAGACTTCAATTCTCTCCACTCTTTAACACTTCAGTCATCCATAGAGATTTTCAATAATATGGATGACTAAGTGTTGGAGAGTAATCGAAGCCTTCCAATTAAAGTGTGTACATTTGCTATCTTAATATAAACTGAACATTGATTGTACATATGTGTGGGAGATAGATGATCCTGACCAACTGATGAGTGCTGGTTCAGCATAAAATACATATATTGGAGATCATTTATCTTTTTCACATATATGTAGCCATGTGTATCAGTTACATTGGATAGAGTGGATGAATGTAGAGAGCTTGAAAGTCTGGGTTCCAATTCTTTTTAATTACATCTAGATTAAGTATATATACTGAGTAAACATATATATATTAAAATGGTGGATTTTATCTTGAAAATAACATACTTAAATATCATTTTATATTTGACAGTTATTAAAACACGCAAAACTCTCCATATAGTTTTTCCTATTTTAATAACAGTTATGACGAAGCATAAGAAATGGTGATCATGTGATATTTGACAGTCTCAATATTCATATGTTCACCTTGTCATTATTTTTGTTATACTTAGAGAATAACAGAAAGTTAATTAAAATAGTCTTGTAGATAGTTATCTTTGTTGTAAATTTATAATAAACTGAATTACGATTAATGTCTATAAAAAAAAATGTCCCCACTAAAAGCATACTATATTTAAATGATTTGTTGAAATATATTTTTTTTGTATTTTAATTCCGTATTATTTTTATCAGTTTGAAAACCCAAAACTTAGGCTTTCTAATCTACTGTTTTTTGTTTTTTGGATTGGTCCAAGATAATAATTTTGATGCTTTTATATTTTTTCAAATTATATATTTAACTTTATATTATAAAAACTTTATTCTAATGTTCTATTTTATTTTATCACTTGAATGTTTGTGAATTTATATTAACCTTAGTAATAAATATACATAATAAAATAACAAAGATATAAACATATATATATATAATATACATACAAAAATTAATGTTTAATACTAATTTATAGCCAATGAATATCATTTGGCATAAACCCATAAAATCTCTTCTCTTTGGTAGAAAGTTTAATATCAACAATGTCACATGGTCTTTTCATGTTCTTACTCATATTATTAACTCTGCTTCAAAGCCATCTAATCTAAGATTAAATAATCAATGAATATCAAGTGCAATATTCCTTTAAAAACCTTGTCTCTGAATGGGTTTCTGAATTTTGCCTTTATCAGAGAAGACTAAGATCTAAAGCTGGAACTAAAGCAATTATGCTTATAACATCTCATTTTCTAATCAATCTAAGTAAAATTTCTAGTCTTCATTGATGAAGGCTACACTCAGAAATTCATCTTGCGGTAGTGATTTCCATAGCACTACATTAGTCGGTGTTCACTGATTATTCAAAATGTGGTAAAATAGCTGCCTTGAGAGCATATGAGAAATTAGTGTGATAACATAATTGGTAATAATCTTCCTAACCAACCTAAAAGGTGTCTATGGTTTTCCTAAAACCGAGGACTCAAAAAAATATACAGAAATTGACCTGGTCTATATGAAGGTTAGTCGGAATTTGAAACATTGACATTTTAAAAAAATTTTTTTAGATGTTAGCTTGAAGATTAAAAAAATAATAAAAGTTAATCACCAGATGCATAATAATATTTACTTTCAATTTTGACTCCTAGACTTGATTGATGAAGACAAGAACCAGAAGCTATGATGAAGATAGGGATTTTATGGCAGAATACTATAAGATGTTTATATATTTCTCAAGCATACTGTAAGCAGCTTGAAAATAAGATAAAGATAATTACTCTTGGAAGCATAATCATATGAAGATGTCATATGATATTGTTATTAATAATTTTAAACAAATATATATATATATATATATATATATATATATATATATATATATATATATATATATATATATATATATATATATATATATATATAT